>OW240912.1:259181979-259280727 GCA_933207985.1 Pelobates cultripes
ACTTGCAGAGAGTCCAAGTAAGTGGATTAATCTCTTAAGAGCAAACATTAGGCTGCTAGTGTAAGACCTGCCAAGAATGGGGTTCATTGATGTTGTGGCAGGCTTATACAATATATGATCATATAATGTAACTAAACCCCCATTATTTTTTGCCTAGGTGAGGTGTTTTTATATAAAACTATTACAATTGCTAAGATTTGAAATCATTGTTTAGTGAATAAGTGAGTGCGCTGGATTTTGTATTTTGTGTATTTTGGCCCCAGCAGAACCCTATAATTTATGTATGTTCAGGTGAGTGCAGCCCTCTTGGTTTTATATATATATATATATATATATATATATATGTATATATAAAAAGTCTCAATAGGCGTGGATATAACCGGTGATGAATGCCAATTTCTGACCTGTATAGTCCAGGAAGTAAAAAGCCCACACCGTGCTGCAGTTGTCAACCGGCACCCTCGGTCGCCGAGAGGTTAAATATCAAGGCCAGCGGGGGTCAAAAAGCAAAGCTAATAGTGTTCACTGATCGGTGGTTGTTTGTGTGCAATCTCCTACGTGTTTCATGAATAAGTCTCCACTTCCTCAGGGAGCATGAACAGGGGGCTTTTTGATCCTTGCTGGCCTCAATATTCCACCTCTTGCCGAGCGTGTTGCTCTCCTTAGCTGAGTAGTGCGTTGAATGATACTGGAGGTAGACTGCCACCACTGGAAGCCGGCCCTCACTGAATTCAATCTTGCTGGGGCCTCCAAAATGTGGCACCCTCACCGTGTGATGAGGGTATAAAAATGTTTTTAATAAGCACACATTACTGCTGCTGCGGTGCCACAAGAGTATAATCTATCTTCCTACAGCTCCTAACTGACAAAAACTTGCCCCCTCCCCAGGGCCTGTGCAAGGATTTTTGCCACCCTAGGCAAACAAATATTTGCCGCTCCCACCCCCCCGCATCACAATGCCCCATCCATATGATCTGCTATATGAGCCAACATCAGTGCTGCATATAGTGTCTTTTCTCTGAAAAGGCAGTGTGTTTATATTAAAAAGTCTGCAGGGACAGATACACCAGAACCACTACATCAAGCTGTAGATGGTTCTGGTGACTATAGTGGCCCTTTAATGTGAGGTAAATTAGGGATTAGTGCCACCAATAATATACTGGATTGCCTACTTACCACCAGATGAGGACAAGATGATGATGATGGGCACAGGCAGGGCCGGCCTTAGGCAATTAGGCGCCCTGTGCAAAAAGTCTTCACGGCGCCCCCCCCACCTCCCACCAAGTTGCCTGAATACAGTAACACACACAGGCACCGGGGACGTGTGTATCACGAGGCAAACAAGGCATCTGCATTGGGTGCCACTTTGCAGGGGGCGGCAAAAAAAAGCATCCCTCCAAACCCCCAGGCAGATCCCTTGCTTGCCTCGCATCCTGGGGGGCTCAAGAGCTGACCGGCTAGCCACTTTTGAGCCCCCCCAAGGCTGGCAGCGGGCAGCGAAGGAGCATACTCACCTGAGCTCTTCCTGCTCAGCTTCCTCTGCGCCGCTTAATGAAGCCGGGAGCCAGAATATGACGTCAGTCCGGCTCCCGGCATCACTACGCGCTGCTTACTCAGCCTGTGCGCCCCCTGCCTGCCTGCCCAGCAGCCACACTGGACTGCTGGTAAGAAATCCACTCCAGCTTTCCCAGGGAGGCTGGGTGGATTTAAAATAAATGTAAAAAATATTAGTTTGTGAGTGTTGGTGGAAATGTCTGTGTGTGTGTCTGTGAGTGTTTATTTTGAAGTGAATGTGTGTGTGTGTGTGTGTGTGTGTGTGTCTGTAAGTGTGTAATTGTGTGTGTCTGTAAGTGAATGTGTGTGTGTCTGTGAGTGAATGTGTGTGTTGGTCAGTGAGTGTATATGTGTCAGTCAGTGAGTGTGTATGTGTCAGTCAGTGAGTGTGTATGTGTGGTCAGTGAGTGTGTATGTGTGGTCAGTGAGTGTGTAAGTCAGTGAGTGTGTAAGTCAGTGAGTGTGTGTGTGTCGGTCAGTGAGTGTGTGTCGGTCAGTGAGTGTGTGTCAGTCAGTGTGTATGTGTCGGTCAGTGGAGTCGTGCATCTTTCAGTGAGTGCTTGCGTCTGTCAGTGAGAGTGTGCATCTGTCAGTGTGTGTCCAAGTAATAGTGTATGTGTGTATGTCATTGTTTGTCAGTGTATATGAGTGTGTGTGTCTGTCAGTGAGTGTGTGTCTGTCAGTGAGTGTGCGTCTGTCAGTGAGTGAGCGTCTGTCAGTCAAAGTGCGGCCTTGACAGGAAGGGGTGGGGGAAATTTAAACTCGGTTACAGGCATGTACACACACACTCAGTTAAAGGCAGTCACACATACAGGCACAGGCACAAACAATGGCACAGCTACAGCGACACACAGACAGACAGTCACATAGGCAGTCACACACACAGACAGACACACAGTAACACACACATAGACAGTTATACACACACAGGCAGGCAGTCACACAGATAGAAAGTTACACACACAGGCAGGCAGTCACACACAGACAGATAGTTACAGACAGACACACACAGGCAGGCAGTCACATACAGGCAGTCACACACACAGGCAGTCACACACACAGACAGACAGTCACACACACAGACAGTCACACACAGGCAGGCAGTCACACACAGAGACAGTCACACACAGAGACAGTCACACACACACACAGAGACAGACAGTCACACACACACACACACACACAAGGACAGGCAGTCACACAGACAGTCACATACACACACACAGACAGTCACACGCACACAGGCAGGCAGTCACACAGACAGTCACACACACACACAGACAGTCACACAAACAGGCAAACAGTCACACACACACAGACAGTCACACAAACAGGCAAACAGTCACACACACACACTTACCTCTTTCCAGTGGATGCAGTTGGCTGATGGGGAAGCATCTTTCCCTCTTCCTGTACAGCAGGGGCTATGGGAGGTATTAGCCCCGTCTCCACCTCTCGATAAGCCCCGCCTCTGCCGCTCGGTAAACCCCGCCCCCTCTGCCGCGATTTTTTTTTTTTTTTTTAAATAGACCCGGGTGGAGAATAATTAATCCTCCAGCCAGGTACCTCTTTTAGCTCCCCTGCACTCCGGCCATGAGTGAGCTGTGTCGGCCACAGGGCGCCCCCTGTTCCATGGCGCCCTGTGCGGTCGCACAGCTCGCACACCCCTAAGGCCGGCCCTGGGCACAGGCTGCAGTCTGGCTCCACTGGTCTGGTGTTAAAACAGGCTCTCTAAAGGCAGTACTCACAAATACAATGAACAGGAAGCAGCTTTATTTTTTGGGGCCCCTTACACAGATCACGGTCTGGGCCCCCACGGCCCATAAGGTCTGCCCATAAGCCTGATGCCTACAAGGCCCACCCATGAGTTCGCTCACAGGGAGTGGAGTGTATGTGTGTAGGGGATGTGTTATAGTAGAGGATGTAATGTGTGTGTTCTTATGGAATGTAATGTAAAGGGATACCAGTTTGTGTAAGGGATGTAGTGGTTGTGTATAGGGGATGCAGTGTGTGTTTGTGTGTAAAGAATGCATTATGTGTTTCTGTGTGTGTGTGCATGTGTTTGTATGTGTAAGGGATGCAAGGAGTGTTTCGTAATGCAGTGTGTGTGCCTGTAAAGGGTACATTGAGTGTGTGTAAGAGATGCATTAAGAGAAGCTGTGTGTGTGTATGTGTGTGTGTGTAAGGGACGCATTGTGTGCAAGGACTGCATTGTGTGTGTGTGTATTTGTAAAGGGTGCATTGTGTGTTTCTGTGTGTGTAAGGGAAGAATGGTGTGTTTCTGTGTGAGTGTAGGATGCATTGTATATTTCAGTGTGTGAATTATGTATGTGTGTAGTGTGAAAGAGAGGGTTTGTGGTGTAGGATAGGGCCTGAGAGGGGAGAAGCTCTTTATTTTTATTATTATATTTATTTTGTTAATATAATTGTTTTTGTATATTTTTTATTTAAGTTTTGTGTCTTACAGTCCTGTTTAGTGTATCTCTTACAAAACCCTTTTGTGTCTCTTATCCCACCTCTTTGTATGTCTCCTACATCCTCGCAACCCCTTTGCATGTCTTACTTCCCAATGCCCCTTTGTGTCTTACTCTTCCCAGCTCCTTGGTGTGTCTTTTTTCCCTCCAGGCTCTTCTGTGAGTCTCCCTCACAAGCGACTTTGTGTGTTTCTCTGTTGAGCCCCTCTGTGTGTCTCCCCTACCAGCCCTTCTGTGCTTCTCTTTTACCCCTTCCTCAGCCTCTATGTGTGTCTTACACTCCCCCCGTCCCTTAATCATCTCTTCCACTTCCCCCGTCCGTTAGTGGTCTCAACTCCACCTCTCCCCCTGTCCCTTAGAGGTCTCTCATCCTGTCCCTTAGAACTCTCTCCTCCCCTCCTGTCCTTTAGTGTTGTCCCCTTCCCTCCTCTCCCTTAGTGCTCTCCCCTTCCCTAATGTCCCTTGATGCTCTCCTGTCCCTTATTGCTCTCCTATCCCTTAGTGCTCTCCCACCCCTTAGTGATCTCCCACCCCTTAGTGATCTCTCATCCCTTAGTGATCTCCCCTGCCCCCTGTCCCTTAGTGCTCTTCCCTGCTCCCCTGTCCCTTAGTACTCTCCACTGACCTCCTGTCCCTTAGTGATCTCCCCTCCCCTCCTGTCCCTTAGTGTTCTCCCCTGCCCTCCCTTTCCCATAGTGCTCTCCCTCCCCCCTGTTCCCTAGAGTTCTCCTCCTTCCCCCATCTTTCCCTTAGTGGTTTCTCCTCCCCCGCTCCAGTGTCCCTTAGTGGTCTCTCCTCCCCCCAGTGTCTCTCCTCCCCTTAGTGCTCTCCTCTGCCCTCCCCCTCTCATAGTGCTCTCCCCACTTCCATCTTTCCCTTTCTTAGTGGTCTCTCCCCCCCATCTTTCCCTTTTAGTGGACTCTCCTACCCCCAGTGTCCTTATGTACTCCCCCATGTCCCTTAGTGGTCTCCTCCCTACTTCCAGTGTCCCTTAGTGGTCTCTTATCCCTCCTCTCCTCCTGTTCTTAGTTGTCTCCCCCTCATCTTCCCTTAGTGGTCTCCTCCCCCCAGTGTCCCTAGTGGTGTATCTTCCCCGTGTCCCTTAGTGGTCTCCTCCCCCCAGTGTCCCTTAGTGGTCTTTCCGTGTCCCTAGTGCGGTCTCTCTCCTCCCCCCTCGTGTCCCTTAGTGGTCTCTCCCCCCCCAGTGTCCCTTAGTGGTCTCTCCTCCCCCACCCACAGTGACCCTTAGTGGTCTCTCCTCCCCCCACAATAGTATTAACTGGAGACTCTTCTCCTCTCCCTTCCCCTCCAGTGTCCCTTAGTGGTCTCTCCTCCCCCAGTGACCCTTAGTGGTCTCTCCTCCTCTCCCCCCCAGTGTCCCTTAGTGGTTGCTCCTCCTTTCTTTCCCCTCCAGTGTCCCTTAGTGGCCTCTGGTCCTCCCCTCCAGTGTCCCTTAGTGGTCTCTCCTCCTCTCCCTCCCCCTAGTGTACCTTAGTGGTATCTCCCACCCCTTTCTTGTTGTGCATCCTACCTCTGTGTAGCGTGGCTGGGAGACGCGGACCGCAGTACAGGAGCAGCTCCCTGTGTGAAAAGTCTTCATGGCGCCCCTCTCCCCCCACCAAAATGCCTGTATACAGTCACACACACAGGCACAAGCAGACAGTCACACAAACAGTTACAAGCAGAATCAGACACGCTCAGTTACAGGCAGACAGTCACACATGCTCAGTTACAGGCAGTCAGTCACAGAGCCAAACATACAGTTAAAGGCAGACAGGCACACAGTCACAGACAGTCACACACACAGTAACAAGCAGACAGTCACACATACTCCATTACAAGCAGACAGTCATACACACTCCGTTACAGGCATGCAGACACCCATAGACTCAGTTAAAGGCAGATAGTCACACATACAGGCACAGGCACACACAACGGCACAGCTACAGCCACACACACACACACAATTGGAGTCACACACAGGCAGACAGTCATACACACAGGCAGTCAGTCACACACACACACACGTGGACAGTCACACACACACAGGCAGACAGACAGTCACACACACACAGGCAGGCAGTCATACACACAGGCAGTCAAACAGACGGTCACACACAAAGGCAGGCAGTCACACACACACAGGCAGACAGTCACTCACACACACAGGCAGACAGTCACACAGACAGGCAGACAGTCTCTCACACACACACACACACACAGGCAGTCACACAGACAGTCACACACAGGCAGGCAGTCACACACAAACACACACACACACATACAGGCAGGCAGACAGTCACACACACACACGTAGGCAGGCAGACGTAGGCAGGCAGACACATGAACAGGCAAACAGTAACACACAGGCAGGCAGGCAGACAGTCACACACACACACACACAGGCAGGCAGACAGTCACACACACACACACACAGAAAGGCAGACAAATGAATAGGCAAACAATAACACACAGGCAGACAGTCACAGACACACACACAGACACAGGAAGGCAGACACATGAACAGACAAACAGTAACACACACACAGACTTACCTCTTTCCATTATGGCTGCAGTGGATGCAGTTGGTTGTTGCCTTCCTGCTTCCTCTTCCTGTGCAGCTTCGGTTATGTATAAGCCCCACCCCTGCCGCTCATTAAGCCCCACCCCCACAACCGAGAATTTTTGTTTCTTGTTTTTAATAGACGCGGGTGGAGAATAATTAATCCTCCACCCGGGTACCTGTTTTAGCTCCCCTGCACTCCGGCCATGTGCGAGCTGTGTCGTCTGTCAGGGCGCCCCCTGGTCTATGGCGCCCTGTGCGGCCGCACAGCTTGCACACCCCTAAGGCCGGCCCTGTACAGGAGCTTCTGTTTCCTGTTACCGGCCGGACTGACAGGAAGTGCTCACTGAGAGAGCACTTCCTTTCAGTCTGGCCGGGTACAGGAAGCTCCTGTACCGTGGTCCATGCCACCCAGCCACACTACACAGAGTGAATGGCAGGAGGCAGCGCTGTGCACTTCCCTCCTGTCGGTTCACTCGAAACTTGCGTCCCCCGGGCCAGTGCTCCCTATAGTAGGCGCAGGCCCTGCCCCTCCCCCAATTGCCAAAACAGAAGCAATAGAACACTATCTTTTTTTTTCCTAGGACCATTACACAAGCACCCAGTGTTTTAAGGGGTGTCTGCCATACTTTAGTGTTAGAAGCCCCCTCAGACCCTGACCCCAGCCTCTAAAATCAGGGGCCTGGCCACTGGGCAGGCTGCTCATTTATTTTATTTATTTATTTATTTATAAAATTTTCTCCTGAGGAACCTCCTCACGAGAATATTTTAGAACTCAAAATCTTATTTAACTTTTTTTGAGAAATTTTATCTAGCATTTTACTTAGTAGTACTACTACTTAAGTAGTACTTTTGTGGCTAGGTTACAGTACACTTGCAATATGAATTTAGCCTCAAAATTACTTATTTAACTTATTAATAGGAAAATGTCTATTTGATTTAATTCATATGTATGGGATTATCCATGTATTTTGGAGGCAATAGATTCATTTCTTTATTATATTATTTATCCAATTCATGATTAAAAAACTTTTAGCGGCAGAGTCAAATCCATGTATGCAGTCTGGCACCCCACCAATTTGAAATGTCACCAGCCGCCACTGATTAGCACTGTCAATTAATTAAAGGGTGGATGCAAATACCTAATTAGCAGATGGTCAGGAATCTTGCACAGTGCTCCTCATATATGGATGTAATAGGCCAGTCATCTCACCTCTCTAAGGCTGAAGGTAAAAAAAGGTTTTACACCTGCATTAACATCAACAACAACAAAAAATTATTTAACATTTGGGATTAACGTCATAAGAGCGTACTTTTCCACCCCAGCAAAGTAGAGCTTTAAAGCCGTTAGGATGGTATAGTACGCCTTAACAATTGTGCCATGTAGGGAGCCATCATACTTACCTTCCATGACAATCCTGATCAGGGGGACTGCATGGCAACCTAGGCAGTCCACCTCTGGCCAATCGCGATCACATGATCGGATCAGCAGAGAACATCAGTGCCTGCAGGGGGACTGCCTGATTTGTCAGGTAGTTTCCCAAGTTACAAATAAAGTAAAGAAAAATTATGCACAAAGGCTATATAAGTATATATGTGTATATACACTTATATATGAATCCTATACTCCATTCACTTCTGAAATACTTGCCCGCTGCTTGTCAGCAGAAATGTAACAGCCAATAGCCTGATAGCACTCCCATGACTTATAATGTATCATAAAACTTAATGTTTATTGCTCAAAACATCAAAGTTTGACATTATTATTATTTTATTATTTATATAGCTCCAGCAAATTCTGTAGCACTGTACAATGGGTGGACTAACAGACACGTAATTGTAACCAGACAAATGGACGCACAGGAACAGAGGGGTCGAGGGCCCTGCTCAGTGAGCTTATATGCTAGAGGGAGTGGGGTATAGTGACACAAAGGGTATAAGTAGGGGTAATGAAATCTGCAATCTGGGAACACGTAAGATCACTGAGAAGGGGATTGCAGTAGTTAAGGCAAGAAAGAACAACGGCATGGACCAGCACCTTAGCTGTGTCTGGTATTAAATAGGGGCGGATGCGAGCTATGATTTTGAGATGGAAGTGGCAGGATTTGGCAATCAACTGGACATGAGGGTTGAAGTAGAGGTCAGAGTCAAAGAGAACACCTAGGCAGCGAGCCTCTGAGATAGAGGTGATGGTGATGCTGTTGACTTGGAGGGAGGGAGACACGGGAGTAGCAACAATTGACGGAAGAAAGACCAGAAGTTCTGTTTTGGACAGGTTGAGTTTAAGGGAGTGAGCAGCCATCCAGTTGGAAATCGTGGAGAGGCAGTCAAAGACACGAGTCAAGGTTGGCAGAGAGAGATCAGGAGAGTACAGGTAGATTTGTGTGTCATCTGCATATAAATGATAATGGAAGCCAAAGAAGCTGATGAGTATAGGCAGTATAGATGGAGAACAGTAGGGGACCAAGGACAGATCCTTGGGGAACGCCAACAGAGAGGGGTTGGTGAGAAGAGGCAGAGCAATAGAAAAAAAAAAAAAAAAACTTTCTTTAGAACATGTCAAACTGAAACAAAACATAATTTTTTTTATGTTTTGAGCAATAAAAGTTACATTTTATGATATATTATGAGTCCTGTGAGTGCTACGTGGATATTGGCTGTTGTGTATATATATATATATATAGCGAGAGAGAGAGAAAGAGATATTATTATTTATAAAGCGCCAACAAATTCCACAGTGTACAATGGGTGGACTAACAGAGACGTAATTGTAACCAGATGAATTGGACGCACACAAACAGAGGGGTTCAGGGCCCTGCCCTGTGAGCTTACATGCTAGAGGGAGTGGGGTATAGTGACACAAAAGGTAAGGGTAGGGTAGAAAAGTATGTTACTAGAATAGTATTAACTGGAGACTTATTTTCTCCAGTTAATACTCATATTCTCCCCACACACCTTCAACTTTGTACATATTCTTCCCACACACACTTTCATCTTTTTCCAACTTCTTTCTCCAACTTCTGTCCCTTTTCTCATAGACCCCACCCACACGTTTAACTTTGTACATACTCTCCCCCCACACCTTCAACTTTCTACATAACACACACACAATCTGCCCCTCTTTCCATATACTCTCCCTTTTTAACAATTTAAAATAAAGTGATACTCTGCCTACCTGCCCTTGTGGTAGTGTGACCGAGCGGCATGGGACTGATGGTTCTAGCAGGAGCTCATTGCTGTTTGGCGCCATCATCTGGTAGGAAGTAGCAGGGATAGAATATAAAGTCTGTCCCTGCTCCGTATTGCAGCCCAGACATGAGAGTGAAGAGTCCTGAGAAGGACTATGACTCCAATGCCGCTGGGCTGCTCAGTGTGGGCAACAGCTGCACTAATTTTACAGGGGGGGAAAGGTGTGGTGAGAAGCAATTGCCCCTTTGCCCACCCCCCTTGATTTGCCACTGAGTGGAGACTGGGTGAGCATCTAACAGAGAAGGGAAGGGGGTTCCACAGGAACGGTGCAGCCCTACATTTTAGTGAGAGGCAGAGCAAGAGAAGGAGACAGAGTTTGGATAAGATGTGAGGGAATAGGATTGAGAAAACAGGTGGGGTGGGAGGATTGGAGCTGAGCAGAAACCTCTTCTACTGTAGCAGGTGAAAATGGGCATAGAACAGCAGAGAGTGGGTTGGGGGAAGTATTGGTAGTGGAAGGACAGAGATGAGAGATCTCTTCCCTGATTGTAGAAATCTTCCCAGTGAAGTGAGTTGCAAAATTTGTGTTGGTCAAGTTGGTAGGAGGAGAAGGAGCAACAGGGCAAAGAAGAGAATTTAAAATGTGAAATATGCATTTTGGTTCACAGGAGAGCATGGTTATGCTTTTGCAGAAGAAAGAGCTGTTAGGAGCACAGCATAACTTTGTAGCTGTGGAAGTCAGACATTCTCCAGCAGTGTTCAGCATTACTGGAACATTTTTGGAGGTATCGGTTCAGCTTGTTGTGCTAAGGTTGTAATTGGGGGCACTTGCTGCATTTTAGTGCAGGAGGTGCGATGATGTCTAGTTTAAGGGAGAGGGCGGAGTTGTAGAAGGAGGTTGCAGAGCTAGGGCAGGTAAGGTTTGAGATAGGAGAGTTTAAAGGTTGGTGAAGAATCTATGTAAACCAAGATAGTGGTGGTTTCTGTGAGATTGATGTGCTGATAATAGTGTAATTTGGGTACAGGATATGCCAATGTCAAAGGTGAGATAGAGGGAATGGAATATTGGAGAAATTAGAGGCGGTACAGAGATTGGTGAAGACAAGATCAAGAGTTGTTGCCGCTGTATGAGATGCTGAATTAGACCACTGCGTGAGATCAAAGGAGGAGGTTACAGAGAGCAGAATAGAGGCATCAGTGCAGTTTGGGTTGTTGATTGGGATACTGAAGTCCCCAAGTATAAAGGAAGGAGCTCTAGAGGAGAGGAAGTGGGGTAGCCAGGAAGAAATGTGTTCAGTGAATAGGATGACAGGGGGGAGCAGTAAATGAGGGCAAATCTGGGGTTTAAATAGGCAGACAGTGTGTACTTCAAAGAAAGAAAAATATAGGGCAGGAGATAAGGATAAAAAATAAATAAATAGAGATATACAAAGACAGATCAATACATTCACAAAGGTATGTGAGATGATGAGAACTGCTTAGTAGAAAGCCTACCTCAGATCTACACTATAGGGGGTAACCCAAGAAAATTATGAACAATAAAGGAGACCCTTGAAACAAGGGGATCCCTGAAGTAGCCACTGAACACAGGAACAAAGTAGTATGTTAGCCAGATAATGAAAAAAAGGGGGAGAAGGGAGAGAGGGGAAAGTTAGTAGATGGATAAGAATAAGAGGGGAATCAATAAAGAGACCCCCATAAGTACTCTGGGAATAATAAACCACTACTAATTATACAGCAAAAAGGAGAACCTGGTGGAGAAGGGGGCTAGCCCTATACACTGGTGCAAGTATCCACATCTAAGGTTCCATAGGATGTATAAGTACAAAACCCCACTGATGTAAAGGTTGGTCAGAAAAACTTAAACAGGAGAAAGTAGGAAAAGGGGGGGAAAAAAACAGGGCAGCTCTTATGTGGGCAAGCCCTAGGTTCAAAACAGCCCCTCAAAGCCATAAAATCCCTGCCCAAAAAAAGTCCCTTCAAAATCCACAATCAAAAAGAGGCTAACTAAACTAACAAACTAAATAAGCCATACTAACTACCTAAGTGCTACCTAGTGTGAAAAAAGAAACTCATAAATAAATTAAAATAAGCGCTCGACACGCGTTTCAGCGTGTATGCATGCCGTCATCAGGAGCAGTTATGAGTATTCGTCCTACTCAGACCGGTTAAATACCTTAGGCAATTGGAGGTGAGTTGCTCCAGCTGATCCGGCGTGTGTAGAGGGGAGTGGACGTATGACGTAATAACCACTCCTCTACAGCATCATCACTCATGCCGGAATATCATTCGATGGTACTAAGATCAATCACAAGGGGGTGGAGAGGAGGAAAATCATACACAGACGGACGCACCGCCCCTCAGCATTGCCGGGTCCCGAAATAGAACGATCCTAAGGGATCTGAAAATTCTTTATTATCGGTATAAAAGGGGGGGCATCTGTAAATAATCGGGTGCTCTCCCACTGAGTCGCATCATTGAGACCCAAAACATACAATCGTTAATAAAGTCTAACAGCCATTCGCTGTGAAGAGAAGATGCAAGCTCATGCATCACCCACACTAATATCATAATTTAGCAAGTGAATGACTGAATAGACTATATGGTAAGTATATAAGAATATCAAAAAAAGAGGGGGGGGGGCTGTGTATGTAACCTCTCCTAACCTCAGTCTATAACAGGCAGATCATACAGTCTGCCAGAATGTGTATTGATAATATGCAAATCACACAATAATTGCCAAATAAATAAATATGTTGGGAACATACAGATTGCTAAATAACCTCTATTACTTATGTCTACTGTCATAAAGACAGGCTCCATGTTCGCAATAATCCATGTATAGTTTATCCTGACATTGGGATTTGCAGTACCATTATCTAACGTTTATGTAGAGGACTTACTAGTTATAAAAAAAACACCAAATACTAAACTCACGTTAGGTCTGCAATGTTATGCAAGCAATGGAGCCTCATAATTAAGTAAGAAGGTTAGATTTTTAACTAATCAGTCCCAATGAGATTCATAATGATTTTGAACCACCATATGATGTGGTTAGGTATAAAGCCCATTGAGGACCATATTACTTGCTTCACGAAAAATAAAAAAGTTTATTTATTTACATATAAACATATTTACGGACAGCAATAGACTATATAAAGTAGTACAGATGGGTCTATAAAGACTGTGGATTGAAAATACCCAATAATCTACAAAATTGAGGAGAACGAAAAACCTGACTTGATATGAGTATCAGATGTCAGGATCGGCCAATACCTGACAAGAATTTGCTGCATTGTGTACCAACCTGCATCATACGTCCCAATGCAACGAATCTGATGATTCGAGGATGGAATTCTATCCTCAAGAAGATCTGCTCTATCTGAATTTAGTGCCCTTGAGTATGCTTTTTTTGAGGACTCTATTTGGGTATCCCTTATCTTTAAAAGATTTTCTCAGATTGGCAGCCTTTATCTTGAAATCTTCAAGGGTTTAACAGTTTCTGCATAAACGCAGATATTGCCCGATCGGGATACCTGCTTTAGAGGGGTAAGGATGGTAACTATCCCAGCTTAAAAGGCTGTTTGTAGCTGTTTCTTTACGATATAGCGTTGTGGAGATTTTGCCATTCTCTTGAAGTGACAAGGTGATATCTAAAAAATTAAGATATTTACCTCCAACCTCACTGGTGAAAAGTAAGTTCAAGTTGTTCACATTTAGTAACCGTACAAATTCAGTGAACTCGTCAGTTGTACCCAGCCATGTTATAAATACATCGTCGATGTAGCATTTCCAACAGTGTATTAGTGTCAAAAGTTGGATTAAACGTTCATCATTTTGAAGGTTATTTTCCCATGTACCTAGATATAGATTTGCATATGACGGGGCACAAGACCCTGATGGTAAATTGTACCATTAAAGAGAAAAACATTTTTGGGGGGCGTGTCCTAGACTCCGGAGCGAGCGGTCGCATGTAGCCGGAGCTCCGTGCGGCAACGGCCTAAACAAGCTGCAAAGTGGGTGACCCGACACCACACGACCCGAGACACGATGTCCCAGCCTAAACAACGCCGGCAGACAGAGCGGGGGGAGAAATCTAATTTCTTCGGCGTTAAAGCGAGCCAGACACGAGGATCTGGACCGCATGGCGAAAACCAAGATGGCGGCGAGGAAGAGCTCACTCCCTCCCCAGAACAGGCGGCTGCCGACTTACCGGTCACGCAGGGGATCCTGCAGGCGATGCTGGACACTATGGCAGGCAAGTTACAGCTCACGCTGCAAAATGAAATCCGCACCATTAATGCAGATGTTAAAGAGCTGGGAGACAGGACGGCAGGGCTGGAGGACAAAATGGTGGCATATGAGGAGGCCCAAAACTCCATGGCAGAAAAATTAGACAGCCTTACAGAGAGAATGGAGGCGCAGGAGGGGAAAACCGCTGACCTGGAAGACAGAGGCCGGAGGAACAACCTCCGCATTAGAGGTATAGCGGAAAATATAGGCCCGACAGAACTCACGGCCTACCTAGTGGGATTGTTCAAAGCGCTCGCCCCTGATGTGCCCCCTGACATGTTCCTGATGGACCGGGCTCACAGAGTGCCAAAACCCACCTTCTTACCACCTGAAACCCCTAGAGACGTGCTGCTGAGAATGCATTACTTTCACATAAAGGAAGAGGTAATGAGGGCAAACAGAACCAGAAAAAAAACGGACATGCCGGCGGCATACCAAGCAATAGCGATTTATGCCGACATATCAGCATACACACTTAGACGCAGGAAGGAATTCGCGGGAATCACGACGCAACTCCGCCAACAACAAATACCATACAGATGGGGATACCCGGTGAAGCTGATCGTACAGAGAAATGGACGACCAACTACGATACAGAACCCAGACGAAGGAATGAAAATCCTCAGAACCTGGGGCATGGATACTCCGCCCGCGACGAAAGAGACTCAAAGACTCCCTCCATCATGGAGGAAAGCCAAACGTTAAGCCACCTAGTTGGGAAGAAGCTGTGACGCTGAACCTGAGAACTGTTGATCCAGCCATTTGAATCCAGGCTTGTATAACATATGTTTAGTTTAACTCTCTTATGTTGTAAGGGCATTGTAAATGGGAGCAAAAGACAAATGCACATGCAAAGACAAGGGTCAGGAGGACTGGGAGAGTGGGTGCCATAGGTAATTTGGGGAACAGGGCTAGACGGGAGACTAAGACGTGGATATTGTGACATAGAGACCGACTCCGGGAAAGCCTAGACAGGGGAGCCCCCACCCGCCCTCTCACAGAACCCAGAAAGCTCCGACATACAAACACATAGAGAGGTAGGGAAAAGAAAGAGAAAACCACAAAAAAAAAAAAAAAAAAAAAATTTTTTTCCTTTTCTATTGAACTATGCCAACGTGCAATCTCAGGATACAGGCAGGTAGACAGCGACAGCCCATTCACGCAAACTTTCTTATTATGCTAAAAAAAAAAAAAAAAGGGTCACCCAGACAAAAAAGCAAAACACGCGAGCAAAAGCCGCGGCCGACGAACCGCAGCCAGGACAGAAACCATTAGTTTCTACCCCCACTGCACCACCAACTGGTGCATAGCCGATATTTCGGCGAAAAAGTTGATTTGTTATAACTTTCCTATTACTGTTTCCTATTTTGTTTTTATGTTTGTACTCATACTTGCACCTCACACACCCCTCCCACCTGCTACGTGCTCCGTAAGCCACCGTCCAAATTTAGACAAGGCGGAGATCATGCCGCTCTCTTCCTCTGAGCCAAAAATCATGCGAAGCAGCCCTCAAGCTGCCTGGGGACAGCCCTTGAGTTCGGAGGAACTGGGACACAGGGACCCCCCGACATATATAGATCAAACACAAGCACAAATAACATTTTATGACCACCTTCCACCCTGAAAATCTACTCACACAATGTTAGGGGACTGAACATCCCGGTTAAGAGACACCTCCTATACCGAGAGATCAAACATAAAGCAGTAGACGTTCTATGCCTTCAAGAGACACATTTCATGACCAATGCACATCCCACCGTCCTACGGAAAGACTATCCTATACAAATCCATGCCACATCGACCAGCAAAACCAAAGGCACCTCCATACTAATTAGCAAAAATGTGGCCTATACTCCGCATTCCCAACATATTGACCCGGACGGCAGATATGTCATTATAGTAGGCACGCTTAATGACATGCCCTACACCATAGCGAACATCTACGCCCCCAACACGAACCAGCGCAACTTTTTACACAAACTTATTCAGAAACTGCAGTCAGTACAGATAGGGACGACAGTCATATGCGGCGACTTCAATCACGTTTTTGACCCCTCCATGGACACGACATTAGCTCCAGCTAGGAAACGCACCGCGCCCCTCCGCAAACAAAGTAAGGCGCTCTGCAAGCTTATACACAACAACCATTTGTACGATGTATGGAGAGCCACTCATGTAGGGGAAAGAGGGTATACATTCTTTTCGACAGTGCACAACACCTACTCCCGCATTGATGGCTTCCTTATCTCAGGGACAGGGATAGACCAAACGGCCCGATGCGAGATAGGACAGATCACATGGTCCGACCATGCCCCGGTGGAACTAACGTTAAAAAACCTATATGACCCGACCCATAGAAGTCCGTGGCGACTAAACGCAACATTACTGAAGGATAGCGCCTTCTGCACGGAGCTGACCCAAAACTTAGCCCACTACTTCCAAGATAATGATAGACCTGAAACGAGCCGCGGTACCCTGTGGCAGGCCCACAAATCAGTGATAAGGGGACAAATGATACAACGGGCAGCATACCTAAAAAGAAAATCCCAAATTCAGCTCCACACATACCAAACAGACCTCCAGCGCGCTACGACACAAAACCAAATAACGCCCTCACGCGAACTGCAGGATCAAATCGCGAAACTCACAAGACAGATACACCAAATGTCATTAGAACAAGTGGGATATCACTTGAAAAGGCTAAAGGCTCAAAACTACACACAGGGAAACAAGGCAGGTAAACTGTTAGCACAACGATTAAAGTCACAACAAGCAGCCCAAAAAATAGCATACTTGCTGTCTCCAAGCGGACAGAAAATAGTGGCGCCCAAGGACATTAGCAACGCATTTGCCAAATACTACGAAGCATTGTACAATCTCAGGGACGACCCAAATACACCCCAACCACAGGGGGCCAAAATAGCCTCCTACCTAGACAAGATCGCACTGCCCAAACTCACACCCGCTCAACAAGACAGCCTAGCCACATTGATAACAGAAACAGAGGTGGTGAGAGCAATTGACTCTCTACCTTCCGATAAAGCCCCAGGCCCAGACGGGTTTGCCAACTGTTACTACAAGCACTTCCAAAAAACCCTAGCCCCTCACCTTACTAACGCGTTTAATGAAGCAGCCAAGAGGCACGCACTCCCGCCAGAAGCCCTCAAAGCCCATATAATAACATTGCCTAAACCGGGCAAACCACCAATCCACCCACAAAATTTTCGACCAATATCGTTGCTAAACACTGACACAAAACTCTTCGCGAAAATTTACGCCATTAGGTTGGGCACAATCCTCCCGCACCTGATAAGGAATGATCAAGTCGGATTTGTTAAAGGGAGACAAGGGGGGGACAACACGAGAAAGGTCATCGACATTATACACAGCGTACACAGGCAACAAACAGAATGTGTAACGCTTTCATTGGACGCGGAGAAGGCCTTCGACCGCCTGAGCTGGATGTTCCTGAGAGCGGTCCTGGATAAGTTTGGGATGCCGAGGGCATTCTGCTCGGCGGTGGAGGCCTTATACAGCAAACCATCGGCTCAGGTGGTCACTGCGGGCTTCACATCGGAACCCTTTAACATCACCAACGGGACGAGGCAGGGATGCCCACTCTCTCCCTTACTATATGTGTTGGCTTTAGAGCCGTTAGCAGAGACAATACGGGCCAACAGCTCCATACATGGAGTAACAGTGGGCGATAGGGAATACAAAATCAATTTGTTTGCGGACGATGTCATGTTGACATTAACGCAACCCCAAATTTCACTACCGAACCTTATGAAGGACATTAAAGAATACGGCCTTAACTCCTATTACAAATTGAATGTCACTAAATCACAGGCTATGGGTGTGGGAGTCCAATCTCATCGGCTGAAACACTTGAGTGGGCTTTTCTCCTTTGACTGGAGAAAGGATTATATTACCTTCTTGGGCGTACATATACCCCCCCACCTACCCCATTTGTTCAAGTTAAACTTTACCAAACTGATCAAATCATTTACAGACACGTTACACACATGGGAGGGCAAATATCTCTCGTGGCTGGGCAGACTGGCGGCGATTAAGATGTCTATACTTCCCAAACTCCAATATCTGCTGCGCACAGTCCCGATTAGTCTGCCAGGTCTATATGTGAGCACAATTCAAAAACTGATCGTACGGTTTGTGTGGGCCAACCGCAAGGTGAGGGTAGCCAGCAAACTCTTACAAAAACCTGTTAAAGAAGGGGGATTGGGCATGCCCAACATTCGTTCTTACCACAGAGCCACACTGCTGACTGCCACAGCAGCGACAAACGTAGTAGAAGACCCCCCCCAGTGGGTCCACATAGAAGCACACTGGGCATGCAAACAGGGGCTGCGACACTTATACCAGCTGCCGCACAGAGTACGACCGCCGTACACAACCATGTTACCAACCACGGCAGCAATGATCAAGACATGGGACGCAGTGAGGGCATCACTGGGCATGGTCGGACCAAACATAAGGAACATCCCACTCACGAGCATATCGGTGGGCATACCGACGTTTGACCACGCTCCCTGGGTGAGAGGGGGTTGTACCCACCTTGGCCAGATCTGCGTGAATAACGAGTTACTGCCATTCCCAACACTGCAAACCAAGTTCTCCTTGCACTCCAGACACATATTCCCTTACCTCCAACTGAAATCATTTGTGGCCTCACACGGTAAAGATTCGGGAACCGAACCGCCAAACATTGGTGCCTTGGAACAAATATGCTTACAGGGCAGTATACCCAAAAAAATCCTGTCAAAACTTTATGCGCTACTGAATACAGTAGATACAAACGGACAGGGAGACTTTAGAGAAGCCTGGCAGAAGGACATAGGGCGACCAATAGCGGATCTAGACTGGAAACAGGCATTCCAAACACACAAAGGACACACATCATGCGCGACTCACCTAGAAACAATGAGGAAAATTATGTACAGATGGTATATGGTCCCAGACAAACTAGCAAAAATATACCCGGGAAGCTCAGGGGAATGCTGGAGGGGTTGCGGAGAAAGGGGGACAATGTACCACATTTGGTGGACGTGCCCGATAATTATTCCCTACTGGGAGATGGTGGAGGGGATAATCACTGACGTGATAGGCCGCCCATACAGCTTGGGACCTGAACAGGGTATACTATTCATGCATCTTGCCCTCTGGCACAAGCAGGAAAGACAATTGATATTCCAGGTGCTTATAGCGGCAGTAACCCTGATAGCCAGACAGTGGAAACAACCACGAGCGCCCAGCAGACACGATCTCCTAACACAAACATCCACAAACTGGGAATATGAAGCTATGGCAAATAAATACATTACAAATAACCGCACGATCATGGACACAAAAATCAAATGGGCAAATTACATTCAGAAAAGTGCACACCACTCCGGGACTCAAGACGTATAGGTACGCTAAGACACGAAGGCTTGAGTAGAGAACCAAAGCTAGAGAGACAGAGAACGTAGGTGACTTGACCCGGGAGGAGGTCCTAACGCATAGAGTCGAAGATACACTAGAGGAAGAGAGGCGGAACTAGCAACTAGGAACATAGGTCTAGGGAGAGGACAAAGAGGAGCACCGGTTCAAGAGATCCATACACGGAATCTCTTCCCTTTCCTTCCCTTAAACCCTTCCCTTCACGTTTCAGCACACCCTACCCCCACCCCCCCCCCACTCCTTTTTTTTGCGCTACATCTTAATATGTGTAAGTGTATATAGATAACCGCTCTAGTTAGCATCCCGCTAGTGGCTCATGTACTCCCAGCCCAGACGCTACCACCAAGCAATCACAGTACGCAAGATCCTGTGGGGGTAAAACCCAGTCTCCCCTAAGGAGACCAGTACGCAGGGGGCCAGAAAAACACGCAAGGGATAAGAGAGAATGACACAATACACGTGCCGTAAAGCAATTCACCCACTGATCCAACCACAACAGTGGCGATGTTACGACCAGTACTCCATACCACACCTGCGACTCAGAGACAGGCAGCAAATACGGAGTGGGAAAACATGACCGTTTAAAGTGTAATGGGTAATACTGTATACGCTAGCATTTGAAATGTGGAACACAGGATGTGAAATGTGAAACATATACTGTACATATCCGAGACGAAAACAATTTACGTGTAAACAACGTTGCCTACATCCTTCCCCACCTTCCCTTCTTTATTCTGTACCCTCCTTATACTGCTTTTTGATATATGACAAAATAAAAATTGTCAAATTGAAAAAAAAAAAAGAGAAAAACATTTTTAGTAAGCACTAGGGTAAGGATTTTACATGCAAAGTCTATATATTTGGTAGAGAATTTAGACTGTAGTTGCAAAATGAGTCTTAAGTTCTCAATCCCCAGAGCATGTGGGATGGAACTATAGAGAGACTCCACATCAACACTACCCAATAATGCCTCACCAGGTACGCTGATATTTTCCAAGAGTTGTAACATTTATTTTGTATCCCTTACATAAGAAGGGAGCTTTAATACAAATGGACTCATTATCTTATCAAGATATATACTCATGTTTTGAGTCAAATTGTTTGTACCAGAGACTATTGGACGTCCACTGGGATTAGTTACAGACTTATGGATTTTTGGAAGGCTATAAAACATGGATGTCGTAGGGTATCTTGTAGACATAAATTTAAATTCATCCTTTGAGATGAGTTTATTATCAAGGGCTTGTGACAGCAAACATTTCACTTCCATAATATATTCACTAGTGGGATCATTGTGTAGTACTTGATATGTCTTGGTGTCACTTAAGAGGCCATTAACTATGGATATATATTGGGAGCGATCCATTATAACTATATTACCCCCCTTATCGGAGGGTTTAATAATTATATCCGTATTGGTACGCAGAGATTTAAGCGCATTTGCCTCAGCCTTTATTAAATTTCCACTGGACCTAAAGTCTAGATCGTTAGGATTGATATTTTTCGATATCCCTGCAGACCATTTCCAAGAATACTTCCACATTTTTATAATCCTTAAAATGAGGTGTGAAAGTACTTTTGGGTTTCAAGTCTGTCGAGGGTACATTGTTTGGTTCTTCCACCTCATTGGACTGTAAAAGTTCAACTAACGTGTCCAGGCAGTCTAAATCTCTAACAGTTAATCCTAAATCTCATGCTTTCTGTTCCTTCTTAGTGGTATGATATTTAAACAAGGCCAGTTTGCGAGCAAAGAGATGTAAATCTTTGGTCCAAATAAATTTGTTAAATGGGGGTGTAGGTACAAACGTCAAGCCTTTCTGTAGTACTGAGTTTTCTATCTCTGATAGGGTAATTGATTAAATATTAACAACTCTCAAATGGTCATGGTCTAGTTTCGGTACCTTCGTTGACCCCTGCTTCTTTGTGATTGCCTGGTGTTTGGGCCTTTGAGTTCCTCGGCCTGTCTCCGACCTAAAAAATTTACCCCTTTGCGAAGTATACTTTTTGGGTCTAGGGATTGGGAACCCTGACTAGAAGAAACAGCAATCTCATGTTCTTCGTTATCAGTAGACTCATATTCTGAGGTACTGAAACGGTCAGAGTCCATCCTTACTCTTTTTTTGAAATGGCGATATATCTTGCCAGTCTCAAAATCAGTGGAATCCCTTAGAAATTTCTGATGTTTTTTGGTCTTAATTTGGTATGAGAACTTGTCTAAGTTGTTTTTGAGTTTAACTTCAAGACTCTGAAACAGTGGATCTGTATTGAACTTTTGGACCACTTCAATCTCAGTGTCTAATTCCTGTTGAATCTTAGTAAGTTGTAAGTTCTCATATTTATCAGGCTGTAAAAGTGAAATATATTAGGGTCAGATAGGCGTGCGATAAAACAGGAATGGGGAGATGCATCTAAGCAGAGATGACGTAAGGGTTGTTCAAGCAAAACAAACATTTGGGTACGTATGTGTGTGTGTGTGTATTTATATATATATATATATATATATATATAAACATACACACACACACATACGTACCCAAATATACACACACACATATACATATATGACATTGGAAAAAGAAAGTACACAATCTTTGAATTCTATGGTTTTACATATCAGGACATAATAACAATCATTTGTTCCTTAGCAAGTCTTAAAATGAAATTAATACAATCTCAGATGAACAGCAACACATGACATATTGCACTGTCATTATTTATTTAACAAAAATAAATCCACAGGTCACAGTGACCTGCGGGTCTCATTTTGGCTGACTGTTGGTTTTAACACATGCTGTTACATAACACAGTGTTCTTTGATTACTATGTATCTATAATACAGAAGTGATACACTTTATGAGAGAATGTTTTTAAAATATCTCTCCATAAATACCATGCAATGGCGTACCTACCACAGTTGCAGGAGTTGCAACTGCGACCAAAGGGCCATCGGCATACCTTCTGTGATGGTGCCCAGCCGCATCTGCCTGGGGCCCGTGGTTCCCAATGCTGGCAGGAGAGGAGATCTGCACTGTACTGCTCCCCCCCCTGCCTGTGTGTAGTGCTGCTTAGTGGTCTGACAGTAAGTGCTTACTGAAAGAGCACTTCCTGTCAGACTGGGCACCGCAGGGAGCCAGTTACAGGATGGGAGAGATGGAGGAAAGGGACACATGGAAGGGACGGGGAGAGAGGAAGGAAAGGGACACATGGAGGGGAGGGGGAGAGAGGAAGGAAAGGGACACATGGAGGGGAGATTAAACTGAGATTTACAAGAAGACCGCTGTATCCTCTCCCTTGAGGTAATAATATATATATATATATATATATTGGTGAATATTGCAAAAAACTAAAAAGAACATTAACTTTGGCCAGGGTGACTTATTGGTGACTAAGAAGCTTCTAAAAAGATTGGACATACCCTAATTTGAATACCCTGGGTTATCCACTTTTGCAAATGGTATATCATGATGGGGGTAATACTCGTAGCTGAGCTGCCATACTGCTTCAAAGGCAACATAGGCCCCGCAAACCAATCTGGCAAATTTCAATGTGTAAAAAGTGAAAAAAGCTCTTTATTTGTAACTTTCCAAAAAACTATGAAACCTATACATGGGGGGCATAGCTGTACTCGTGGGACATCACAGCATACAAATGTGTGTTTTATTGCAATAAAAGCTAACAGTATTATGACAGTCACAGTTAAAATACCATGAAAAACTTGAAAAATAACAAAAATTCTCAATTTCACTTTTTTAAAATTTATTCATATTAACCCCATAACGCTGTTACGGCGTTCTATGCCGTCACGGCTTTAAAGGGCTTTTAAGTCATTGCGGCGGCATAGAACGCCGTAACGCCTTAAGTCCAGGGGAGGTCCGGCATACTTACCTCCGCCGCAATCCTCTTCTGGAGGGCTGCCTCACAGACCAGGCAGCCCTCCCCCGGCAAATGATATTTCAGACAGTCCCCCTGCTGGTGGGAAATGTAAAAAAATAAAAATTAAACATGTGTAAAATTAATTAAATGTATATAAATACATTTAATTAATTTTACACATGTTTATTTTTAATTTTTTTACATTTCCCACCAGCAGGGGGACTGTCTGATATTTCAGACAGCCCCCTTGCTGGTAGTTCCACAGCCAGCTATATTATACATATATATATATATATATATATATATATATATATAATATATGTGTATATATCTAGTATATATATATATATATAATATACATATATATAATATATATATAACGTCATTCTAAGTGTATTTTAATATTAATATATATACTAATATTAGTATTAAAATACACAATGTATGACGTTATATATATATATATATATATATATGTATATATATTATATAAATAATATATATACATTTTATATATATATATATATATATATAACGTCATACATTGTGTATTTTAATACTAATATTAGTATATATATTAATATATGTAATATATATGTAACGTCATTCTAAGTGTATTTTAATATTAATATATTATATACTAATATTAGTATTAAAATACACAATGTATGACGTTATATATATATATGTATATATATATATATATATATATATATGTATATATATTATATATATAATATATATACATATATATATATATAAAACGTCATACATTGTGTATTTTAATACTAATATTAGTATATATATTAATATTAAAATACCCTTAGAATGACGTTACATATATATTATATGTATGTATATTATATATATATATAATAGATATATACACATATATTATATATATATATGTATAATTACAATAATAAATAAATAAAATAATAAAATAAATAAAATATTGAAACAAAATTTAATATAAATTATATATTCATATGCAATTTCATTCTAACTGTATTTTGTTATTAATATATATATATTGGTAACAAAATACACTTAGAATTACATTCTATATATATCTATCTATATATAAAATACAAATAGCCGCAAATATATATATAGAGATAAATACATATAATTACATAAAAGATTACATTAGTATACACGTAGAATTTAAATACCTATAAATGCATATATATTAAAATTCTACATGTATATTTAAGTAATCTTTTAACATAATTATGTGATTTGATTAATTAAAATTTGATTGACATGCCTGACAACACAGGGAGAAAGTGCAGAGAATTTAATTCGCAAGCATTATATTTGACCCTGTAACTCTCCAAGACACCATAAAACCTGTACATAGGGGGTACTGTTTTACTTCGGAGACTTTGCTGAACTCAAATATTAATGTTTAATACTGGTAAATTGTATTACAACGATGATATTTTAAGTAAAAGTGACGTTTTTTGCATTTTTTACAAACGAACGGCACTTTTATGGACTTTTTTGTTTCATGTATATGTGTATTAAAAAACTTAATAGAAGAATTTATACTTAAAAAAATAATATATATATATATATATATATATATATATATATATATATATATATATATATTTTATGTGGAATGAAAGCTCTATTTCTCCTAAACAGGATCATTTGAAAAGCTTGTCCAAACATATTAAATTGAGACCAAAATTAGCTTTTGAAATCCTGATAATTATTAGATTGGTGATTCAGAAAAATCAAAGTTCATTCACTAAGAAACAAGCATAGATAGACATATATTACAACTCACCAGTTAATCCAAGGTATAAGTATTCAGAGATATAAACTACAGCAATAGCTTGAAGCCTGAGCTGAAGTTAAAGGTCTGATTCTCTTATCAATAGCCAATAATTATATCAATACTTTAAAACTATTACATTAAGATCATGACACAAAATATACAGAAACTACTTACGGAACCTCTGACGTGTTTTGCATGAGGAAGATATAGCTGAACATATACCATATCTGATATATAATCATCATAAGTAATGCTTGCATTTTACACACCTCAATCATATTATTGATTAACCAGAAACGCTTGTTTTTAAGGTGTAGCAACTGAATTGTCACGGAATATTATTTAACCTTTTAGTGACACAGCTTCAGTTTGCTTGTTTTGTACTTAATAACACAAGCAATTTTATAAGTTTGGCTATTTGTGTTTTAAGCCACAACTTTCATGTCTCATTTATTGCAGCAGCACACATTATATTTTTTTTTACAGTTTTGGTCATAATGATGTGTACATAATTAGTGCAGCTAAAGAAAAGGAATTCAAAATAAATTCATTTATTTGTCCTGACTATAGAGTACAACATATGTCTAGGATTTCAGTTTATTTTTGGTAGTTATAGGTCACAAAATTCAAGTAAAATTAAATTTCAATATGGAACAGTTTTAGAATTTGGTATGTTTGTCTTTTGAGTTTAATAGCCATGTCAGAAAACAGAATCACAGGATACTTAGATACTATATCTAATAATTAATAAATCACTACCTTGGCATGATCTACCCCCAGTTTTATTTTATCAACATGGTTAAGAAGAAAATCAAGGCTGGTGTCTGTTTTTTAAATAGCTATTTAACTACCAATCTACTTGAGGGTTTTGTGTTTTTTTTACACTTAATAGCCATTCCAGAAGACAAAATCACAGGGTATTTAACTATTTTGAGAATTTTTACATAGCTATTTAACTACCAATCTACTTTAAAATTGTAGCAAATTTTAGGGTTTTGTGTTTTTTGTTTTTTTTTACAAACACACTTATAAATGTTTAATGTGTATTTAGTAAACCTGTACAAAATCCCAAACTGTGTTTCAATGACTTTGTCAATGTCAGGGTTGGCTAGAGGATTCTCAGCAAGGTGAGAGAGGGAGCGACCTAACAAAGGCAAATACAGAGAGATAAGAAGTAACAGGACTAGACAAAGAACTAGACGCATCAAAGAGCTCTCTTTAAATAGGGTGGTCCTGACTCATATACTCTGTTTCCTGGGAGTGATTAACCTGAAACAAGTAGTCAATTTCATAATAATCTTCAACTATAAAACATTATCTGCAGCAAACGCTAGAGTGATATATGTACACAGGACTTAAGTGCACAAGCAGCTCATACCTGGTTTTCTGTGGTGCCCTCAATCCTTTGCTGTATGAAAAATGTGGTGGTCCAAGCACACAAATGAATGCACAAAATAGATGAATAACAGCAATCGGATTTTAAAATAAAAAGTAAATTTTTATTCTCCCACGTATGGGAATAAAAATTAATTGGGTTATATGCGCCATACAAACTGATAGATAACAGCTTTATACATGTTTAGTACATTTAAACTTTAACCAAGCTCCACTTATAGCCCCATAATGCTCCTCACAAGCTGCATAATGCAAGGTACCTAAAAAAAATATGGGGTGTGCCTGAAACTCAAGCAATGCAACTAGAACCTCAAAATCAATTAAAGGCCAAGGACATATCCACTAAATAGCAACTAAGACATAAACAAAATCGTCACATGTAGTGAATGCATAACATACAAGTAAAAATAAAAATACTATAAAATATAATAATAATGGACATGAGCAACAGTGCACACACAAAGTAAACACCCTGATACAAAATGTATACATAGAAATAAAAACATAAATAATAAATATACACAAGAAGACATGGGTGTAAATTCAAAATCCAAAACTATGATAAATTAGCTCCATAATAACTATTGATAAATAACAAAGTATAGTTGCATAATTTAAAATAGAAACTACAACAAAGATGTGATAATACATCTATTTATTATCCCCACTAGAGAGTACAATATATCTCCATTTTAACAATGTATTTCAAAAATAAGAAGGAGCCAATATTTATCGAATGTCCTGATAGGCTCATATGCTGTTCTAACTAGGGCAAAACATTGTTTTGCTTATGTCTCAGCTCTATTTAGTGGATATACCCCTGGCCTTTACTTGATTTCTAGTTGCATTGTTTGATTTTAAGGCACAGCTCTATATATGAATAGAAGAAGTTGGATTTCTAGTGCTTGTGCAATGGCTGTTCGGATTTCCCAAACCAGAGTTTCTTCCTTCTGGCTGTAGATAAATGTGAAAAGGTGATGTAGGGGTGCAGTGCCTTCAGTAATTACCTCATATCCAATTGAGTATAGGGTGATATGAAATGATAATTAGACAATAAAACGAAATATAGTGCAGTATTTTCATTGCTGGTGATATTAGATGAAAAGAAAGAAATACACTTACAATTTTCTGAAATCAGTCCCAGATGTATTCGCTTGGACGGTATGATCCCCATCTATAGATATGCTGGTATTGGCCCTGGTCCTCTGTTAGGAGATATTCTCAGCCCTCTCAGCGGTGGGCAGAAATTACCAGTTGCTGGGGATGTTTTCTTTCAATGCGTATTTCAGCAGCAAAGGTACACCAGCAGAGAAATATAAAAACAGAAAATAGTGCTCTCTACATGGATAAATAGGAAATAAAAAGGATAAAAGGAGGTATACTCACAAAAGGAGAGCAAAGAGAATTTGTGCTCAAACAAACACACTGGACATCAAGAGAGATCTCTCTCTATTAACCCCACAGAATCAAGGCATAGAAGAAAAACTAGAAATGATAGTACACATGAGAAACTCCCACAAGGAAGAACATGCTGTTTTAGAAAGAAGAATGGTGGATGTGGAAAATAAAATTATAGATTTGGAGGATAGATCAAGGAGGAACAACTTAAGAATCAGAGACGCATCAGAACAAATAAAGACAATAGAACTGGAAACTGTAACGGATCACCTTGCACCCCGACTAGGTACCTCCGTTGAAGGATGCTTCTAGCGCTTCCTGAGGGCTCCAAGCACTCCAGCCTACACCATAACCACCGTAGACTCCTTCAGAGAGCAAGACAGGAACAAGCTCTTACAAGATTATAGCAAGGGAATATGCAGAGCATAGCAATCCCTTGTAGCAGATTCCCCCAATAAGAGACAGGACTCAGATTGAGGGTGAAGTAGAATTGACTGTACTGGCACATACAGCCTCTTTTATTCACATTCTACAAATATAGTACTGCCCACAGGGTTTTGCAGAACAAACAATCAATACGTACAATACACTTAGACACTCCCACACAAAATCCTCCCCTCTGTCTGTGATATAATTACTGAACACAATGGTCTAACTTAATTATCACAGGCAGGAAAATACTCAGTTTTACACAATATTCATAACTCTAAAAGTATACATCACATTCACATAAACTTACATTTTCAGAATCAGCATACTCCAAATACAAATTGATCCAGTGGGTCAAAAGTTAGTTGAAAGTCCCTTTGTGACCATCTGCAAGCATGGCTTGGGTTTTGTAAGCCAATTACCTCCAGCATACAGAAAATGGCTCTATTCACAACAACAGTAAAAACACATAAAATATATATAATTCCTATTATACTTAACAGAACCCCCACATTTAACCTATCCCCAGATAGCTTGGATCTGAGCGCTCACTATATCCGAACCGCGCTCAGATACCACAACCACAGTCAAATCGCCATGGGGTTAAAACACAGCAAGAGCTGATGAGAGACCGAGGACGGGCAAAACAGCAAGTTTCAACTGGTCTGGCAGTGTGCCTGGGACAACACCCTGCTGGAACAATAGACAGGAAACAGGGGAGGAGAAGAGACACATCTTCCCATGGATTCAAATGGGCAGAAACAGTCTTTAAGAAAGCCAATAAGCCCCAAATAGTCTTTTTAAATGTCAATACACCCCAGGGCCATAGTCATGAGGGAGGAGGCTGGAAATCAGGCTCCTCCAACAGCCAGGGGCAAATGACAGTTGGTCATATACAAATCCAGTGACAAAAGGCATTTTGTCACAGAAACATATATAGAAGAATTTATAAAATATATGAAAGTGGAATGGACACCAAAAGCCCAATGATGGAACGGTGTCATAGAGTTAACAAAGGTGTACCAGATAACCTCCCAAGAGATATATTGGTTTGGTGTTCCTCTTTTAAACTCAAGTTACAGATACTGAGCTCTCTTTGAAAGAACAATCCTTAAGGAAAGTATGAAGCACTAAAGGTATTCCAGCATCTGAAAAGATGGTTGACTATAAATAAAGAGACATAAATAACCAACTAATTATAATAACTACAACTCTAGGAAATAAGAGGAAAGAAAGGAAAAAAGAGAAAAGAGAGAAAAGATTTACAAAAAGAAAAGAAAAGAAATTGGTACTAATGATTTATTCTTAAGTATCAGAGAAGAGGCTGGCAAAGGGCTGCAAAGTTATCCCGCCGATCTACTTCTGAATGCTGTGGCAAGGAGGAAGAGGTTCCCATATGCGTGGTAGCTGCAGCAGACAGCACCTACCACCACCAACGGAGCTCCAGAGACATGCCACACCATTAAAAGAGCAGCCATATTAATGTTTGCTCCACCTCAGGTAGGTCTTGCTTTCTGATTTATATTTATGGGATGGAAATGTGGATCAGGGAAAAGAGGGAATAGTACATCATGCCCTCACTGTATTGTGGGAGCTGTGGTCTCCCAGCATGCACTTTAGAGCCATTAACTTCACAGAGTATCTGTCAGGATACAGTAAAAGCTCCAGCATGCAGAACTTAAGTAATAATAACAAAGAAAATCCTAAGGCGTATTATGGGCCTAAAACGGCCATATTTCATGTATAAAAAGAAAAGTACAATACAGGCTGAGGTCATGAATACAGAGTATAAGTAAACTGTTAGGTAAGCCAAAGGTCAAGGAATACAAAAGAATAGTCAGGAAATAAGCAAAAGCCCAAGGGATACAGAAATCTGAATAGTTAGTAAGAATACCAAGGTCAAAATACACAAGAATCAATACCAGAAACACGTTCTCGGATAACCAGAATGGAAACCATGACAGGGCACAGAGAAATGGACAAAGAAGGTTTTAATAGCCTGAGGTGCTCCTTGATTGGTTGTAGAGGAGCATGTGACAGTGAAACGTGTGATCATTAGTTAGGCACTGCAGGGGTTAATTAAGAACCTTAAGATTCAGACTTACAGTGGTCGGTGTCACTAATGTTTGTAGACCTGGCCGCTGTGCGAAGGGAGGGGCGTCTGTCAGCTCTGAGACTTCTCAAGAGGAGGTGAGTAATCGGCAGCATTCCCATTGCAACGAGATGCGACTGCCAGGTCCCAGTCCACTCTCTGGCAGGAGCGGACCCAGCGGGCGCCGTGACACAATGTAAGTATTCGGTGGCATTCACCTTGCAATCCGGGAATGCCGCCACAATAAGATGCGCCTGCCGGGTCCCAGACTGCCCTCTGGCAGGAGTGGACCCGGTGGGTGGCGTGACACTACCGTAGCACAGCGGAGGCTTGAGAATCAGAAGTGTGTAGATCTCCTCAGAAGTCACCTCCAAAATATTAAAGTTGTTCTATTTGATGTTTAAAATACTGATTTCTCAATTTGTGGCTCAAAAAATAGGGGTCGTCTTATACATGGGGCGTCTTATACTCAGAATATTAAGGTAATTCACCATTTAAAAGATCCCTGATTCTGTATTTCCTGAAGAAAAATCAAATACAAATTTGCACGTTACAAGAAACACACTGGAAGAAAACTGACAAAATTAATATAAGTTCTATAAATTATCCGCAGCTCTGGAAGATAAAAAAAAAAAAAAAGGGGGTGGCCTTTATGTTTTCCAAAAATATATCCTTAACCCCTTAAAACCGGAGGACGTACAATTACGCCCTCTAATAGGCGGCTCTAAACGCCGCCGGGCGTAATTGTACGCCCTCCGGTTTTTGTTAACTTACCCGGTCGCCGGCGGTCCCACGCCGGCGATCGCGGTTGGGGGGACTCCCAGGGAGCCCCCCGCGGCACATCCGTCCTCCGTCGAAGCCCCCCGGCCATGTGAGAGTGGGGTCCTAGCGAGGACCCCACAATCACATGGCCGGGATAGCTGGCTTCTGTATTGCCGGCAGGGGGGCTGCCTGTAATGACAGGTGGTCCCCCTGCTGGCTGAAAATAAAATAAAAATAAGTTAATGGTGTAAAAAAAAATAATTATATATACTTAGATCATATATATATATTATATATATATGATCTAAGTATATATATATATACACATATACATACACACACATACACCGTCTAGGTGTATTTTACTATTAATATATATATAATTATATATATATATTAATATCAAATTACACGTAGACTGATACTGATTAAATATATATATAATTATTGTTATATATATATTTATATATAATATAAAAAAAATAAAAATGTAAATACGTTAAAAAATAAAATTAAAAAAATAATTAAAAATAAATAATTAAAAAATATATAGATGTGTGTTATTTCGTTCTAACTGTTTTGTGAAATTAATATATATATATATATATCAAAATACACGTAGAACGAAATAATATATATATCTATATACATAAATATATACGTATATATCACTATATATATACCTATATATAAATAAAAATATTTAAAAGAAATTATATAGATATATACATATATATACACATACGTATATATATACATATATTAATTCTACATATATATTTATGTAATATTTTTACATAATTAGGTATCTTAATTAATTACAATTAGCAGGACCTGCCTGACAACCCATGCCGAAAGTAAAGGGAATTTAATTTGCTAGCACTATATTTAACTCTATAACTTTCCGAGACACCATAAAACCTGTACATGGGGGGTACTGTTCTACTCGGGAGACTTCGCTGAACACAAATATTAGTGTTTCAAAACAGTAAAATGTATTACAACGATGATATCGCCAGTAAAAGTGACGTTTTTTGCATTTTTCACGCACAAACAGCATTACACGGACAATATTATTGCTGTGATACTTTTTACTGTTTTGAAACACAAATATTTGTGTTCAGCGAAGTCTCGAGTACAACAGTACCCCTCATGTACAGGTTTTATGGTGTTTTCAAAAGTTACAGCGTCAAATATAAGGCTTGCATTTCAGTTTTTTCACATTAAAATTCGCCAGATTGGTTAGGTTGCCTTCGAGACCCTATGGTAGCCCAAGAATGAAAATTACCCCTATGATGGCATACCATTTGCAATAGTAGACAACCCAAGGTATTGCAAACAGGGTATGTCCAGTCTTTTTTTTAATTTTTTTTTTTTTAAATTCTTTATTTTAGTAGTGCGTATAGTATACATGTATGCTTGCATAGCCACGACAGCCGGTGCAGGCTAGACATAGACATAGAAAAAACAGTTGTATGGCTTATTAACGTTGCACATTTTTAGTTAATACTGAGTATAAAAACAGGCTAAGTCTGAAGCTGCTATGGTGGGTTATGTAGGTTGAGTTATGGTTCATTTCAACGTTGTTACACATAGCCCTACAGCATATGAAAAAGGTGTGCTTTGCTACCTGTTTGGTAGATGGTTAAGCTAGTGTTGTTAGTTAAGGCTGAATCATTACAGTGGGTTAGTTGGCGTGTTCAAGTTTAGTAAAATGTATTGTGTTTTCAGGTGCCAGCGCAGCTCTTGGATTGCCACCAAAATAACCGCTGCAAAGGACAGCTGGTTGGCGTAGCTAAGGGGTAGAGAGATTACCACTAGGAGGGAGGGCCCCAGTATTGGTGTCCTCAGTGAGGTGTGCCCTCATCGCTAGCATGGAGAAGTGGCCTAAACAGTTAATTGTAAAACATAACATAAAAGTATAAGAGTAACACCAAATGTCAAAGAAAAACAATAAAAACTTCAACATTTGCAAATAGAGACTACATGAGGCATGGAGTGATTGACTCATCTGTAATATTAAGAGTCCCGGTCAGCCAACCCCCGCAAGAGGTATGCCACAGTCCCACTCTGGTGCCTTTGTGAGTCTTGGTCTTGGTCGCAGCTTGTGCTCAGGGGGCGCCCCGTGTTGTGGTTGTGGGACGTTGTTGGGCTGACCTGGTGTTGCCGCCATGTTGGGCCCTGTGTCTCGCTGTCTCCACTCCCGGTCTAGTGTCACTCCCTTCTGAGGTGAGATGAGTCCCATCTGGGAAGCCTTCTGCTTGCCCGTGTGCCTCATGCTCCGAGGTTCTCCGCACTTCCGTGCCCTGTCTGCCGTCGAGTAGCACAGACCATGAGCCGGTCTAGGCCCAGAGGTTCCTCTTCGTGTCTGTAGGTGTCGCTGCATTATGTGCCTCTTCCGACTGTGTGGAGCACGGTGTCGGTCTTTGCCGGATCGATGGTGGGGCGGGAAGGCAGGCTTGCATTGGCGCCCTGCTTGGGTGAGTGAGGGCGTTTGGCGGCTGCCGGTTCGCTTGATGGGAGTGGGTGAGTGATGCTCGCCTTGTAGAAGTGGGTGGTCGTGGTGAGGCAGGTTGGATTAGCTTACCCACCAGCTTCCTCCAGAATGCCTCGAAGTGGTTGTTTATTCGAGTGAGGACATCTTGTGAAGTGTCGCTGGGGTTGTAAGCACATGTTGTGTCCGCCATCTTAAGGAGGTCTCCGTTTACTGTCTTTGGCGTCATTCCCCTTCTCATCATGCTCAGGGTCGCCACCCCAGGGTGGACCGGGATCACCCCCGCCGGTCCGAGGGGGGGGTAGCAGGGCTTGCTTGTGCGGTGGGCAGCTTCAGGGTGCCTCCAGGACAGGGGAGCGGCCGCCTCCCTCGCCCGATGCAGACCAGGCCGCAGTGTCGGTCGTGATTTCATCTGGCCCCAATCAAGTCGCCTAAGAGCCCATTGTGTGCCCTCCATCGTGGGTGGCATGTGGGTGCCTAGAAATGCAGTTTGTGTCGCTTGGGTGAGCAGATTTTCGCTTGTTTTGTCAGGATTTTGTGGGAGCTCATGGAAAACACGACTCTCCGCCATGATGGTCAGGCCCCGCCCCATGTCCAGTCTTTTTTAGTAGCCACTTAGTCACAAACACTGGCCAAAATTGTCATTTTTTGCATTTTTCACACAAACAGATACGAACGCTAACTTTGGCCAGTGTTTGTGACCAAATGGATACTAAAAAAGACTGGACATACCCCATTTGCAATACCTTGGGTTGTCTACTATTGCAAATGGTATGCCATTATGGGTGTAAATAACATTCCCGGGCTACTATACAGTCTCAAAGGCAACGTAACCAATCTGGCAAATTTCAATTTCAAATGTAACGTGCTATATTTGACCCTGTAACTTCCCAAAACGCCATAAAACCTGTACATAGGGGGTACTGTCTTACACGTGAGACTTTACTGAATATAAATATGTGTATTTTATTGCAGTAAAAGCAAACAGTATTATGACATTGACCGTTAAAATGTCATGTAGAACTAAAAAAATCCAAAAAAAACGTATTTTCTCCCATTTTTTTCATATTAAATTATGTTTCATAGCTAAATATTTGATATTAAATGAAAGCCCTGTTTCCCCTGAATAAAATGATATATAATAAGGGTGGGTGCATTTACTATGAAAGAGGTGTATTACGGTTGGACAGACATGTAGCGCAAATGCCAGGTTTTGTTTACATTTTGTTTTGTTCACAATGTGTACATTTGGCTCCGTCCTTAAGGGGTTAAACATTATAGGAAGATTTTTCATCTTGGTGTGCAAAATAAATAAATAAATAAATAATAAACTTTACATTAGCTATCATATACACAGCAAATAATTCTACAATAAAATGTATAACTAATTTTTTGAAGAAAATTGATCAGATCAAACAGGGGGTGTTATTAATTATGGGTGATTTCAACTGCATAATAGAATCTTTAAAAGATAGGAAGAACTATAATAGAAATATCAACAAAGGAACATAAGATAGATTACAAAATTTGCTAGACCAATGGTTCGCAAACTTTTTAGGTTCAAGGCATCCTTAATATTTAAATTTTTTTCCAAGGCACCCCAAGTCAAAATTTCTAGGTTGTATATCTATACAGCGCTGTGGCATTTACTGGTGCTACAGTGTAATGTACAGTGTTGGTGTTTGTATATAGTTTTAGAGTTTTAATACAGGGATGTGTTTGTAATGTAATGTTCACTTTAAGTGCGGATGTACATTTGTGTGAAGTATGTGTTTGAGTGAAGGGGTGTGTTTATATGTAATATTTGTGTTAGATTGCAGGAGTATGCTTTCATGTTGTGCTAGTGTTTGACTGCTTGGATGCATGCACATACACTACCAAATACATACATACATACTTACACAGGTATACATGCACATTAACACACAGATACATATAAATACACACAAATTCATATAAACACTGACACATACACACACACACATACACACATGCACCCTGACACACAATTATTGATACATGCACACACCATGACACAGATACACACACTGACATAAAAACACACCCTGACACACAGGTGCAAATACACAGATGTGTGCGCACACACACTGACACAGAAGCACACTGACATATATATACACACAGATGCACACCCTGACACACACACACTCACAAACACCCTGACACTCAGAAACACTAAAACACACACACACATACACACTCACACTCATACACATAGACACACACACACACACACTACTAGAAAAACTCTAAATCGGTAAATAAGACATGCACCATTTTTGCTTTGGTCAATTACTCTTGGCCCATGTCTCACAACCTGTCTTAGTGTCTGCACATAATATCCCCTCCCTACCTCACACTCATACATACACTCATACACATACACGTCATATTTTTTATATCTCCAGCCACCCTCCTGTTAGCTTACCTTATGTGTCCAGTAGGGTGGCTTCGAGTCCTGCTGCTGGTGTGAATGAGGGGTCTGGAGAATCTCCTGGAGTGCTCCTCTCCACTCATGCTGTAGCTGCCCCCTCTCCCTCCCGTGCTGTCTCCCTGCACGAAGCTGGGAGGAAGTGACAAGCCTCCCAGCCAGCTAACATTACAGGGGCCAAGTCGTCGTGTTAAAGGGTCACGGCACCTGACGAAGCCCCTGTTCAGCAGTTATGTTTCCCTGGTGCTATAATCATAGCACCGAGGAAACATTCTGCGGCACCCCTGTGTGCCCTTTGTGGCGCCCCATGGTTGGATTTTCCATGTTATTCAAAATTATTAAATTTTTACTCCAGAATCAATGTTATTCTGGGGGATTTAGCCATACTATACCTTGTTAAAAAGATTGTAATACAAGATATAGCATGATCAGACCATAGCCCAACCATATTGGATTACAAAGATGCTTTGGTGACTGAATGATAACGGAACTATTTTATTTGGAAAACAAAAATAAGGGGACATGAGATATTATAGCCTATAAAAGCATTTGATGGGAATGCCAGACAGAATAAAAAAAGAAAGACCGCCCCTCGCTTTCAGAGTTATATATAGCGCTAAATGAATATAAGAAACAGAACAAAGTAACACCTTCTGCAGAAATAGCAAGTAAAATATCAGATATAGATCGGATAAATATGCAATTATCCAATAAAGCAGCAAAATTGTTAGAATTTTTCCAATCTAAATGGTATATAAAAAAAAAAACACACCATAAGCCAGAAGAGCTTATGACTAATAAGTTGAAAAATTAAAAAAAATAAAAGAATGATATTTAGAATAAGGGATAAAGATACATATATTATGGCCCCAGAACAAATAGGTGGAGCATTTGAAAAATTCTACAGAGATCTATACAACCTACCAAAGGATTTATTTGGTAGTAAAAAAAGAAATCAAAAAATTATTCGAAAATATAGTAGGTCATCACAGCAATAGACAAGCACAAAGCAAGAACTGCCCCCGGCCCAGATGGCTTTATGAATACATTTTATAAAATTATAAAAGATCAATTAAGAGGAGAACTTACAAATGTCTTTAATTACATGATAAACACAGGAAGATGTCCTGGAGAGTTATTGAGAGCGAATATCGTGCCAATTCCAAAAGTAGATAAAGATCCGAAGTTGATAAGTATCTTTAGACCGATTTTGTTGATCAATAATGGCATTAAAATATTTTCATCTATTTTTACGGAACAACTGAAATCAGTTATGCCAGATTCAATTAGCAAGGATCAGGTTGGTTTTACCCCAGGCAGGTCCTCAATCAATCAACATTAGGAAAGTAGTAGTTATTTTGTATGCAAAAGAGACAAAGGGGACCCCACTCATACTCCTGTCAATAGATGCAGAGAAAGTGTTTGATAGGGTAGCGTGGGCCTACATGTCAGCTACGTTAAAACAATTTGGATTTACAGGACCAATTCTAAAAGTGGTATCTGCTCTCTATGACTCTCCACAAGGAAAAGTCACTGAATCTGGATTTACTTCACAAATTTTTAATATTAAAAACAGGACGGGGGCGGAGCCTGACTGCCTAACAGAGCAGAAGCAGGGGACACGAGCTCCTGTATAACGGGCAGGAAAAAGGGCATATTCGGGGGCTAATTTAGCCCAAAGACCCACCAGGGTGCATCACCCACGTCGGGGGTGCACCCCCAAACAAAACAAGACCTTTTGGGAGCCCATCGGAGCTCGGAAAGCGGGACACCAAGCGCGGCCTACAGAAACCGGAGCCGAGGAGAGACGGCCGCTCTCTCTGACACCGGACCCCCTAAGCGACTTAGCAGGTCTCCAACCCCCCCCTTTGGACCGGTGGGGGATATCCCGGTCCCCATCGGACAGGCGGACCAGACAAGCTGACCAGCCTTTTTGCTACACTGCCTGCAGAAACGCCGGATCTTCCACAAGATGGCCGCTCAGCAAGGGCCAAAAATGGCGGGCACAAACACATCACCCACTCACTGCATGGAAGGCTTCGACCGGCTATGCAAGAACCTATGGACAATACTTTGTCATCGTGGAGAGTCCTGCAATCGAGCAGCCAGAGTGATCGCCTTATGGATCCGCCCAGTGACTCGCAGGCGCCATTACAGATACCCACTACAAGCGCTCAGGACGGCCATGCGGCCACAAAGGCGCCAAAAATCATTCCAGCGGAATAACGTGCCAAGCTACCGGGGCTCACCCACGCGTTCCCATATACATAGCAGCTGGACCAAAGAGCAACCTCTGCAGCCTCACTACCTACCCAAACAAAGAACCTCGGACCAAAGAAGCACGTCTCTACACCCAGAGAATATGTCCGAACACTGCATAGCGGTACAAAAGGACGCTTCCCACAGAAACACCAAAGAGGGACTTAAACCCAGTGGTTCCACTGAGCAAAGCGCCCTGCATGGACACAGCAAGTACATACTACTGATACCCGAAACAGGCATAGGCTGAGGGCTTCCTTACTGGCAATACACAGCCTCTAACCTGGGCCCAACACTGTGGTGCACATGCCCTCCTTCCCTGTGACCACAGGCTAAATATATTACATAGGCACTCTGTACCTTTATTTCACCCACTATGGCGATATCTAGAAATCTGCCTGACCTAGTTCCACATAGATGGAGATGCAGAAACACATTCTGTCTGTTTTTAAAATTTATGTCTTAGCCGTGTTGCTTCAGACCCCATCTTGTACCTAAATATGTGTTTCATAGTGAATACAATATTTAAGCATGACACAATATAATGTTTCAGCATGACCTCATATATACTAGTTAAGCATGATACATTACTCAGACTAGCATAGTTACACTGCAGCTCCACAGTTACCGACCTAATTGACGGGACATGTTAGACATGGTCTGACGCATTACTAATTAAGAAAGGTAGCATTGCAGCCTCATTGTTGTTGTCCAATGTGCATGTTACTGCAATATTCAAGCAAGCCATAATATGTTTAAGCATGACCTCATATATACTAGTTCAGCATGTCGCATCACTTAGACCAGCATAGTTACACTGCAGCCTCACAGTTGCCGACCTAATCGACAGGCCATGTTGGACATGACCTAACACATTACAAACTCAGCAAGATAGCATTGTAATCTCACTGTTGTTGTTGAACATTTTTACTGACCTAATCGACAAGATATGTGTAATCAAACTTATATGCAACGAATTGTATTAATAGTTACTTAATAACACAAAAATTGTGCATGTTTCTCTTAACCCCAATGTAACCTATAAATGTGAAACGCTGGAGGATTGCCTTTGGGGTACCTCACAAGCGACTGTTACTTATCTATGCACTACAAAAAAAAAAAAAAAAAAAAAACAGGACAAGACATGGATGCCCACTTTCCCCACTGTTATACATATTAGTATTAGAACCATTAGCCATTGCAATAAGACAAAACCAAAAAAATCACAGGCTATAGATATCCTTTGGGCAAGTAAAACTAAAAATCTATGTGAATGATATATTACTGATCCTTGAAGATCCAGAGACTTCTGTTCCAGAAGTGCTGAAAGATATAAACAGGTACTCTAGAGTATCAGGTTACAAAATAAATGTAGAAAATTAGTATTCAGATAAGAATATGAGCAAAAGATCAGTTAATTTCCTCATAAAAAAATGTGGACTCTTAAAGGATAAAAAGAGTTTGAAATACTTAAGTATAACTATAATTTCAGAAGTAAAATAGTTAAAAGAAGCTATTTTTTTTACCTTTATTAAAACATACCAACAAAAACTTAAGGGATTGGAGAGGGCTGGGATTCTTGTGGTTGGGCAGTATCAATATACTAAGGGCCTACAGTCTACTGAAATGGCTCTACTTACAGAGAATGATCCTTCTCAACTGTCCAGAAAACTGGTTATCTGTCAGGATCTTACCTGATGTGGAGTCCGATGTGCAGAGTTATATGCTCACCCTTGCATATAAACACAGACCAAGGTGACCAGATAAGAAGCCACCTGGGCTGTGCGTCTGTGCACAGTGGCTGTGCAGGATAAAGCTCCAAGTCGCATTACAGGCAAGGACAAAAGCAGGAGGATAGTCAAGGATAAGCCAAATTCAGAGGATGCCAGAGGTCAGGAGAAACTAGGATAAGATAGGTCAGAGGATGCCAGAGGTCAGGAAAACGATGAGATAAACCAAGATCAGGAGCTGTCTGGAGAACACAAGTGAAGGAACCAGAGTCACAGGATACAAGACCAGAGACACAGGATACAGAGTCACAGGATGCAGAGACTATACTGGAACAGGAACAAAGGAACAAAGAAACAATGATCTGGCCCTGAGAAAAAAGGTGAGGCCAGACTATAAAGGGGCCTAACAAGGGACAGCTGAAGTGCTAATGTTCCTAGATGTAGGGAATAGCACCAAACTAGGTGAGTGGTGATCAGTTATACTGCACAAAGGGATATCACCTAAGGAGTGAACCGGGAACTGGGACATTATCACTGTTACATGCCTCTTTTTAAAAATTTGACAAGAGGAAACATGAAAAACTTAGCTAGAATAAGACCAGGCAGAGGTTTGAGTTGCCAGAAATCCAACAATGTTATCAGACCATTAGACTGTTTTCACAGAATGCTATTACATAACATTTACAGAAAAATAAAAATGGTATACAATAGAAAAAGACAGTAGTGGGGTTGAGAACATATCCTCTCTATTCTGGATTTTAGACCTCAATAAAAATATTATAGCAAGATCCAAGTCACGTATAATTAGAGATCTAACGAGTTGGTGGGACAGATTTGTAACAAAAGTTGGGCTAAAGAATACACTAATAGATGCACTTCCAATCTCAGTTATTAAGAATATGCTAGATAACATTAAGATCAATTCTTGGAAGAGTAAGGGAATAAACAAAATTAAAGATATAACAGAGAATTATAAAATTAAGACCTTTCAAAAAATTTTGAGGAATTCTCTATCCCATCGTATGACATTTTCAATTACCTTAGAATTAAAGGGTTTATTTCAACATATATAATTACGAATATAGAGGGCAAAATAGAAGGGATTATTCAACTTCTTGAATTAAAGAAATGTAAAAACATGCAATCAAAATGTGTTAAAGTCTTATATAAGCTAAGACACGATAAACTTACTGGAGCAATTGAAAAGTAGGAAAAATTATACAAATTATATAAACATATCTACTATTTAAATTTGACAGACTTAAAGTTTTTTGTTTTTTTTAATTTGTACTTTATTTGGTTTTGTACACAAAGTATACACTTTTCCATTATATGTGTTATTATATTATTATATGGGTTAGAACAGGTTCAAATAACATTTTGTTGGGCTACATGCATAATAACAATCACAATGTCAGAGATCCTTTACTGTGGCCTGGTAAAGAAACAATTTGTACATTTCTACCTTTCTTCAAAGATCCCCCTTTAAAGAGGTTGCTTAATTTTCGAGGCTGCTTGATTCTAACAATCTTTCCGGCTTATCCTATATGCGAGTCAGGTATTTAGGGTAATAGGGTAATAGCATGGAATGCTGGGTTTGGAGTAACAGGAATATTCAGAAACTTTCCCGGACCATGTAAGCTTATATATATATGCAAAACATTATTATAATGGTTAATTATTGCATTTCTCATTTTGCTTTCTGTGTCCATTGGCTAATATGCCTAGTTTTTTGAGGAATGTCTCTGGATCGTCTCCCGAGGTTAGGGTGAGTACATCGGTGCCCTTTTGTACTGTTAGCGATCCCTCTGTGCCCCATCGGTACCGGATCGATTGTTCTCTCAGTCTCTTAGTGACTGGTGCTAGTAGTCTCCTTGCGGCCAGCACAGCAAACGGGAGGTCACTGTATATGGCCACCTCGCATCCCTCAAATTTTACCGACCCCAATGGTCTGGATCCGGCCATGATGGTAGCTCTCGCAGCTACGTCCCTGGTGGTAGCTATTGTGTCTCTGGGGGCACCTTCGGGTGCCGCTGGTGATTTGCGCACCCTGAAGGCGGACAGAATCAGTGGGGTGTCTGAATTACACCTGGGGCCCATGGAGGAGGTGAGTCTCCGGACAAAGGGCAGTAAGTCTTCACCGCTCACCTTTTCAGGGATACCTCTAAGGCGTATGTTACGGTGGCGGTGTCTGGTTTCCAGTGTCACCACCGCTCCTTGTAGGCGTCGGACCTGCTCCTTAAGATCATCCAGTTGCAGTTTGGTGTCTTGGAGTTGGTGGTCTCTGGAGCTTTCTCTGTTTTCCACCTCCTGGACTCTCTGTTGCAAGACCCCTATTTCAGCATGTGTCTCCTTTAAGTCTGCCTTCCAGACCTGCCTTAGGTCGATCAGCAGCTTTCTGATGTCCCCCTTTGTTGATGGGGAGTCATCCTCCTCTGAGTCAGACCTGGGAGTGGGGCCCGGGAGGGAGGCTTGGGAGTCCCTCTCTTCCTGGGAGTCGTCAGAGGTCTCTATCTCACTCTGCGGTTCCGGCGCCATCTTGGCGGGCCGCGCTTGTGTAGGCCTCTGGAATGCCAGCCTGATGTCAGGTGCCGCGGGTCGCTCCGTGTAGGTTTGTTTTTTGTGTTTGCGCCCCATGTTGTCAGCTGTCGGGTGGCAGGTAAGCTGTGCGTTTTTGGAGCTGATTTCTCCTCTCTAAGGCTCTTAGTCTGTGGGGCCGATGCAGAGCTCCACAGACATGCGACTGTTCAGCTCCGTAGTCGGCCACGCCCCTCAGACTTAAAGTTTTAACTTGCAAATAGAGTGTACGTAACACCAAAAGTATTAAAAAAAATATATACCCTAATACATCGGATAGCTGTTGGCGGTGCAACATTAATATTGGTAGTTTACTATATAGTGCATATAGTTGTACTGTCAACTGATAAATACCTACTGGAAATATATAATCAAATTAATTGACCATATGATAGAAAATAAATGAATACTGAACCCTGGAACAGTTTTATTAAATTTAAATTGGTCAAAGATGAAGATAAAATATTTAATGTTAACTTTACACATTATAACAGCAGTCAAATTACTGTGTAAAATCTTAATTTCTTATTCTGTGTATTTTTCTGGTTGATTGGAATAATTCTTTTATGTATATGTTTTCTTGGGTAAAAGGCTCACCAGGTGGATATAAGTCTATATTAACCAAAAATACTAATATGCAATCTGACTTACGGTTTCTTCAGGTTTATTCTTATAGTTCAAAACCAGATAGTAGAATATTATTTGAGTGGAAAGAACCAACCACATCAAACAAAAACCAGTGGAGCACTTAAATGTATACACTTACCCTAAAATAAGGGAATAAAATACAACAGAATTTCTGAGGGAAAGAAATAAACAAAATATGGTGCAGTATGTCTAAAACAAATAGAGTAGTATACTATCAATATAAAGCACACTCACATGGTGCAGAGCCTTAGGGTGGACAGGCTCAAATCTCATGCACAGAGGTATTTGTAGATAATACCAAAACTTCTTCAGTGTAGAGTTGTGGAATACTCAGCAATAAAGAGAAAGATAAAACATATATAGTGTGTTATCTTCACTAAAACTATGAATAAAATATAGCAGTCACTGCTCACCTTGTTGAGAGCCAAAATGCTGGGCTCTCAGGATAATGCGCACTGTGCCTTTAAGAGGGCACAATTCTTCTTTACAGCAAAGGATAATAGCAAGATATGGGACTTAGATGTATATTTTAAAAATTATCTATTATGCCAAAATGTTAAGTATATAAAAACAACAAATAAAACTAAAAATACCACAAATATTAAGTCCCAAAGGTGAATGTTGCCGTCCAAAAAGCAGTCCGAGACGCGTTTCGCCTGAATCAGCAGGCTCTCTCAATCGGTATCCAATAGGCATTTAACATATGGGTTTAGCTCCTCCCTCTAACCCTCAGGACAGGAAACACAAACAATTAAACAATTAAGCATACCTTTCCCTGGTATAATAGGAACCCCATCAGCCATCACACCTCAGTCAAGTAACAAGACGAATATCCAAAAGAGGGTGGGAAAACCAAATGCTGCCATGAATAATAGCCAGGAAAAGAAAATTACGGTAAGTATGAATACATTTCCCGTATTCCTGGCTAATCATGGCAGCATTTAACATATGGGATTCCCCAAGCAATAATGACACAGGGAGGAAAATACATGCTACAAAATAGTTTAATAAATAAATCAGCTCTGAGGATTAAAGGAGTTCAGGACAGACAGGCCAAACTACAACTCTGAGTGAGAAGCCACATCCACTTTGTAGTGTTTCACAATGGTCTTTAGGGATGACCAATTTGCAGCCTTACATATGCTCTCTGCATGAACACCTGACTCTGCAGCCCATGAGGTAGCAATGGATCTTGTGGAATGAGCTCTGATGCCTTTGGGAACAGGAACATTCCCAGCTTTATAAGCCTTGGAAATCGCAGATACTATCCAGGAACGAAGATTGGAGACAGAAGCGGCTTCCCCTTTACAAGAACCCCAAGTTATAATAAATAATTGAGAGGATTTCCTCCAAGCAGCTGAGCGTTCTATATACATCAGTAAACATCTCCTAAGATCCAGCATGTGACACCTTAGGCAGGCGCAACAATCTCCTGTTGTAGATCGGAAGATGTAACCACCTTGGGAAGAAATTCAGGTCTCGGGCGGAGAATGACCCTATCATCAAAGAAGGAAGTGTAAGGTTCCTCGGCTGATAAAGCTCTGATGTCAGACATCCTTCTAGCTGAGACTAGAGCCAGCAATAATAGGGTCTTCAGAGAAAGGATGTGCATCTGAATTTCGCCAATAGGTTCGAAGGGAGGATCTGTGAGAGCCTGAAGCACCAGAGGCAGATTCCAAGGAGCCGCCAGTTGTCTAATAGGAGGTCTAATACGTAAAACGGCCTTGAAAAAGCAAACCACCATAGGATGAAGCGCCCATCGAATGCAAGAAAGAGCAGAGATAGCTGAGCAGTGCACTTTAAGGGTGTTAAGACTAAGACCCTACTCCAGGCCAGCTTGTAGGAAACCTAAGACTTGAGAGATCATAGGAGGACTCATGTTCTGCACAGTTGGGATTTAACCATATCGCAAAGGCTTCCCAAATTCTGTGGTAGGTAGAAGTGGAGATCTTTCTGGAACATAAAAGGGTAGAGACCACCTGGTCCGATAAACCCTGTCCCTTTAAGGATTGCCTTTCAGAAGCCATGCATGAAGCCTGAGCTTGTAAGGTTCTGGATGAACCACTGCGCCTTGTGTCAGGAGATCTTCTGTGACCGGAATTTCCCAAGGTTCCTCTATCACCAACCTCTTCAGAAGAGGAAACCAAGGACGTCTTGGCCAGAAGGGGATTACAGTAATCACTCTGCAACGTTCTCTGGAAATCTTCCTCAGCACAGCATGAATGAGAGGAATGGGGGGAAAAACATACGCCAGATGAAAGGGCCATTTCTGAGATCCACTTGGGGAAGACCCCACCTCTGGACCAATTGTTGAAACACAGGCCTTGAAAGATGCCATTCCGTGGCTTCCACCTGGTGTCTGCTGAGGAAGTTTGGTAACACATTCCCCTTTCCTGGGAGAAAGACCGCGCACAGGCCTTCCACATGTATTTGTGCCCAGTTCATGATTGCGGTCACTTCTTTCATCAGCGAGATACTCCTGGTGCCTCCTTGATGGTTGAGATAGGCAGCAGCTGCCTTGTTGTCTACTCTTAATTTTACCCACGCTCCCTTTATCTGGTGCTGAAAGTGGAGAAGAGCCAGAGATGTCGCTCTCAACTCACTTATATTTGAAGGCAGGTTCTGAGCCCTTTGAGGCCATTCTGCTTGGATGAAAGATTTTCCAAGATGTGCTCCCCATCCGTACTGACTGGCATCTGTCGTGATGACTACCCAGTCGATTTCCTTCAGAGAAAAACCTCTGGAAATGTTTTCCTCTTTCAGCCACCACCGAAGCTTCCTTTTCAGATCGAGAGGAATGTGTATCTGTCTTTCCCATTCCTCTGAGCTGGTTCTGAAGTTTTTCAGAAGATACTGCTGAAGTGGACGCAGGTTCTATTGCGCCCATCTGACCAGATCTATCGTAGAGGTCAAGGTACCTAGGAGCTTCATAAACTCCCTTGCGGAAGCAGACGTCATTCGAATAAAGGTTCGAACACGATCCTGCAGTTTCAACCTTCTCTCTTGAGCAAGAGATACTATTGCCATGAGGGTATTGAAGCTTGCTCCTAAGAACACCAGCTCCCTTGTTGGTTGTAGATGACTCTTCTTGTGGTTGATTAGCCATCCAAACTGAGATAAAGTCTTGAGGACCAGCTGTCTGTGTCAAAGCATCGTCTCGAAGTCTGAAGCCACTGCCAGGATATCATCGAGGTAGTGGTAGATGACAACATCCATCCTTCTGAAGAAAGCAATAACTGTGACCAGCTCTTTGGAGAAAGTCCTCGGGGCTATACTTATCCCAAATGGAAGAGCCTGAAACTGGAAGTGCTCCTTTTTTACACAGAATCAAAGAAACTTCTGATGCCTGGCCGTGACAGGAACATGGAAGTAGGCGTCTCTCAGATCTATTGAGATTAACCACGGGAATGATGGAACGGATGGATTCCATGCGAAATTTTCTTACCCTTAAGAAGAAATTGAGCTGGTGTAGGTCTAGAATAGGTCTCCACTTTCCTCCCGGTTTCTTTACCTGGAACAGGGGGGAATAGAACCCTTGGAACCTTTCTGTCACTGGTACCGGAGCAATGACCTTTTCTCGTAATAGATTTGTTACATAATGAGTCAAGACGTCTCTCTTTTGTCCGTCGACAGGGAGTCTTGTTTTGATGAATCTTGGTGGAGGGGAAAATTCTTCAAACTCCAGAGAGTAACCTGTTGTGATAATGGAATTCACCCAGGCATCTGGAATCATACTCCAGGTCCGCTGGAAGAACATAAGATGTGCTCCGACATGAGGGACCTGGCCTAAGCCACCTTCAGAACTGTCTGGTGGGGCGAAAGGAAGAATTTTGAGCCTTAGGTCTGGAAGACTTTGAGGTTTGGCCACTCTTCCAATTGGAGAGCCGAGAGTATTCTCTGCCCGGTCGATAGGTTTTACTATCCCTGTATCCCCCTTGAGGCCTGTAAGGACGATGGTCCTGCTGTGGTCTTTTCGGACGCCTGTCTTGTGGAAGCATGATTTGCTTAACCTGAGCTGCCTTTTTAATGGCTTCTTCAAGCGGTCTGACAAAAAACACCTCGCCCAAGAATGGTAGGGTGCATAAATTATTCTTAGAAGAGAGATCAGCTCCCTAGTATCTCAACCACAGAGCCCTTCTGGCAGTAACAGAGTGTGCCATAACCTTTGAAAAAATCCTGATGAGGTCTGTGGAGGATTCCAACAGCCAGTCACTGGCTAGTTTAATCTGCCTTAAAGCGGCACTGTCATGCCAAACTTACCTTTCCTCAATCTCTTCCTCTTCTCCCCCTCTCTCAGGATCTGTTCTTCTTTTCTTCCTGTCTTCTTTAGTTTTCTTTAAAATCATAAGACAAAGTAGGGACTCTTTGCCTTATGGAGGATTCCTCCACTTGACCAGCTCTGACCAGCGGAGGAGCAAAGTGTGCTTCATTTCCGCTGGTCAGAGCAATTTTCCCATAATTCTTACCTTTCCTCTGTGATCTCGCGATGCTTCCTGTCATTTTACACGAAACTGCCGAATTGCGTTCTAACTGAATGAGTTCTAACCTAAATTGGTCTTTCCGCCAAATTTACTAATACTAAGTAAAAATGACTTAGTATTAGTAAATGATCTGCCCCTACTCGTATACCGCGAGTAGGGGCATGTCTAGTAAGCAGTGAGCAGCCTGTGGCTGCTCACTGTAAATGTTTTTTTTTTTTTTAACTATTGGCCCCCACCCCTAAATGACGGGTGGGGGCCCTGAAGTAAAATAAGGGGGGAGATCTAATGTCCCCCCCGGCCCCCAACCCTGCGCGGTGTGTGGGGGTCATAATGATAATGGGGGGGACCTACTGTCCTCCCCCCCCACGGCCCCCACCCCTGGGCGGCGGGTGGGGGCCGTAATGATAATGAGGGGGACACCTACTGCCCCCCCTGGCCCCCACCCCTGGGCAGCGGGTGGGGGCCATAATGATAATGGGGGGGACCTACTGTCCTTGCCCCCCCCACAGCCCCCACTCCTGGGCGGCAGGTGGGGGCCATAATGCTAATGAGGGGGGGACACCTACTGCCCCCCTCAGCCCCCACCCCTGTGCGGTGGGTGGGGGCCATAATGATAATGAGGGGGGGACACCTACTGCCCCCCCGGCCCCCACGGGCCATAATGATAATGGGGGGGGACCTACCCCCCCCCACTGCCCCCACGCCTGGGCGGCGGGTGGGGGCCATAATGATAAAGAGGGGGGGACACCCCCCTAGGGTAAAGCCCCTAGTCACCCACCCCCCCCACCCAAATAAAAAGTCCCCTACCTACCCCCCTCACCCTAAAAAATAGTGAGGGGGGAATAAAATAACTAACCTGTAAAGTAAAATTAAATTTACCATTTGACGTATTCTTTTTTCTCAAATCTTCATTTTTCAGCCCCGAAAAAGGCCAAATAAAAAACCATCATAACCGTCAAACTTAAACACCTACTGCCCCCCCGGCCCCCACGGGCCATAATGATAATGGGGGGGGACCCGCCCTGCAATTAGGCTAAGAACACTCTGATTGGTGGGTTTAAGCCAATCAGAGTGCTCTTTGTCATTTTACACAGCGTGGGAAAATTCCAGAGAGCTTGCCCAGCTATGTAAAATGACACAGAGCACTGTGATTGGATGGCTTGAAATCCATCCAATCACAGTGCTCTGTGTCATTTTACACAGCGTGGGAAAATTTCCAAAGAACTTTCCCACGCTGTGTAAAATGACACAGAGCACTGTGATTGGATGGATTTCAAGCCATCCAATCACAGTGCTCTGTGTCATTTTACACAGCGTGGGAAAATTCAATTTTCCCACGCTGTGTAAAATGACACAGAGCACTGTGATTGGATGGATTTCAAGCCATCCAATCACAGTGCTCTGTGTCATTTTACACAGCGTGGGAAAGTTCTTTGGAATTTTCCCACGCTGTGTAAAATGACACAGAGCACTGTGATTGGATGGATTTCAAGCCATCCAATCACAGTGCTCTGTGTCATTTTACACAGCGTGGGAAAGTTCTTTTGAATTTTCCCACGCTGTGTAAAATGACACAGAGCACTGTGATTGGATTGCTTGAAATCCATCCAATCACAGTGCTCTGTGTCATTTTACACAGCGTGGGAAAAAGAACTTTAAATTTTCCCATGCTGTGTAAAATGACACAGAGCACTGTGATTGGATGGATGTGCTTGAAATCCATCCAATCACAGTGCTCTGTGTCATTTTACACAGCGTGGGAAAATTCAAAAGAACTTTCCTACGCTGTGTAAAATGACACAGAGCACTGTGATTGGATGGCTTGAAATCCATCCAATCACAGTGCTCTGTGTCATTTTACACAGCGTGGGAAAATTCCAAAGAACTTTCCCACGCTGTGTAAAATGACACAGAGCACTGTCGTTTAGGGGTGGGGTGGGGCCCAATAGTTTTTTTTTTGTTTTTTTACAGTGAGCAGCCACAGGCTTTTTTTTTTCACAAACAAATATGAGATGAGATGAAGAGACGTGAGAAATAACTCTTTGGGATATAGGGGAGAAAAATTATGTAAATTTACTCTATCAATATGATAAATAAGTAATGATGGTTCACTTTAATGATAAACACAATAACACAAGTTTACACTTACACAAAGGGGAAAGAAAGGTGGAAAAAAGGAATCTTATATCTATACAAGTGTAACTGAAAGTGAAAAACAGAAAAAGAGGAGAAAAGAATAATTACAATCATATAACACTGGAATATACAAAAGTACACATAATATATAATGATTGAATACACATTAAGTTTCACTTAATTTTAATATATTTATTTTTCCTTTGCTTTTGATAACTACATGGGTATATATTAGAGAATTAATAGTTCTGTTTGATCTTTATTATGTAATCTATCTATTCTCTTAAGTATTGTCCCCCTCCTCCTATATTGCCTTAGATAATTGTGCACCAAATTTGAGTGAGGAGACTAAATTTTACAGTCCTCGCTTAAACACTAAGTATACTTTATAATTAATTACCTGGCCATAGATCACCACCAGCGATTGAATCTCCCTGAGAGCTTTATTTTTTATTTTGTATTGGGATTGCTTGTATGTTTAGATATCTCAGGGTAACCACCTATATGATATGTTTTATCTCGTTTCGGTGGTCTGCTATTTGTCTGTCATATTATATTGTATTGGTATAATTGCTTGTGTAGCATGTGTAGAGTCAACTATTGAGAATGGGTGTGGATGAGTCTATTTGAAAGTTTTGGAGCCAATTTTTGGAAAGACATTAGATACTGTCAGTAATGATGTCAATTAAAATTGCATCTATAAATGCACAGGGTTTGAACTCTCCGGTAAAAAGAGGCCTTCTTTATAGAATTATTCTAGATTTTCATATATTATGAATGCTAATATGTCAGATAAGAAGAAAAGGAGTTTCCATTATCTGTTCATCTAAGCTTAAATTTGAACAAATTTATATAGAAAAAGATCCACTAGGAAGATTTATAATCCTTATCTGTAAATTTAATGATATTACTTATACTTTGGCTAATTTATATGCTCCCAATGTACTCTCACAATCATTTTATAGGAAACTTTTTAGAAAGATTGAAAAAATTTAAAAAGGGGTATTATTGATTGGAGGGGATTGGAATACCATCCAGGACCCAAAATTGGATAGAATATCTAGGGATCTCAAACAATTAAACTATTCTCATAAAAAGTTGTATACTTGGTTCCAGGATTTCCTTGCTGAATTTGGGTTATTTGATATATGGAGGGTACAACATCCAAATGAAAGAGATTTTACTTTCTAATCTAAAGTCCATCTAAGCTATTCCAGAATAGATTTCTTTTTAACAGACATTGCAAATTTCAGAACATTTGCAAGCTCAGAAATTAGACCTATTGTTTGGTCCGATCATGCCTCTAGTAACGTAGTATTGGAAAATAACCCAGAATATAATCTCAGACCTCAGTGGCGTTTAGACGAATCAGTTATAACATCTGAAAATAATAGGAAGCATCTCGAAAATCTGGCAAAATAATTTTTTAAAATCAATGATGATGGAGACAATGAAAATGATGGAGATAATGAAACTTTATGGCTAACTTTTAAATGTGTTATGAGGGGGAATTTAATTAAAATGGGGGCAAAAATAAGGGAAACTAGAGGTGCGAATTTAGCAGACCTTTACATACAACTGGTCAAACTTGAACTCAGTAACAAATTAAATCCAAACTCCCTTACAGTTACACAAATTGAAACCCTTCAATATCAAATAAAAATAATTTTGGAAAATACAATCAAAAACTCAATTACATGCTTGAATCAAAGATGGTATAGCAGCAATAAGAAAATAGGGAAAAAAACTTAAACCAGATCGGTTAAAGTTTACAATTAAAAATATTATAGATGGAGATAAAATATGACTATCACCTCACAATATAGGTAAGGCCTTTGCAAAATAGTTTCCCATATTATATAATTTAAAAGAAAATAGCTTTTCCCAGAATGAACTAAAATCGTTTCTCTCAAAGCTTAACCTTCCTAAATTAAAGCTTGATAAACTGGTAAATTTAAAATTCTTTATTTATCTTGTGCATAGATTGACAACAGGCGTGCAGAGCCAAGACAGCATCTTCAAGCATTTTCTTAACATTGCAAATCGTGACAGTTTAGATGGTACATTTTTATATTATATGAAGATAGCAAACTATTAAACATCATTTTTATGGTATACCATGCTGAGCTAGTCATGCAAAGAACAGTGCTAGTTGCGCTTAAGATATGAAACATGTTAGTTGCTTAAATGTATGCCTCTGTAGCGTATTAAAATTAATAAACAAAGAAATAAACTAATAAACGAACAGAAACATAAATGCTAGACAAGATGCTTGTGATATGTTAATTGCTGGCATGAACAGTTCTGCTGTGTTGGCTAGTCTACATGCTATGTGAGATATGAGGGTGATTATCGCTAGGCATTCATGTAAACTATATAAATTATTAGACCAATTTAATCATAACAAGCACTGGCAGTAAGAGAGTGTCCCAAGTCCTGTTCTATATCCCGGCTGGTAGCTGGGCTGCCGGCAGTTGCAATCCCTCACCCGATGCCGCTGGTGTGCTTCAGGGGGTAGTCCACGCTACGACCCAGCGTGATGGTTTGCGGCAGGCACCAACCCCTCTGTTTCTTGCCATGCGGTTTGCTCCAGGCTTGGGTCAGGGCTGGGGTCTTGCTGTTCTGGCAGCTAGCGTGGTTGCGAGCGGTGGGCAGCCCTGAACAGGCTGTGCAATCTGCGGTGTTCCGAGGTTGCCGGTGCCGCTGAGTGGTGAGTGGGTTGGGTTTGCCTGGCGGTCCTGCTCAGCGGTGTGTGAGGGTGAGTGTTGGAGCTTGAGGGGTTTGTCTTCGTTTCCCGCCATCTGGGTCTCCGGCCTAGTCTCAGTCTGGAGGCTGCTCTGGGGACGCGGTGTGAGTGTCTACACAGACGGCGCCGGGTGGCTGGGCGAATCCATGCCGCCATCCCCTTCACTATTAGCTGGAAAGACCGACCCTTGAGGCGATATTTTGTCCATAAGTTGGTGCAAAGCCGATGAAAAAATTCCATGGTATGTTTAGGTGGTTTAGTAAGAGTGCATTGTGTTGTGGGTCTCGCTTGGGCCGCCATCTTGCTTGGGCCCTGACAGGCTTGGTTGCCCGATGGTTTTGTTGCTTGATTAAGCCGACTAGAGGGGGGGGCAGCGGAGCAGTGTCTGCTTGTTGCTTATGTGTGGCTTATGTGTGGCCGCCTCCCCCGTGCCGCAGGCTCTACTTCTGTGTAAGCTGCGTGGCCGGTTCAGACACTTACATTGCGTGTCAGTGTTTGACCGGTATCATTCCGTTCCTCGTGTTGTGCTGCATCTTTCTATGGGCTCCGTGTGCTGCTGGAAGTATTTGATTATACAGAATCATTGTTATTTAGCCCGTTGGGGCAGGAGCTCTCAGAGAGCACGTCTGGCCATCTTGGCTGTCAGGCCCCGTCCCAAACTGGTAAATTTAAACAAACCCATTGAACCTGAAGAAATAAAGAGAACAATTGCCAACCTCAATAATGGGAAAGCGCCTGGTCCAGATGGATTTACAGCGTATTTTTATAAATCCTTCAAGCTTGTGATAACCCCTCTACTATTAAAAATATTCCTAGACATAACAACTTCCAAAAGCTTCTCCTCTGAAATGTTAAAAGCCACGATCTCCCCAATCACAAAACCCGGGAAAGATCCACATTATATATCCAATTATCGCCCGATCTCTCTCATAGGATCTTAACATGTATAGCTTGGAGGAAGGACGAGACAGGGGGGATATGATAGAAACATTTAAATACATAAAGGGAATCGACATAGTAAAGGAGGAGACTATATTTAAAAGAAGAAAAACTACCACAACAAGAGGACATAGTCTTAAATTAGAGGGACAAAGGTTTAAAAATAATATCAGGAAGTATTACTTTACTGAGAGGGTAATAGCCTTCCAGCTGAAGTGGTAGAGGTTAACACAGTAGGAGTTTAAGCATGCGTGGGATAGGCATAAGGCTATCCTAACTATAAGATAAGGCCAGGGACAAATGAAAGTATTTAGAAAATTGGGCAGACTAGATGGGCCGAATGGTTCTTATCTGCTGTCACATTCTATGTTTCTATGTTTCTATTAATCTTGATATAAAAATATTCTCAAAAATCCTAGCAGACAGACTGACCCAGATATTCTCAGATCTAATTCATTTAGATCAATCTGGTTTCATAAGTGGAAGATCAGCTAGTGACAATATTAGCAAGATTCTGAATATGATGATAGAGGTTGGTAAAAAAATCTATGCCTACAGTTTTTATAGCAGTCAATGCTGAAAAGGCATTCGACAGAGTAAACTGGAAATTCTTGTCCGCTACACTTTACGCATTTAGGATTGAGGGATCTTTTAAAGATTTAACAATGTCTTTATACTCTTCTCCTATGGCAAAAATATATGGCAACGGTTTAGACTCTGCTTGGTTCACTATTAAAAATGGAACCCGTCAAGGATGTCCATTGGTACCTCTTCTTTATACTCTTTCTATTGAGCCACTGGCAGCATATATAAGACAAAATCATAACATAACTGGGGTGAATTTAGACAAGCAAGAACAAAAAATAACTATGTTTACTGACGACATAATTATCACTTTAACAAATCCTGAACCATCTTCACTTCAGTATATAGAAGAATATAGTAGATTCTCTAACTATAAAATTAATATGCAAAAAACACATCATAACCTTTCAAGTTTACTAATAAGATATTTAAATAATAATCATACATTTAACTTGTCCAACTCTCTTTGTCACCTGGGAGTAAATATCAATTTTAATATTGAAGATTGGACTACTGATAATTATAACATACTCCTTAAAGAATTTAGAAATACGATCTCAAAATGGTCTGAACTACAAATATCCTGGCTTGCAAGAATAAATATTATTAGAGCATACCTACTTCCAAAACTGGAATACCTTTTCTGTACTATTCCTCTTAGAGTCCTAAAGAAGATACTTCAACTATTTCATGTTTTTTTTTTGTATCTTATGTTTGGGGTAACAAGAAACCTACGATTGCGCTTAGAGCTATGTCAGCTAGATTAGCAGAAGGAGGTTTGTCTTTCCCGAACATTTTATACTCATGATACGGTAATGTTTTCACACTATTTAGAATGGGGAAATAATAACTCAAAGCGGAAAGCCTGGTATATATATGGAAAGAGCGTATGTGGTACTTTTGACCCTTTTGATTTTTTTTGGGTGGATAAGAAACTCTTTAAAAAGTTACATATTGATAACTTAACTTTTTCCCATATTTTCCAATCTATAAAACCCATAAAGAAATATTTTTTTCCCCCAAAATCAAATCTCTTCAAATGCCCCTCTGAAAATCCTGAATTTTTTTATTCAGGACCTTAATCTATCTGGATGGCTAGTTAGAAATAGGGGAAAAATTCAGGACCTATACGGTACCTCAGGGATTGGTACTTTTTCGTATCTTCAGGAAAAAATTGGATTACCGCATAAAGAACATTTCAATTATCTAAGAATAAGAGATGTTCTCCATAAGACAACTATAATTAAGGACTCCCCCTTTGATAAGGTTCTCTTCGGAGAGACTAAAAATAAATCCTCAGTAGTCAGAAGATCTTTTGAGGTATTAAACCAGGAAGTAAAACATAATACTATCTCTAGATGGAAAACTGAGTTAAATAAATCTTTTTCCTGTCAAGACATTTGAAGCATTAAGGAAAAACGATCCATTGTATAAATATACAAGAAACATTTCTCAAACGTATCCATAGATGGTATATGGTCCCAACGAAAACATGTAAATTTCAAACAAACTCTTTATATTTGGTGGGATTGTATTGGTTTAGACATTCTTAAATCAGGAGTATCTAAACTTTTTGTTGATCTAAAATTGAATATTATTCTATCTCCAGAAAGATTTTTATTCCACCTAGACTTGCCAAAAATGGATAAAGCATCTCAGTACTTGACCATACATATCTTGATGGCCGTCAAATTATGTATTGCCAGAAAGTGGAAACAGAATATACCTCCTTCTATAACAGAGATTAAAACCCAGATCCAATACCAAGGTTTAATGGAAAAGGCGGTTTATTTCAAAGATAATAATATTGGTTCTTGTAATAAGATATGGACAAAATGGTTCGATTACTATAAAGAATAGAATATCCAGGTCTTAGTAAAGCTAACAAACCCTGGCATAGATATTCTTTTACGGTAAATCCCTAACAACATCTTTCTGAAATGGCTCTAGACCCAATTAATGAATTAATATTTCAAGGAAGCAATATTTATTCTGTCCACTTCCTTGATCTTGATAGTTGACCTCAGGTTTTTTATGTTTTTTTGTTGTAGATTTTAATTAGGTTTTTTGTACTATATATTATGTGATGATTTAAACTTTGAAAAAAGAGCTCAACTCAAGAGTATACTAACTCCAGATAATAATGTGTAAAACCATTTAATCGAGAAACGAACTATATGGAGAATCATTTGTAACATTCTGACACACTAATTTGGTTTCTTATCTAAAAGATGATGTTGAACTCAACTGTTTATTACTTGTTTAATATTTGTCGAATTTGTAAAAGTATAATAAAAAATGGAGTTAAAAAAAAAAATACAAAAAAGGGTTACTGCCAAAGAACACCCCAATATGTGTTCAGCAACATCTCCTGAGTACAGTGATACCACCCATGTATAGGTGTGTCGGGTTCTACGGGGATTAAAAGACCTTGTTTGGAGAGTGCGCATGGAATTTTCACAGGCATGGAGTCTCAGTTCTTGTTATGTATTACTGCCAAAGAACACCAAAATATGTGTTCAGCAACATCTCCTGAGTACAGTGATACCATCAATGCACAGGTTCTCTGGGGGCTAAAAGACCTTATTTGGAGGGTGCGCATTCCAGTTTTACAACTTGGAATTTTCACAGCTGGTCATCAAGCACCCATGTCCTATTATAAGACATTTTTGAAGCCAGACAATGCAATTAACCCCCATCAAACCACATATTTTTGAAATGAAGACACCCTAGGGTATTTCAAATGGTAGTATTTTTTTTTATAATTCTTTATTTTGTTTGTGCGTTATTTGGTTTCATGTATTATATTGACAGATACAGGAGTTTAGAATATGCATTACACGGTAGATTAGTCAATTTGTACAGCACACATTTTTCTTTTTTACAACAGGTTGCATAACGGTTGCTTGCATTAGTGCTTACATATGTAACTGGGTATATAACCCGTCCTGTAGTAGTGTTAGCCCCTCTTTCTGCTCTGTATGGTTTGGGTCACATGTTTGTACTCTTGATGAGGTTTTGGATCACTATGTGTAAGTGCACTAGTTTGTGGCGTTCATGAGGAGTCAAGGGTGGTCTACCCGTGGTGCTGTTTTAGCTGTGGTCACTCTTTGTGGGCCGGTCGTCTGTGATGTAGCGTCGTTGTGGGGTCACGGCTTTTACCACGGTAGTGGGGGGCCCCTAACCTAGGGGGGCTGCGGGGGGTAGGGGGAGAGGGAGCAGAGAGCTTGTCCGGAGCCTCCCTGCATTAGTGTGGTGTCATGTGACAGTCACTAAGCATGTGGGTATCTCTTAGTGTATGTAGGTGAATGATTGACACGGAATGTGTGAGTCAATAACAGAGGTAATAACTAGTATAACTAAACAATTATATGAAACGAGCAACAGTCAGTATGCGAGTTTAAGAAAGTCTACTTTAGCCAGAATGGCCAGGCTTGCTTGCAGACCGTGTCAGGTTTCCGAGTCTGTGCTTGGGGATCGGGGGATGAATGGTCTCGTGGTGGCTGGATCTCCCATCCGGGCTGGTCCTGTTCGGGCTGTTATCTGGAGAGCGTCCGATGGTCCCAAAAGTGTGAGGACTGCGAGTATGTCTGCCTCCGATGTGGCTCTGTGGATAGTCCCCTTGTGCGGAATCAGCAGGGTCCGCGGCGTACCCCATCTGTACTGTATGCCTGCGGTTCTCAGGCGGCTAGTTAAGTGTTTTATTGATCTCCGCCAGAGTAGTGTCGCTCGGGTGAGGTCTTGGAAAAAAAGTAGGTTGGCGTTTTCGAATGGCAGGGGAGTCTTGCCTCTGATTGCCGCCAGTATTGCTGCTTTATCTTGTGTTGTGGCACACTTTAATATAACGTCCTTAGCCTCCGCGGCTGGTGTGGTGTTCCCAGTTTGCAGCCGAAATATGCCTTCTAGGGCGAGTTTTCTGGCAGTAGTTGGCGGTAGTATGGAGGCAAGAAGCCTCCTCACAAAGTGGGGCAACTCCTCTGTGGTGATTTCTTTTGGGACTCCTCTGAGCTTAATGTGGTTGCGACGCAGGCGGTCCTCCTGGGTGGCCACCTGCGCCGCCAGTGCCTGGTGGGCTGTCTGCAGGGACTGCAGGGCTGCGGTGAGATTTGTTGTCCCACTGGTTAGTGATTGTATGTCCCCTTCTATGGCACTCACCCTCTCCGCAGTTTTACGTACGTCCGTCTTGGGAGTGCCAATATCCGCGGCTAGCAGGGTTTGAATTTCCTGCATCCATGTTTGCAAGTCTTGTTTTGTAGCAAAGGTATTCTCGCTCAGCTCTGTGCCAGCCAGGGGTGAGTTGGGTCGCTTGTCCTCAGGCCCTAGCTCCAGTGCGTGTGCCCGCTCCAATAGTGGTGGCGGGGGGCCTACTGTGGAGGATCTCGTCGCGGCCATTTTGGAAGGTGCTTGTCGTTGCAGCATTTCCCCGATGGTCTGCTGCCGATGCCGGGTACTGCTTTTGCGTGCGACGCCCCATGGTTGCAGTGGGGCTGCTGTGTGTTGCGGTAGCCATCCCCTCCGAGTCTGGGCGGTATTCCGTCCCGATGTTGTCTAGGAGAGTCTCCAGGCCGTAGCTCGTGGGAGTGAGGTAGGCCCGGTGTTTTTGTTTCACCTTTCTGGGCTTCGTTTGGTGAAAGAAGGGCATTAGTCGGCTCCTCTCAGTTACCCCGTGTTCGGGGTGGGGTTGATGTCTGCGGATGGGTTAAGATGCCCGTGATATTCTCAAGTTTATCGTTACGAGGTCGGGAGCTGATGGAGATGGCGTCCGTTCAGCTCTGCTCCCAAGCCCCGCCCCAAATGGTAGTATTTTAACGCTTTCCATGCACTAATTCTACCACTAGTCTTTGTCAAACTTTTGGGTAGTTATTTGTTTGTGTTATTTTTCTCTCAAATTGTACTTTAGGCATGGATTCTCAGTTCCTGTTATGTGTTACTGACAAAGAACACCCCAATATGTGTTCAGCAACATCTCCCAAGTACAACAGTGCCTCCAATTATGAGGTTTTTCAGACTTACAGGGGTCAAATGTAGGACTTTCCCCTTTTCCATGTTTGCACATTGAAATTTGCCAGATTGGTTTGCTGGGCCTATGTTGCCTTTGAGACTGTATAGCAGCCCAGGAAAGAAAATTAACCCCATTATGGCATACCATTTGTAAAAGTAGACAACCCAGGGTATTCCAAATGGGGTATTTCCAGTCTTTTGTAGTAGCCACTTAATCACAAACGCTAGCCAAAGTAAGCGTTTTTATTTGTTTTTTGCATTTTATTACACAAAAACTGCACTTTTACTGGTGATTTCATCGTTGTGATTAATTTTTCTGTTGTAAACACTCATTTTTGTGTTCAGCGAAGTCTCCCGAGTATAACAATACCCCCAATGTACAGGTTTTATGGTGGTTTGAAAAGGTACAGGGTCAATATAGGACTTGCCCAATTCAGTTTGCTAGATTGGTTTGCTGGGTCTGTGTTGCCTTTTGAGACCATATGGTAACCCAGGAATGTGAAATAACCCCATCAAGGCATACCATTTTCAAATGTAGACAACCCAGGGTATTCCAATGGGGTATTTCCAGTCTTTTGTAGTAGCCACTTAGTCAAAAACGCTGGCCAAAGTTAGTTTTCTTGTTTGTTTTTTGCATTTTTTTTATCGTTGTGATAAGATTTACTGTTTTGAAACACTCATATTTGTGTTCAGCGAAGTCTCCCGAGTATAAAAATACCCTCCATGTTCGGAGTTGTAGAAAGTTACAGGGTTTACTATAAGACTTGCCAATTAAATTCTCTGGACCGTCTGCCTGGGTTGTCACTCAGGTCTCTCAAATTATAATTAGTAAACTCAAATAATTATGTAAAATTAATAGTTAAGTATATATGTAGAATATATATATATATATATATATATATATAGTTTTTTTAATTAAAAAGTGTGTATATATATATATATATATATAAATAAATATATATTACAAGTGTATATATATATATATATATATATATATACACACACACTTTTATTTACTATATATGTATAGTATATTATAAAATAAAGCATTTTATAATATATTATACATATATGATACATGTATATGATTTCATTATAAGTGTACTTTGTGATATATATAAATACATATCACAAACTACACTTATAATGAAATTATATCCATGCATTATATATGTATAATATATTATAAAATGGGGGTGAGGGGACTGCCTGACAGCTCAGACAGTCCCCCTGCAGGCAGCTCCATAGACTCATGGGCTTTATTTGACCAAGATCAGACTCGACATATTGTTGCACGTTAGTCTTGTAAAGATTAGGAGGCACCTCAAGAGGCTCTCTGATAACCACCAATAGTGTCCTTAGGAAAAAACATAATCCCCATATTTGTTTGCTGATAGGTGATTTTACATAGCCTTGTAAAATTTTAATATGTATTTTTATGTGTGTGCGGTTCCTTAATCTGTATTACGTATACATTTTGCTAAATATGGCAGCTCCATTCCTGCAAAATGCATGTTCATGGTGTGTCCCAAATTCCTTTTGGTCTTTTAATGCTTATTACACAAAAATGTTTACATCCAAAGCCCCAGCCTTTTTTAGGGTCCGTCGTCCCCCCAATACTCAGTGATGACACCAGGACCTACTGCCACTAAACATTTGTTAATGCATCGCCACCATCTTGCTAAATAGAATATGGCAGTGTGTCAGAATTTGTTTCCTCTGCCCTCCATATGGCATGTGTGTAAAAGGATGCACATGCCTAGTTCATCGTGCTCTCAGGAGCTTCATTGTTAAAAGGGGGTGACTCGACGCTGAAAGAAGGAGAGTAAAGATTGGCAACCAATGACAAAGTTGACAAATATTGTGCAACTTGATAAAATCAATTTTTTGTAAATCTACAGTTTCTACCTAAGTAAAAGTAGTACCTACTTTTTTTTATGTATAACTTTATAAAACGTAATTGTGACAGAACACTCTGTCAATTAAAATACTCTATTCATATGTTTTCCCTTTTTAGTTCGGTGACCGAACAAAGTCACGGATATCCCCTTTGATACCCCCCGTACTCAGCCCACCTTGGAGCTTGTTAACCCTGTTGACTCCTCTTAACACCTCCATCATCGGTTCACACCTAATTATTTAAAGTGTTCTGCTGGGTGGCTGGCGTTCGCATGAACAAACACGTGGGTGGCCATCTTGTTGCACAAAACCAGGCAGCGGTGTTCAGACGTCGAGTGCATGGAACTAAAATCGGACAGACTAACTCGCGAAAACCGCTGAATTTACATCATTGCCTGCTTTGTTGCTAAACACCTCAGGAGAGTGTTGTTCAGCAGGATTGTTTGCACAAACTAGGTGAACAATCACTACCTATGAACCAGAAAAACTGTTATGCGTTTGATTTTGGGACTACTGAAAGTGGCCGACCGCTAACTCAATTCTCATGGAACTATTCTGGGCAGTAGCCACGTGTGCGGTCAGTCAAAACTTTATCCCGGTGGCGATTTAGCTGTATTCATGGGATCTGAGTGCTATTTGGACATGTTGGGCGCTCAGATCCAGGCTATCCAGGGATTTGGGACTTGTGGGGGTCCCTTGTAATATTGTGTGTATTTTGGTGTGTTTGATATTTTTTACGCTGTACCTCTGTGCCTGGGAGATAATTCGTTTAAGCAGAGTACACTCAATTATCTCCCAGACACAGAGACGCTGGGGAGGAGTCTGTATTGAACTGTATGGAGACCCCATGCTGGGGGTCTGTGTATAAATTGCGTGTACCATGTCCCATTAAACCAGTTCACTCCCAGCATTAAGTCTCGACTAATGTCTGTGGGGGGCAGAAGCTATAATCACTCCTGAGCTGTAATTACTTAAGTCTTCACAGCGGAAATCCAGAGAGGGTGAAAAGGACATCCTTGGCGGTGAAGCCAGTGTCCCTATCCGGGTGGTCGCCACAGTAATTTCAACAGAACAAAAGGCTACTTAGGGTAACACAGTGGATCACTTAAAATTAAAAAAAAAAAAAATAGTGACAGCCGCTTTAAGGAAATGAGGGGGCTTAAATTTAAAACAATAAATACTCAAATGTCAAAAATAAATATATCTATTTAGATGTTGCAGTGTTCCTGGTACTTATATAACCGTGAAACACACTCCTGTTTGTTTAATAAATTCATCGAGAAACATGGTTTAACCCTTTCCTTCATGTTACAGAGGCACAGTGCCTGCAGCTGCCCACCCTGGCTGGCTCACTCTCTCTCCGTGTCTCTGTGTCTGTCTGCACGGAGCTCCCTCCCCGCTGCGCTCAGCACACACAGAGCCAGCTCTGCGCTTCCTTATAAGGAGATCCCGCCAGGACACAGGAAGTGCTTGTTGTCACCCAGAATAACTTCCCCAGTCCCGGTCTCCGCTCCCTCGTGCTGTGCGGATAGCTGTCCCGGGGGATCCAGGATCGCTCGCACACCGTGACCGGAGCCAGCAGTGGGCGCCATGCAGGTGAGAGCGAGGCCGGACTGACAGCACAGCTCGCCCTCCGCCATGGGAACCGTGATTGTTATTCCATGGGCGGCTGCCTGTATAGAGCGTATCGGGGTGGGGAGAACGGACATTGTGTTATTCTTTTATATAATGGGGTCCTGTCACTGTGATCATGTGTAAGGGGGCTGTGCTTTCTGTAAGGGGCTGCGCTTTCTGTGAGTCCCAGGTATATTGAGTGATAAATCTTACTGTTTATCAACTGAGGGCAGATACAGAGAAATCTAATTCCAGGTTTATTTACAGTTAATTTCCACATAATTATGGGAAATATAATCTAAAAGCAGATGAAGGGCCAAAACAGAGCATCCCCTATTGCAGGGGTAGGCAACCTACGGCACTAGTGTCATGCACGGCACTCGAGGTGTCTTTGCACGGCACTCAAGGCTGCTAGAGCCAAACAGGGTCTGGCCTATCAGGAGTCTCAGTAAAACTTCAGATATCTGCTAATACAAAGAGGTGGTGAAGGACAATCCTCAATTTATGCATTGCAGCACATAGAGGAAGTGATCTCAGAGCACTTCCTCCCAGCACTTGTGAATGGGAATCCACACTGTAGTAAAGCAGCTCGCAGCTCCTGTCCTTGACCTGTATCTGGCCGGCCTGGTCCCCACTGGAACCCAGGGAAGCCACCCACACTGCTAGATATACACAGAAATGCAGAATAACCCTCCCCTCATACAAATAATATTACAGAGGGCCACACACAAACATACACACAATCTGCTTAAACGTAACACCACTAACAATCCACATATATTCACACAACCCCACATGTAGCCTCTCACATGCAATACCCCAAACAGCCCCCACACACTACCAAACACACAATGTGACATATCCATCCACACACACAATTCCACAAGCAGCCCCCATACACAGACCACATTCATATGTATCATACACAATACCATAAACTACTCATGAACATATACAATATAATAGCTCAAATACACACAAATACGATACAAAGCAATTACAGTAAAAATAACACAAGCAGAATATGGCAGCAAACACACTTCAATTTAAAAAAAAAAAATAGGACCGGCATGCTACGGGACATCACAATCCTATATCGGCACAGTGCTGCTAAAAGGTTGCCTACCCCTGCCCTAGGGCTAAGCTCAATATAACCAACATGTCATTCCCTAATAACATTACAGAGTGATTGCAATACATCACAGCTCTGGGCACATTAAATATTTGCCCCAAGCTGAGGATTTTGGGTGCGGGTACCCAGTATCTCAGAACTGCCCATTAGGATTGCTGTATATGTTTTCCTGGAAACGTGCGTTCATGATGTTGATGGTATGTGCTTGGAAAGTGCTGCCTATTAATACAACTTATATGGTGCAGGGTTCTGGGGTTGGTCCGTTACTGGGTCACCTCGGCACTAATCCGAAAAAGATACAGTACTTTTTTCACAGTTTTTTTTGTGAATGGGGAGCTACTATCAGCCTATAAGCAGTGTCCAGTCTGAGGTTTTATGATTTAAGCCTCTGACTCAAACGGAAGTGGAGGGGCAGTACCAGAAGTTAAGACCGTTCGTTAATGGTCGTTCTGGGTGCCGGGCAGGAAAATTTTCAATTTATTTTCCTATTCTTTTCCCTAACACATGGACGGGCCAGGGAGTGTTTTTTGGTTTGAACCTCCATTGGATGCAAGTACAGTAATCGCACCCTTACTGTCCTGCACTTACTAATGAGTATGGGGCCACTAGGAAGCAATCACTGTGCTTTGCACCCAAAGGAGCTGCAAAACACAGGCTTTCCGGGCTGCTCTATGTTTGACCCAGGCTGTCATATTGTCAGCTTGTGAGTGAGGGGGGTGGCATTGGGCTCAGCATCAGAATTTCAATCTGCTTAATGCTGAGATGCCCTCCCCACATACAGACACCTGACAAACTACACACTGCAAGTATAGTATGAGTAAGGACAGAGGGATAGACAAGGTGTGGCCCTCAGTATTTCTATTTAAAATTATTTTGTGGGCCAGAACAAGTCGCTTTTGACATGGATTGGGTTACCACTCTAGTCTCGTGGACAAGTAGATTTCTACTACTCTGATGATTTAACTCCTAAAGGTAAGTTTTCACCAAGGATCTCCATGTACTATAACAAATTAAAGGTAATCTATAGTGTTAGCCATACAAAGTTGTATTCCTAACTCCATAGTGCCCCTTGGGCCCACCCCTTCCCTCTTGCCTCTTATGGCTCTTAAATGGATAAAAACTTTTAATTTACTTACCTAATTCTAGCTTTGACATCATCCGATGGGGGTACCTAATGCGCATACAGAGCATGAGGATGTCCAGCATCGTTTAAAGGACCACTATAGTGCCAGGAAAACATACTCGTTTTCCTGGCACTATAGTGCCCTGAGGGTGCCCCCACCCTCAGGGACCCCCTCCCGCCCGGCTCTGGAAAGGGGAAAAGGGGTAAAACTTACCTTTTTCCAGCGCGGGGAGCGCCCGATCCGCGCCGCTGAATGCGCACGCAGCGGCAAGAGCCATTCAGCCGCATAGGAAAGCATTTACAATGCTTTCCTATGGACGCTTGCGTGCTCTCACTGTGAAAATTACAGTGAGAAGCACGCAAGCGCCTCTAGTGGCTGTCAATGAGACAGCCACTAGAGGATTAGGGGGAAGGCTTAACCCATTCATAATTATAGCAGTTTCTCTGAAACTGCTATAATTATGAAAAAATGGATTAAGCCTAGAAGGACCTGGCACCCAGACCACTTCATTAAGCTGAAGTGGTCTGGGTGCCTAGAGTGGTCCTTTAAGTTACTCAGATTCTGCTAGAATCCAGGAAGTACCTCTAGTGGCTGTCTAGTAGACTACCACTAGACTGTATTAGTACTGCAATATAAACATTGCAGTTTGAGATACTGCAATGTTTTACATTGCAGGACTAAGGGGGACAGGGGCACTGCACATAGACCACTTCAATGAGCTCTGGGTGCCTATAGTGTTCCTTTAATTCTGTTTAAGTTGCTATGGTGCCTGGAGTGTTAGTTTAATCAGTAGCCAAATATCCTTGGCTTTAATTTTATTAATTTTTATTTCTTTTTACCAATATTAGCAATGGGTTATGTACAGTAAGACCGATGTAAATACTAAGAAGCACTAATGGTGTGATGCCTAATCGAACATTTGTATATTACTATAGAAGCTACCTTTTTGATACAATAATTGCATTTTAACCTGTTTTTAAATTTGTTCAGCAGGAGCACAACACAATCTCTAGTATACACTGATTTCTCCTGGTGTATCATGTGCCAGTGCATTTTGTTCTGGTCGTTAAAGCAGACCATTACCATGCATCTTATGGCTTCTCCAGTACTGTTTCCAGCTGTTTCAGCTACAAAGGTTACCTAAAACAGCTGTATCTCTAAAAGTGACCTAGCTCTAGATTGTAAGCAACAAGACCCCTCTCTGTTCTTGTGACTGTTGTAAACGTGCACATTGTCTCACATAATGGAACCTTTTAATGCTGTGATCTATTAAAAGACCACTATAGACACCCAGACCACTTCAGCTCAATGAAGTGATCTGGGTGCCAGGTCCATCTAGGGTTACCCTGCAGCAGTAAACATAGCAGTTTAGTGGTCCTTTAAGAGTGTTTTTGTATTTCTGTCTGCCTGTAATTTTTTTTGTTGTTGTTTGTTTTTTGTTTTTATTGAAGTGTCTTGATATCTCCATTTCTTGCATAGGATCCAAATGCCGACACAGAGTGGAATGATATTTTACGTAAAAAGGGCATCCTTCCTCCAAAAGAGACCCCAAAGGATGAGGAGGCAGAAGAAGAAGATGTCCTTCAGCAACAGTCAGTAGGTGAGTGACAGACAAATGCAGGCTGGTTATGCTGTGCAGTAGAACAAGGCTGCAGCATTTGTTTTTTCTTACTTGACAATGTTACAAACTTACGCCCTATTCTAAGCGGCTCTAAACGCCGCCGGGCGTAATAGTACGCCCTCCGGTCTTTTCCTACTTACCCGGTCGCCGGCGATCGCTGTTCGGGGGACTCCCAGGGAGCCCACCGCGGCACCTCCGACCCCCTGGAAGCCCCCCGGCCATGTGAGAGTGGTGTCCTTGCGAGGACCCCACAATCACATGGCCGGGGGTAGCTGGCTGCAGCATTGCCAGCAGGGGGACTGCCTGTAATGACAGGTGGTCCCCCTGCTGGCTGAAAATAAAATGAAATAAAATAAATAGTGTAAAAAATAAATTAATAATAATAATAATAATAATATATACTGTGTGTGTGTGTGTGTGTGTGTGTGTGTGTGTGTGTGTGTTAAAAAAAATAATTGAAAAAATATATAGATGTGTGTTATTTTGTTCTAACTGTATTGTGAAATTAATATATATAAATAAAAATATTTAAAAAAAATTATATAGATATATACATATATATTTATGTAATATTTTTACATAATTAGGTATCTTAATTAATTACAATTAGCGGGACCTGCCTGACAACCCATGCCGAAAGTAAAGGGAATTTAATTTGCTAGCATTTAACCCTATAACTTTCCAAGACACCATAAAACCTGTACATGGGGGGTACTGTTCTACTCTGGAGACTTTGCTGAACACAAATATTAGTGTTTCAAAACAGTAAAATGTATTACAACGATGATATCGCCAGTAAAAGTGACGTTTTTTGCATTTTTCACCCACAAACAGCACTTACACGGACGATATTATTGCTGCGATACTTTTTTACTGTTTTGAAACACAAATATTTGTGTTCAGCTAAGTCTCCCGAGTACAACAGTACCCCTCATGTACAGGTTTTATGGTGTTTTCAAAAGTTACAGCGTCAAATATAAGGCTTGCGTTTCATTTTTTTCACATTAAAATTTGCTAGATTGGTTACGTTGCCTTTGAGACCCTATGGTAGCCCAAGAATGAAAATTACCCCTATGATGGTATACCATTTGCAATAGTAGACAACCCAAGGTATTGCAAACAGGGTATGTCCAGTCTTTTTTAGTAGCCACTTAGTCACAAACACTGGCCAAAATTGGCGTTTTTTGCATTTTTCACACACAAACAAATACTAACGCTAACTTTGGCCAGTGTTTGTGACCAAATGGCTACTAAAAAGACTGGACAAACCCCATTTGCAATACCTTGGGTTGTCTACTATTGCAAATGGTATGCCGTTATGGGTGTAAATTTCATTCCTAGGCTACTATACAGTCTAAGGCAACGTAACCAATCTGGCGAATTTCAATTTCAAATGTAACGTGCTATATTTGACCCTGTAACTTCCCAAAACGCCATAAAACCTGTACATAGGGGGTACTGTCTTACACATGAAGCTTTGCTCAATACAAATGTATTTTTTATTTTATTTTTTTTGCAGTAAAAGCAAACGGTATTATGACATTGACAGTTAAAATGTCATGTAGAACTAAAAAAAATTTTTTTTTTTTCATATTAAATTATGTTTCATAGCTAAATATTTGATATTAAATGAAAGCCCTGAATAAAATGATATATAATAAGGGTGGGTGCATTTACTATGAAAGAGGTGAATTAAGGTTGGACAGACATGTAGCGCAAATGCCAGGTTTTGTTTACATTTTGTTTTGTTCACAACGTGTACATTTGGCTCCATCCTTAAGGGGTTAAAACAAGTACATTTCCATACTCCTATAGAATACACACTTTGAGTCCTGCTAGGAGAAAATGAACTGTAAACATTGTCTTGAGCAGGTTGCACAGTATGGGGGGAGTTGGGAAGGGGAAAAATATACGCAATAAGACTAATAAAAACAGATCTACCTATACATAATAAAATAATGACCCGTAGTATCATAGAAAGTCAAACAAAAAAGAATAAATGAGAAATTCCTGTTTGTAAAAGTATCTGCTCACAAAAAGAAGTGGGGGAGAGCTTAGAGGCAATGTAAAAAAACAAGCTATTTGTAAGCATAACAAACATTTAAAATCCGCATAAACGTATGACTGCGAAAATTTTATTTAGTATAAAAGTGTAATGAAAATGCAGTACCCACAATGAGGGATGCAGTACTTGAGACAAGAGGGGAGCAGGGGGAAAATTTAAGGTAATCAAGATAGAACCTTAAAAACATATGCACAGACTGCTAAGATGTGATGCAATTTCCAAGGTAATTGGTATGATAAAATGAATAACTTTTCTAAAAGTGAAGCAATGCTTTAAAGGTATTTAGTGAGGTGAAGAGTATTTCACAGTATCAAATGCTTTTCAAGCATTTATAGTCTGATTTGCCTTCAGTTAGGCATACTGGGCATGCAATCTTGTCAAACACGTGTGGCTACCAGAGTGATATTCTTAGAAGTAAGAATATATTTCAACTGAGAATCACTTAAAATGGCAGCACTCCCAGAGGAGGTGAACAGAACGCCTCACTAAAATTTAAGTATGTAATTACATTCGTTGCAAACTAGTTTAACTAAGTTGTAGAAGGTAAATTGAGTTTTCTTTTTATTGCCATTTGTTTATTTTTGCTTTTGTTATTGATCCCTACCTTAGAATTGTTTCTTATAATATATCCATAATATTGTCATATCTGTTCCCGTAATAACATTTTCCAACTAAATAAAGCAGACTAAATTTGAAATAAAATTGTACTACTATTATAATTCAAGTGTTGCTTTAAATAAGGAGGCCACAAAGTGATATGAGCGACCTTAAAACTACCTTTTATTAAGCTATGTTTCCATCTTTTGCTCCAGTTAAGACCTATGAAAACATGACACTGGAGGAGCTGGAAGAAAATGAAGATGACTTTAATGAGGAAGATGAGCATGCCATAGAACTATACAGGTCTGTAACTTTTCATTGGAAGTGCCGAGATGTGTGTTAAAGGAACACTGTAGCTTTAGAAATACTGGTTTGTATTCCTAATGCTACAGGGTCCAGTTTGTAAAAATAAAGGTTTAACTTAACTTTTTTCTCCGGCGCTGAGACTCCCTCTGTGCCACTGACACTCCATGTCTGCAACATCATCGTGGAGGCATTGCATCCAATGCGTTAATCCTATCCATTGTACCACATACAGGAGCATCAGGGACGTGATGCACATATGTGGCGTCTGCGCTTCCAATCAAATGCTTCTCATAGGAAAACATTGAATTCAATGCTTTCCTATGAGCTGCATTTGGTCATGTTTCTAAACAAATGTAATGGTTTTTACATTGTAGGGTTAAAAGGACATCAACACTTCATAGAGGTGAAATAATCTTGGTAACTTTAGTAGTTATTTTAAATGTATTGGTGGCAGACAATTGCTGGGTATGTGCTTGATTTTATGTTTGTACTATACAATTTTCTGTATTATGCTTTTAGTCCCCTCTGAATGCAACCCAACAGTTTGTTTACAAAAATTATGGCTTTCAATTTATTTTTATTTTTTTTTCAGGCGGCAACGAATGGCTCAGTGGCAAGCAACTCAAGTGAAAAATAAATTTGGCGAGTTGGGAGAAATATCAGGACAGGATTATGTCAAAGAAGTGACAGAAGCAGGCAAAGGCATTTGGGTCATTTTGCATCTTTATAAGCAAGGGTAAGCTATATTGTTCAGAGCAATTAGTTTTGAAAAGTCTTCTTGAATATTCCAGTCGAATTATTAGTGGGATCCTAATCTACGCAGATTTCCTTCAATTAAGAACATTAGAAATCAGGTAGTTACCATTTGTACGGCAGGGTAAACACCGGTGTGTTTCATGACAAAGTGCTATGCAATAGGGGTATATCCATTAAACAATGTGAAAGATTCTGTCATAGGCAAATGCCAATGAATCCATTGAGTGAGAGGGAAAGACAAGAATCTGTCCCATTCTAAAACCAGTGATTCATCCATTTTGGGGTTAATTCACGAGAGTGACAGTTGATTGATGTGGTAACCAGTAAATCCTTCCGAATTAAAGGAGCATCCGATAAACAAGCCTAGCAAAAAACAATATTAATCCAAGAGTGCAAGGGTTGTCCATAGTACTTAATCCAGGACATTGCTCAGGATCAGCAATGAAGTAATCTTGATATTTTGTAGCGTAACTTGGGTCAAGGAACAACTCTGCTTTTGATACCTAGAATAAATCCGAACTCTTGCAAAATATTTTGTGAGACCTAAATCTACAAGGTGTTCCTGTGAAAGTGTTATGCAACTTTGTCACCTTTTGGAATGTTTCCATGTTTTATTATAGTCTTTCAACAAATTAGGCATTTAAAGGTTCAGCGGACCTGATTTGCAAATGCGCTACTTGGCTGTCGCCACACTCTTTCTGGAATCAGTTAGACATCTAAGCTTCATATAGATAAAAGATGCTCCAAGTGGTGGTGAAAAAATAGAACACACCCTTGAGTCATCTTGTGACTTCCTGTCATTGATACTGCTTGTATCTGCATGAAGAAAGGGTGGAAAAAAAAGTTGTCACTGTAACCTTCTTTTTCAAATAAGTTTTGTTGCATGAATTATTAACTTTTTTTTTTCTTCTGGGGAGATTTTGGCTTTACAGTATTTTCTAGTTGATGTGGGAGGAGAGAGAGAGATCTAATTTTTTTTTTTTTTTTTTGATTGAGCTGCCTGCTCTCTAAGATGCATTTATAAACCCAATTTTTATTTCCATTAATAATATAAAAATAAATACATTGAGTGAGTGGGTTTTTTTTTTTTTTTTTTTTTTTTTAAATTTTTTTTTTTTTTTTTTAATTGTTGCCGCTTATGGTTTTTAAGAAACATTCTAACAACATTGTGCCTGTAAGAAGACAAATCTGGTCATGTAGATTATTCCAAGCATTTAACTTCACTTTGGTTAAAATGTTTGAACAGTTTATTTATTACTGCAATTGGAAAAGTAAAGACTTATTTGAGATTATAGATTCTTTCTGTACTAACTGCATCTGTCTGGTTTTCCTCTTGGTTTCTAGAATCCCAATATGTACTCTGATCAATCAGCACCTAGCTGTACTCGCTACAAAGTTTAAAGATGTGAAATTCCTAAAAGCCATTTCTACAACTTGTATTCCTAACTATCCTGACAAGAATCTGCCCACCATATTTGTATACCTTGATGGAAACATTCAAGCTCAGTTCATCGGGCCACTTGTATTTGGTGGCATGAAGCTTACCAAAGATGGTAAGTGAAATTATGCTACTGTTTTAAGACTACAAATATAAGTAGAGGCTGCTAAACCGTATCAACCTTCAGGAAATTTCTCTGATTGAAAATACGAGGTCATTTCTAAAATGAATGTCAATATTCCCCGTAATCGAGAAATTGGTTCAGAATCAGCTGACATTGTTGGCTGCTTCACAACACTTACGGTTCTTCTATGTTTACATGCACACCAACTGTTTCTCTCAAACTTTTCTTTACAGAATTAGAGTGGAAACTTGCTGAGTCTGGTGCCGTCAAAACAGATCTTGAGGAAAATCCACGAAAGCAGATTCAGGACCAGCTTATGACTTCCATTCGTACTTGTATTCCCACCAGAAAAGACAGTGATTCCGACGACGATTGATGTACTTTGTGTGGTTTTCCATCCAGTGTAACTGGCCTCAGAACTCCATGTTTCTTCTGTGTTAATTCTGACAGACGTTGTATTTAAACTCTTCTGATCAGATACCGTAGGGCCAGTTTATTCTATTGTGCCTAACTGGACTTCCTCACAGTTACTTTAGAGAAGTGGAGTTACTGCAGAGACCTTCATCACATTGTTTTTAGTGAAAATTCAAAGTACAAATCAGGCAAAATCTAAGATGCAACATCATGCATTCTGGTTCATTTTTACTCTCCACAAAATTTTATGCTGATGTACAACCATGTACTTCATGCTTTATAAAATAAGTAACTTTTTGTTTTGTGTGTTTTGATTTTTATGTTGTGTTGTAACGTGTTAATGTACTGATTCATGGTCAACAAATAATTTTTTATATTTAAAATTATTAGGGGTGAAAAATCATGTTTTTTTTTTTTTTTTTTTTTTCACACCTCACATTATATTTGTAAAATGTTACTAGCTGAAATTGTAACTTATGGCAATTTCCTATACAAAGATCCCATACATATTTTCTGTCCATGCCTTTTACAAGAGATGGATTATTTGGTTAGAATTCATATCTTACGTATAATTTATTTTGACTTTGGATTTGTCAAGTGAGGTTTTCTTACTATAACACACATTGTTTTGTTTCATGTAAAGGCCCTCAAAACTTGCATTTTTCTAACAACTTGACTAATGTAGGTAAAAGTCAATAAAAAGACTCTGTTAGACTGTCGTATTTGGAGATTTATGCACTGGATAATGTAAAACTGAGTATTTTTATATCCTGTAGGTTTTGGTTGCCCCGCTAATGTTAAGGCTTTGAGTTCTGCTGCCCCTCCCACTGATTATTCATAAATAGTAAGACCTAGAACCTAATTGAATTTGGGTTTTAAATGGAAGATTTACTATAATTCTATTTTCTTGAATGAAAGGATATTTAAAGGGATTGCTGTGGTTAATTTGACTATTTGAATAGAACCTTTTTATAGACCTGCTAATGTTTTGCAAGACCAGCGTTCAGCCCATATTATGTGGACCACCTTGTCACCTCTGGAATATATTTAATAACAAAAACAAATTTGGCTGTGGGGGATGGAAATAGAGGGAAATTCTTACCCACCTTGGCATTTGAGTGTGAAATCTGTCCTATAACTAAAAAAAAAGTTGAAATTATGCTATTGTTTTAATAAAGCAAATGTAAGTAGAGGCCGAGATAGAGATATATAATCTCCTCTCCTGCAACTGTCAAATATAACCTAAGTTCTCAGTGAATACTTTACTTTTCTAGCAACCTATTTCATTACCCCTACTTATACACTTTGTGTCACTATAACCCACCCACTCCCTCTATCATGTAAGCTCATTGAGCAGGGCCTTCATCACCTGTTCCTGTGCGTGAGTGCACTGGACTTTGTGTAAAATATATATATATATATATAGATTTGTGCTCGGAATTTATCTAATACGTAATGGAATGTAGAAGAGGAAGCAAAGTTGGTTGAGGTGTGCCGAAACCAACGTACGCGTAGGCCTGTAAAAACGAGGGCCCACAAAGGTGAGTGTTAATATAGATGGGTGTAGGTGGGTGGGGACAAATGGCTTGCAAGACAAAGGTAAGTAGGTGGGTAGGGTTTGTATAGGATCATTACTCCTCCCACAAATTCAGGCCAAATGGCCTTCCACCTTGTGCTCGGAATTTATCTAATACGTAACTTTGTAGAAGGGGAACGCAAAGTTGGTTGAGGTGTGCCGAAACCAATGTACGAGTAGGCCTGTAAAAAAGAGGATTCAAAGAAACCACACTTTATTGCAAGTTATTACAGCATGAGTAACGAAAGCTTGTAAGGTGCATCACTCTGATTGAGGTATGTAAGTACCTGAGCTGATGCGTCTTGTGACCCCATTGTTTGTGATGTAGATTGGGTTGTAAGTGTTTGAAGCTGCTGCTGTAGTGCCGTTGGAGAGTGACAGCATAGAATGGTTTTTATGTAAGAAGCTTGGGTTGTGAGTTTAGAGAAAAAGGCAAAAAATTTACCAAGATCATAACAGCGATGTTCTTGAATTTAAGCCAGCTCCTGTATGTGTCATGGTGCGATACAGTAAGCCTTGGCGTATGTGAGGGGAAAGTCATGACCCTGCGTGAAGTGTGCGTACCTGTGCGAGGTGCAATTGTGTGCTTAGTCCCAGATTAGCTCGTGGAAAGGTGGTATCCTAGATGGAAAGTGGTGGGCCGTGGGGAGTTCCTGAAAAAAGGTATCAAATTGGGAGCGTGACAGAGCTTCAGCTGCTGTGTTGTGGACATCAGGAATGTGGTTACAGATTAGGAAGAACTGAGAGGTAGCTGCCAACTACGTCAGCCTGCCAATCAGCCTCATGATTGTTAGGGAGGAGGACCGACCTTTGTTAATGATGTCGCAGGCTGCGGAGTTGTCGGAGAAGCATCTAACTGCCTTGCCGGGCCAAATGTGACCCCATGTGTGGGCGGCCGCTACGATGGGGTAGATCTCAAATAATGTAGATGTTTCTCTAAAGGCCAGCAAGGCATCCGTCTTAGGGGGCCAGTCGTCCCTAAACCAGTGGTTGCCACAGATGGCTGCAAACCCTCTGTGTGAATCGAAGGTAACTGCTCTCAAAGTGGTGGAATAAACAAAGAGATCCATACCAATCGCACAGAAAACTACTCCACATGTGTAAATCCGCCCTAGCCGGATCATCCAACATGATTGGGCATGAGGCGGGCACATCGTGGAGCAAGTTGAGAAGCCTGGAGACACAAAATCTGCCCTGCGGTAGTAGTTTGAAGGCGTTTGTTATATCTGTTTTGCTCAACCAAGCCCCACTACCCGCTAATAAGATGGCCTCCATGGCATCATCAATTTTAGCGTATTGCAGTGAGAACTCCTTGGCGGGAATGAGGGAGTTGATACTAGGAGTAAAGGAAGAGTGAGGTGCAGAGAGATCAATAATTAAACGTTTTTTGTTGGAGTATTTGTGAATGACTATACCGATGGGATTGGTATGCCAAGATGAGAAAGGTGAAGACAGAAACGGGCCGATCATAAAGCCGGCTGTGATTTCTGTAGACAGAAGGTGGTCCACCGTGAGTGGGTCAGTGGAAGCGGATAAAAGGTTAGGGCATTCAAGTGTACCTGTGGGGATGGCGATAAGACCCGTGTGAAACCCCTGTGAAAAACCCGTCACCATATAATCTACCAGGTGCCTAGCTGGATGTGACTGGAGATAGTATTCCAGGATGTCAAAGTTAACTTCGGTCAGGCGTTTCTTAGGTGAGAGAAGGGCTGGGCAAGTGGACTTGGTGTGGGTTCTGAAGCATATGAGCAGATGTGCAGTGCCCTGCATGTCGTGAGATTACATACCCTGGCGTTAAAGTCACTGCACACCCGAGCCTTGCCCAGAAATGTAATGGGACTGTCCAGCGTGTCACACCGACCGGCACCCTGACTAGTGTGTGGGGTGGGAGGGTGGTGAGCCGTGAAAGTGACGGACGTGCTAGTGTGCGTAGTTTGGGAGGTCAGCAGTAGGGACGTAGAGTTAACGTCATTACCCTTGGAAATGCCCTTTCTGATGAAATCAGGGACAGGGTGAGCCGGGGAAACATATGAAGTGGGTATGGCTGAGACCGTCAGGGGAAGGTTTGCTGAGCCCAACAAGGCACCTGGTGTGGCTATAGCGGATTCCAGTTTCGCTAGTCTGTGATTGATAATTTGTAGGTTGGTGAGTATAGCAGCCAGGGTGTCTCGTGTGGAATACGAAGTGTGAGCTGGCAGGATTTGTGAACTACCATCTGGCCTGGGAACGTTGGCCTGAGTGGTCATGAGCCTATATAGTTCAGCCTTTCTGGCCGTGGCAGGAAAGGGGATACCCCTGCATCTGAGATTTTTGGAATGGTCCAGTATCTCAGGGACCTGTGGGAAAAGGGGGTGAGGGATTTCTCCGGAGACCCAGGCCTGATTGGCACGCTGGCTATGTTGCCCGATGGTAGATTGGTGATCGGCTTTTGTGACATCTGAAAGAGAATAATGAATTTGAATAAGTACGATGAAGAGGAGGTGAAGGTGAGACCTCCGGAGAACTGGCCTGCTAGCTAGTGCCGAGGCGAAAAGTTTACCTAGACCAAGTGACAGGTGAGGCCCTGCTAGTGCCAACTGGCGGAGAGAGGCTCTACCTATGATTTGGCCCGAGGGAATATTGTGGCCACATGCACGTGGTGGCGGGGTGTAGTCCTCTCGGTGACTGTACAGACAGTCAAAACGTGTGGCCGTGACTTGGGAAGCCCTGGCTATAGCTCACAAGAAGGGCGAGCGAGGTGGCTAACTATGATTTGGTCGTGGGCCGAATCTCTGTGTATGAGGTAGGGGTGTAGACCTCGCGGGACTGGGTATTGATTAGATAGCTAAAGCCAGAACCTAACCCTAGGAGCCAGTTCTCTAAACTACTGGGGCTTGTCTCTCGCAGTGATGTATATGTACATATGTAAATACTTAACCTTGAGTATAAGTCCTGTTTGTTCGGACAAAGCACAGGTAGACTTTGATATGGCTATAAATTAGCTTCTGCAGAAAACGGGCTCGATCCAGAACCTAAGGAAAAAGGAGATGCTAGTGGGCCTGAGGCGTGCCACCGGTGTGCCATGTGTGAAAATGTAGAACGTATGGGTAGATGTGTACCAGAGATACTGTAACGTAAGCAGAGGGACCTGAACGTTGGTCCATAATAAGAGACAAGCCCCTGGGTAACCAGAGATGTGATTTTTTACGAATGATGCGAAGGCGAAGTGAGGCCTTAAGGAGAACGTAAATGTAACGAGAAAGATAAAAATGACCTGGTACTGAATGCCAGAGACTGGGTAGCCTGCTGGTAGTTGATAACGTAGTGGAACTGCGTAAAATGGCGTAAGTCTAAGTAATTGTATGAAGAAATGATAAATATGAAATGATACGTTAATATAATAGAAGCACGGTTGTGCAGGTTTGTGAGATCATTTGGTGTCTTGGAGAGGCGTCTTAAGCCTGGTGTGTTTAGACGTTTAGAACCCACATTGGGGGGTGGGGGCTTACGTAAGACCGTGGAGGCTGAATGAGACCTCAGGAGAAACGTAAAATTGGTAAAATCCCCCCTTTTTTACCTGATACCATTAACTGGAACCTGGATATCACTTCCTGAAGATTTTTTTTCTTGAAGAAGATTAGATAAACCTAAAACATATGCATTTCTAAGTGTGAGGACCCAGAAAAAAGTTTATTTAAGGAACAGAGAATTGCCGTATGAATTACTAGTCTGAAATGAGCATGGGAAACGGGAGGGGTGGGGGGGGGATAAATTGTTAATAGGCCAACTGTTCTTTTAAGAGGATTCCCCTTGTGTGGAAACCGAAAGTGCTGGCAATTTGTTCATAATTAAATGTAACGGAGGGCTGGGAATTGGTGCCCCACAGTCTTTGTTGTATACGGGGAGTAGACACAAACTATACACTTTTAAGAAATAGGAAAATGTCATATTACAGTTTACATACTGGGATACACACATAGCTTATAGAGAATACCTGTTTAAACCTCCCGTGTTCAGCTACCGAACATGTGAGATGGATTAACAAATAAATCATCTGCAGTCAGTTAAGGTAAACGTTTGCATGTGTGTTCGGCTGTACGAACGTGTCAAACAGCCGAACATAGGGTAAGTATGAGCGGTCAATACATAGTAATTTAGACGAACAAGAAATAAAGGTGTGTGTGAACTCTGTGTTCGGCTGTTAGATGCACGAACGCAAAAGTACACGAATGGCGTAAGGCACGAAACTGGTAAGTAATAAATGGAGCCTATCCCCGCGTTTTTAGGCCTGAACGTGGGAAATAGCCAAATGCCATTTTCCACGTTTGTGCTTACGTGTAGGTGCCGGTCTCGTGACCGGAACGCCGGAAAAACTAGTAACGAAGGCGGTTTAGAAGCCAGTGTTAAACAGCCGAACATAGGGTAAGTATGAGCGGTCAATACATAGTAATTTAGACGAACGAGAAATAAAGGTGTGTGTGAACTCTGCGTTCGGCTGTTAGACGCACAAACGCAGAAGTACACGAATGGCGTAAGGCACAAAACGGGTAAGTAATAAAGGGAGCCTATCCGCGCGTTTTTAGGCCCGAACATGGGAAATAGGCGAACGCCATTTTCCACGTTTGTGCTTACGTGTAGGTGCCGGTCTCGTGACGGGAATGCCGAAAAACTAGTAACGAAGGCGGTTTAGAAGCCAGTGAAGGAGCCCAGAGGCCGGTGACAGAAGCTGGACTGGATACTCGAGGCAGGATTTTGGCGGCAACCTCGACCGGAAGTGCAGGTAACTAAGGAGAAAACGGTTTGCAAGACAAAGGTAAGTAGGGGGGTAGGGTTTATAGAGGATTATTACTCCTCCCACAAATTCAGGCCAAATGGCCTTCCAACATATATATATATATATATATATGTGTGTGTTTTATTCGTGTTTAGGTATAACCAATTATGGATACCCACTAAGTTTTATTAGTCTGTGTGACATTCTGTTTGAATAGTAAAACTCTCAAAAGATTATCATAGAGTGATCTATGATCTAGAACAGGCATAGGCAACCTTCAGCACTCCAGATGTTTTGGACTACACCTCCCATGATGCTTTGCCAGCATTATGGGGGATGTAGTCTACAACATCTGGAGTGCCAAATGTTGCCTATCCCTGATCTAGAATGTGAGATAAGTAAAATATAACCTAAATTCTTGTAGATTTACCAAGACAATTAGATATCCTAATATTTGGTAAAACCATTTTTCTATGCAAAAAACACTTCTTTTTTTGGGGGTGGGGGGGGGTTGTTGGATATGAGCTTGTTTGAGGGGGGGCAATCTGCACCTTCTATTCCTGTACATCTAACTTATCTTGTTGCAAATACAGTGGGACCTCGGTTTACAAATGCCTCGGTTAACATAATTTTCGGTTTACAAATTAAAATCCATTGAAAATAATGCCTCAGTTTACAAATATTTTTCGCAATATAAAGCAAGTTTCCCCAGGATGCATTGCACCTGGGAGGTTTATACCTAAAGAATGTAACTTAATGCATCTGAGGAAATACTTATTAATGAACTTTGTGTTGTTGATTACTTGCACTTCTTCTTATTGGATTATTGCCTAAATGCAATTCATTTAAGTTTAACACTTATTAAAACTTTGTTTGAATCAAGTTACCAGCAATTCTCTCTTTTCTTAAAGCTGCAGTATTGATACTTTAAAGATTCTCCGTTTCTTCACTATTGTAATTAGGGAGTTTTACAAGCTGCAGTTGAGTTCCAATCCAAATCACCCAAGTAGCGTAACAGTCTGTAATATTTCACCAATGTCATTTTGTAAAAGTCACAACAAACATTGAAACAAAATAAGTCTTTTTTTTACTAAAGTGATGACGTAGGCGGGCGTGCGTCTACGTGAGAGGAGGGGCGGTATGGTGGAGGGCGGCCGGCGGCGTTTTGTTTTGGCGGGTGGAGTGAGCGTGGAGTGAGCGACTGAGATGATGATCGGGTGGACGGAACCTGGGACTCAGCTCTCTCTGTAGCCTGCTGAGGATTGTGGGCCATCCGGAGACGCACCGGGGGTCCGGTGAGAAGAGAAGTACTCGATATACAGGCTGGATATACAGGCTGGAAAGATAAGTCTGTTTTCATGTTTTATCGATATTACTAAAACGAACAGAGCAACATTGTATCTGAGAGGGTGAAAGAGAGAAGGGGGATGAGGGTAGAAAACAGAAACTAGTAAAAATATGTTTCTTGCAAAGTACTAGGAGAGAGAAGAAAGTTGAGGGGTGAAGCCTCAAAAAAAAATAATTGGATTATAAATATTGAGGACAAGTTTTGTCTTGTTGTTTAAAAAAAAAGAGAAAAAAAAATATATAAAGAAAAAGAGAGCCTCCCAAAAAAAAGAGGGTAAGGTGAAGCTTGAAGAAAGAAAAAGAGTAAAAAAAGGAGGAAAGGAAACTGAGAAAAATAATAAGAAAGAAAAGGGAAGAATAAAAGTATAGAAGATCTTTTATAGAAAACAAAATGGCAACTAGAAAGCCACAGGAGGAAAGAAAAAAAAGAGAAAAAAAAGACATCATCACTGATAAAAGGTAATCAGGATATTTCTCCCCTCCTCCAAACAAATTCCAACTGAATTCTGAAAATCAGGATAATTCCCCTCCCCCCAAATTTAACTCTAATCCCTCTCATGCTGCTCATGCAGGTAAACCTCTAACTGAAGAGATCTTAATTAATTACCTGGAGAAATTACAGGACAATATTAAAGAAGATAAAGATATTAAAGAAGATATCCAAAAAGGATATATTAAAGAAATATTAAAGAAGATATCCAAAAAGGATCACTAGATTTAAAACAAGAGATAAGAGATATGAAAGTCCAATTGGAATCTATATAGTCTAAGATGATGCAAACAGACTTAAAAAACGTGCACATAGAGTCAGTAATGACAAACTAAATGACTTGGAAGAGCGTTCCAGGAGAACCAATATAAGAATCCGTAATATTCCTGAACAAATTAATGATTCTTCACTGAAAAAATTTCTGATGGCATACTTTGAAACAGTATTATCTCAAGTTGGTCTTCAAGATTCAGAATTAGAAAGATACCACAGGTTACCTAGACCTAGAAATGTGGCAGAATCATTACCAAGAGATGTAATTGTTAAATTTCAATCTTTCTACATTAAAAATCAAATAATGAGTTCTGTGAGAAATAATCCGGTTACAGAAGAGAGATTTAAGAACTTGAAGATTTTCCCTGATTTATCTTTCCATACAAGAGCATGGCGCAAAAGCTTTAGTCAGGAACTATCCATATTAAGAGCCAAAGAAGTGAAATATATATGGGGATTTCCTAAATGCCTTGGGATCTTCTGGAGAGAAAAAAATGAAAAATTTACTACTCTGGATGCCTTGAGAAAATGGATGGAAGAACAATCAATAGCAGGTGTTATATGATTCAGGAATAATAATCAAAAACTGAAGATGTTTTGCAGTTCGCAGTTGTCTGGATGAAAATGAACAATTAGAATTATCTTTTTTTTTTTCTTTTTTTTTTTCTTTTTTTTCTTTCGGGTGGCTTGGTGCGAATAGATAGATAACAATGTAAAGGATGGAGATAAGTTAAAGGTTAAGAATAAGTGTGAATAATAAGTGAATGGTGGGTTTTTGTACACGTTTTAAGATGGATGTTAAGAGTTAATATTTTAAAGGAGAAAATATGCACATAGACTGGGCTAATTCATAAAATTGGATAGTTTTAATACAGTAAAGGGATGCAATTTTTACACATAGAATTAGAAACTGATAAAGAGTTAGGAGCTATTGGAAATTTGAATAAGAACCACGGAAGGAATCAATAATGGATGGATGGATTTTGTATACACAGTAGGAATAGATAAATTATTAACGAATATATACAAATAATCACCATAGGATTAAAATACACGGTTGGATTTGACACATTAAAGAGATAGATTTGTATATATTGTTACACAAATACACAATTGGCTGGGTGGTAACAGTAAGTTGTATTAGAAGCATGGAAGATTTTCTATAAACAACTGGATAGATCTTTTAAAATAATGGAATTATATAAACTGCTAGTGATTATATATCCAGAATTATCAAGGGATGCAGGCTGTAAATAAGGGTGTTTTTTTTTTTTGAGTAATTATATGAGACAGTAGAGTGTTCTCAAATATAAGGAATAAGATTTTCGGTTACTCTCCTCCATACTTGCCCCACCAAGTGTCATCTTTTTTGTTGACACAAATACCGTGATATGGTAATCCTAAATACCATCTCACGAGGACACAGATGGCCCTGGAGTGGTATGCCGAGAGGAAACCTTTCGGGAGCCAGGCTGTGTTGGGCCAGACTGGGTGTTTTTCCCATAAGGCTTTTGTGGGTCTATGTACAATGGACCATTTGTGTTTTATGTAAATGCATTGCAGCTCTCTTGGGGTCAGTGGAAACAATGATTTTTGATTTAAAATGGTAAAGATGATTTCAGTTAATGTCCAAGGCCTTAATTCTTCAATCAAAAAATCTTTAATTTATGATTATATGTTAAGAAATAAAGTGGAAGTGGGCTTTTTCCAAGAAACTCATTGGTTACATATGGATAACCAAAGTTGGGGTGGTTCAAAATTACCCACAATGATACATGCTTCTTTAAGTGGAGGAAAAAAAAGAGGAGTAGCAATAGTATTTTCCCACACATTAAAAGTGGATATAATACATCAAATTAAAGATAAGGAAGGTAGATATGTTATAGTCTGTTGTAGATTGAATGAGATACCATATACATTGACTAATATATATCTTCCCAATGATTTTCCTGCCCCAACTTTAAAAAAGGTTTTAAGTTTAATGGAATCTATCAAAATAGGTACATGTTTGGTGGCTGGGGACTTTAACAGTGTATTGGACCCGATATTAGATAAGAAGACAACTTCAATATTACTACATCAAAAAAGAACAGATAAATTGGCAAAATCTATTAAGAGAAATATGATTAATTTTGATTATTTTGATCTTTGGAGAACGACCAATCCTGATTCATTGGAATATACGTTTTTTTCACGTGTACATCTTTCGTATTCCCGAATAGATATGGTGTGGGGAAATATGATAGCATTGACGAATATTAAATATTTTAAGATACTTGATAATACCTGGTCAGATCACAGTATTAATATGTGGGAGATGAAGAATCAATGGATCAGGATTGGTCGTGATACTTGGCGTATGGACGATAATTTGTTAAAATCTAAGATTAATCTTGATATATTGGAAAAACAAATAGCAACCTTCTTCTTTGAAAATTATCCAAATGACACCTCATATACAAATAACTGGTGTGCTTTTAAATCCACCATGAGAGGGAACATAATAAGTATACAAACAAGATATAAAGTGGAAAATAACAGATCTTTTATGGTATTACAAGTAGAACTGAAAAAGACTGCTAGTAAGAACAAGCAGTTTCCCTCTAAAGAAAATGCAGATGAACTAAAAAGTATTCAGAATAGAATTAATAATTTTCTTATAGCAAAGAATGTAAAAATTAGGAATAAACTTAAAGCTAATTACTATTAGGGAAACCGAGCAGATAGAATTATGACCAAAAAATTAAGAGATAAAATTGGATCTAATAAAATAGTAAAGATAGAGGATGAAGATGGGGTATATCTGGACCCAAAAAAAAATAGGTGAGAGATTTAATAAGTATTATGAGGCTCTGTATAATTTAACTCCCCCGATAACCAATGAGGAGGATTATTTGAGTACAATTAATACACCTAAGCTTACAATAGAACAAACTAATAAGCTAAATACTTTAATTACAGCTCAAGAAGTAGAGGTAGTAATAAATAAATTAAAACCAGATAAGACGCCAGGTCCAGATGGTTTTGCAAATATATTTTATAAATCATTTAAAAAACTTATAGTTCCCCACCTAACAGATATGTTTAACGAAATTGTATCAGTTGGTAAATTTCCTACCGAAATGTTGAGTGCAAATATTCTTCCAATTCTTAAAGATAATAAAGATCCTTTAAAGGTAGAAAATTATAGACCTATCTCCTTAATTAATACTGATGTTAAAATTTTTTCTTCTGTCTTGGCCCATAGATTAAGGCGATTAATGGATAATATAATTAAAAACGACCAAATTGGTTTTGTACAAGGCAGAGATCCAGTAGATAACTCTAGAAGATTATTGGACTTGATAGATGTATCTAGAAGAAATAACAAATCTTTATTTGTACTGGCGGTAGATGCCGAGAAAGCATTCGACAGGGTCGGTTGGGATTTTTTAAGGAAAACTATGGAAAAATTTGGAATTCAGGGAAGGATGCTTAATGCTATTTTGGCATTATATGAAGGCCCAAAAGCAAGAACAGTGGCCCCAAACATATGCGTAGAGTGGTTTACACTTAAAAATGGTACGAGACAGGGTTGTCCTTTGTCGCCGATTTTATATATTATGACAATGGAGATCTTAGCTATTAATATAAGAGATAACCCTCAAATTAAAGGATTCAGACTCAAAGAGAAAGAATTTAAATTAAATCTATATGCAGATGATTTGATATTGACCCTAACCGACCCTGTCGAATCGCTTAAAGCTTTGATGGAAGAGATAGATAAATATAGTTTGATCTCAAACTATAAAATAAATGCAATTAAATCCACTTTTTTAGCAATAAATATTTCCAGAGACTCTATTCAACAGATTAAAGATAAATATAAATTCAATTGTAATAAAAATATGTTATCTTACTTGGGTATAATTCTTACTGATGATATAAAAGACATGCTCCAAACAAATTTTTAGTTCGACACATGAGTCATTATGAAAATATTTAGTTCGACACATGAGTCGTTAAAGAGATGGAGACAAATTGAACTGTCCTGGTGGGGCAGAATTAATTTGGTCAACTCGTATTTACTCCCTAAATGGTCTTATCTATTCCGTATGATCCCCTTGAGAATGCCACAACCATGGTTATCTATGGTACAATGAGATATAAATAATTTTATATGGAAAGGAAAAAGGCCGAGGATGAACAAGCAACTTTTGATGCAGAAGAGCAGGAAAGGAGGGATACATTTCCCAAATGTTAATATAACCTATTTAGCAAATATGATGTTCCATATATATAAGACACAACTATTAAGTTCAGAGGAAGCTGGTTGGTACCAATTAGAAATGGAGATGGCAGAAATGGAAAATTTACATCAATTGATTTGGTTAACTAAACAAGATGAAAGAACCAAAAAGGCCTGTTCCTCCAATAAATGTCTGAAATCTATTCTAATGGAGTGGGAAAAGTTGAGGATTAATAGTGGTATATGTAATAAAATATTGGGAAATTTTAACCTTAGTATTATCCAACTAAGGATGAAGGATCTAAATTTAAGGGAATGGACAAGGAAAGGTATTGACTCTATAAATCAAATAATAATGGGTGACAAAATTAAATCATTTGAAAATTTGATACAAGAATTTTCATTACCTAGGAAGGAGTGGTATAATTATTTAAGAATTGGAAGTTTTATTAAACAATTTTTGCTATACCGACCTACAGCGGGTATAGAAAATTTGATAGTTTTATTAAAAAATGAGAATGTACCACAAATAGTCTCAAAGGCAAGGACTGCTCTCCTTCAAATTGAAGCTCCAAATTTAAATGTAAATATCCAAAAATGGAGTAAAGAGCTAAATGTACAGATTCTTAAGTCTGAATGGGATCAAGTATTATATCAAACAAGTAAGATAATCCATTGTTTGAACCTTCTCGAGGTATTATTCAAATTAATGAACCGCTGGTATTTAGTCCCAACAGACTATCTAAAATGTATACTTCCAATTCTTCAATGTGTTGGAGATGTAATGAAAAAGAGGGGACTTTTGGACACATATGGTGGGATTGCAGTAATGTGAAAATTCTGTGGTATATGGCTTTCGAATCACTGGAGTACATTACAGAAATAAAAATCCCTAGAGGTCACCATAATGGTTTACTCCACTTAAATTTGCAATCACTCCTTTTTAAGGATAAATTTATATACGTCCATTTTGTAGCAGCAACAAAAATAATAATTGCAAGGAACTGGAAGAGTAGTGCAAATTTTACACAAGCCCAATTATACTCACAAGTTCAATATCAATTAAATATGGAGGCCTTGGGACATCAGTCAATGAAAATTAGAGACGTTAGTAATTTTTGGAAAGAAAAAGTGGAGAGTATGGTCAGATAAAATTCTGGACAAAATAAAATAAATAGAACAGCTTTTTTCTTCTTCCCACATCTTTACCTGCTTATTATCTTAAGGTAGTGAAATAGAGGTGCCACTGATATACCCCAAGAAGAGTTTGCAATGCAAAAAAAATGTTTGTTTTTGTATGTTTGTATGTTTGTTATGTATATCACACTAATGAAGTTTGGAATGCCATCTACCTAATCTAAGTAATAACAAATAGTGAACTAAGATGTCTTATATGGTAGATAAAATGGATAAAAAATGTAGCTATGTAGACTGATTCTTTTTTTTCAATATGGCATTTGGATTAGTTCCAGAAAACAATATAGTCGAATAATGAAAAGGGGAACAAGTTCTAATATCTTAAAGGGTAATGTGTAATATTTATTGAGTATACATACAATCTCACAAGTTCTATCCAATTGGTGGTAGATGGCAACATTTTTGATGTTTTTTATATCATTACGGTTGATGGTAATGTCTTGTACGTTTATGTAAGAAAAACGAAATAAACAAATTATAAAAAAAAAAAAAGAAACAAAATAAGTCTAAAATCTAGCCCAGATAGGACAATATTACAATAACTGCATCCCCTTAAGGAGCCCTAAGTAGACTACAATGTATAATAAATGCCTGACCGACCTCACGTAAGAAGTAAAATTATTTTAAAATGGTTTGATTATTTACATCGGGCAGTCACCAGGGCACTCCTAGAATAACCATTACACTTCGTTGTATTAATTATGGCGCGTGGAACGTTCCTATAAACCCAACTTAACTCTTTGAAGCAGCGTTTCCCAATTGGTGTTCCGTCAAAAGTTTAAAATATAAAATGGCTGCGGGCGGCGAGGGAGCAGTGAGCTGTGATGCTGGAGCCAGAATATGACGTCACTCCGGCTCCAGCATCACTAAGAGGCACGCGAGGGAGCTGAGCAGGGAGATCACTGCTCCATTGCCGCTCACCAGCCCCACTGGACCACAGTGACTCCATGCCAACAATCCTAAAGGTAGGGGGGGCTGGATGGATGAAAAATTAAAAAAAAAAATTGTATGTGTGTCTGTTAGGGAGTTTGTATGTGTTTGTGTGTCTGTCAAAGAGTATATGTGTGTTTTTCAGTGAGAGTGAAAGTGTGCTTGTCAGTGAATGTGTTTGTGTGTCTGTCAAAGAGTATATGTGTTTGTCAGTGAGAGTGTATGTGTCTGTCAAAGAGTATGTATGTCTGAGTGTGTCAGTGTGTTTGTATGTGCCTGTGTGTGTGTGTGTGTGTGTGGCAGTGTGTGTATGTGTGTCAGGATCTGCTCTGCTCTGCTCTGTTCTGATGTCTGACTTGGCTTCTGGTATCCAGTACTCTATTTACTATCTCTGCTTAGTTTTTCTTGGTTTTTCTGGTTTTCTAGTCTATGTCTGGTTTTCTTTATGCTGAGTTTCTGGGTTCATTCGTATATACCGTCCCTGGATTTCCCAGTCTCTTGGATTCATTTACATGTTTGTTTTATTTGCCACACCCGTTTGTTTTCCATCATTCTTTTTTGTTTCAGTGTCCTGCAGGCAGCTGCTTAAAGCTTATGCCTTTTCTTGCAGGTAAGTATTATGTGTGTTTTCTTTGGTTGGTTTAGCATGCATTAGGCAGTGTAGGACCTGCCAGATATGGGGTACATTGGTGTTGTTGGCAGGCTTATGCAATGTATGATCATATAATGTAACCAAATCCCCATACTTTTCTTATATAGTGCTTAATTATGTCTCCTCTTGTTTTGCCTATTATATCTTGTCTTGTTTTATTTTGTTTACCCAGTCCATGTACAGTCCTGTCCCTGTTTAGTCAATGTTCCCTTATGTATTGTGTATATGTTCTGGGTTTAGCTTCCTATCCTGCTCTGGTTCTGGGTTCTCCTAGTTTTGTCTTGTTTTCATGTATGGTGCCTAGCTCTAGTCTTGCCTTACTTCTGTACTGGATACACTCCTGCTGCAGAGCCTCCCTATTCAGCTCCTGTGAGGTCTGCTTAATTCCAAGCTCCTAGTTCCTGGGATCCGCATAAGCTAATCAGGGTTCTGGTATGTGACTGCACAAACGCTGGTGCTCAACACCAGGGGGCGTGCGGTTGCCCTGCACAAGACCCTGCTAATCCACCTGCACACTGTGACTCCTACTCTGAACATCAGGCATACTGGGTCCCTGACAGTAAAAAAGAATGATGGAAAACAAACGGGTGTGGCAAATAAAACAAACATTTAAATGAATCCAAGAGACTGGGAAATCCAGGGACGGAATATAAAAATGAACCCAGAAAACCAGACACAGACTAGAAGACCAGAAAAACCAAGAAAAACTAAGCAGAGATAGTAAAGAGTACTGGATACCAGAAGCCAAGTCAGACATCAGAACAGAGCAGAGCAGATCCTGACAATGTGCTAGTGTGTATCTGTGGGTGCAAGTGAGTCAAGATGTGTGTGTATCTGAGTGTGTGCATATATCTTTGTGCATAGGTGTGCGCAGCCTATTGCATTAGGGTGTGCACCCTAAAACACATGTATGTATGTGTGTGTGTGTGTGTGTATATATATATATATATATATATATAGGGAGGGTGCAGTTTGTGTGGGTGTCTTGTGTTTGTGAGGGTGCTGTGTGTGTGTTTGTGAGGGTGCTGTATGTGTGTAGGTGCTGTTTGTGTGATGTGTGTGTGTGTGTGTGTGTGTGTTTATCCACAACTCTAAGTCTACCAGATCTTACAGTGATCCATCTGCCATTCCTAGTACGTCTCTGCGGCAGTGGCTTTGCAGCAGTTCCTGCCTGAGTTTGTTTGCCAGATAATTTACAAATCTTAGACTACAAAAATACAATCTCCTGCCGCAATATAGAGAACTGTCTACAGATTAGACAGCATCCAAATCTCCAAAAAGTGGAACGTGAAACAAATGCATAACAACTATTACATTGAACTAAGTCTGCCATTTTAATGTGGTGAATAATTTAAATCAAACAAATCTTAACTTTTTTTTTTTTTGCCCTCCTGTACACCTCAGATTACCTTCAGTTTATCTCCAGAATATCTCCAATCACACTTTGAAGCAGCACTTAGATGTAGCAACCAAGATATATATGATGGCTGCAGAGGTTGATTAGTGCTGGACTAATGCTGCCCAGCACTGATCACTGTTTGTCATTGCACTGACAGGGGGCCTTTAAATCATACCATGACACCTTGTCACAATATAATTTTGTGGCATAGTGGGAAATAATCTCTCTACTGATGCAAGTAAGAGAAGTCTAAGGAAAGGCAAAAAATATAGAGACCACTCCTCTTGTGCAGAGCTTCCAGACCCAGAAGAGACAACTCTAGAAGCTCAACCTGCAGCTTCACCAAAGTCTACAAAAGGTTTTAGAGCTTCCGACAGAAACATCTGATGGTGCACAGGTCCAGCCAGGAGTTATCGGAGGATAGCTTAATCTTTTTACCCTGTCTGCCTGGACTAGAAACATCAGCGTATTTGGTCCTATCCACAATCAGAGACGGCTACAGTATAGAATTTGCGACCCTCGTGACAAAAGCCATATTCAAACGATCTCATGTTGCAAGAAGAACAAAAGAAAAGGCCATGAAGGAGTGCATTTCCAAACATTTCAAAAAAAAGATCTTTCAAGATGTAATCTATTTCTACAATAATTTTGAAAATTTTGACGATAGAGGAAAGAGGAGACTGGATGACATCTATAGATCTTAAAGAGGCATACTATCAGATCCCAATTCACAAAGATCATGTCCGGTTTCTGCAATTTGGGATTTTAGGGAATCACTATCAGTTCAGAGGTCATCCCTTTGGGTTGAGTCTGGCTGCATGGACCTTTTCCAAGATTCTTATCACGGTGGTATAATTGCTACGGGAAGAGAACATCTAGAAATTACACTACCTAGATGATATCCTCTTAGTAGGTTCATCTCATCAAGAGGTATTTCTAAACACCCAAGTGACTATAAAATGTCTTCAAGCTCATGTGTGGATAATAAATCTGTAAAAGAGTCAATTGATTCCTTAACATAGATTGTTTTGCTGGGCGCAGTTATAAATACTTCTATAGAAAAAGTAACTTTGTTTCCAGAATGGATGATCAGAATTCAGGAGTAGATACAGAACAAGACAGCAAGATAGTTTGAGTCTTTTGTGCTCACTGACATCAACAATAGGTACAATTTTCCAAATTGATGACTCGTCCTAGTTAGGTGGACTTTTTAAGACTATTTGACAAGAAAAGATAAAACTGGAAGCAGACAATCATAATTCTTCAATTTGTAAAAGAACAGTGGTGGGCCTAAAAGGAAAAACCTCTCCCAATGTTTCCCAGTATAAGAACCAATTTGGCACACTATCACCATGGATGCGAGCTTATGATGCTGGAGAGCCCATTATGGAAATATATACAAAAAACAAGATATATGGTCAAGCAGAGAGAGGAAATTGCATTAGAATCTAAGAGAATTGAAAGCAAAACCCAAAGTTCTACAAGAATTTATTCTCTACATTGCAAACTCATGGGTTCTGATTTAAATGGACAACAGTGCGGTGGCCTCATTTGTGAACCATCAAGGTGGACCTTAAGGCGAACTCCTATTGAAAGAATTTTCTCCACTGATGGACTTTGCTCAGACCTATCTCTGGGGTGTGAAAGCAGTCTATTAACCAGACCCAGAAAATATATTTTAGTGGATTGTCTCCGCAGATCAGAGATTCTCTTGGGAGAATGGAAACTTTCCGAGTAGTAGTCAGAACTATCTCTCTAAGGTGAGGCACACCTCAGATCGACTTGATGGCAACCGCCCAAAATACCCAGGTTCCAAAATTCTTCTCCCTTCATCCATATCGTCTTCCAGAAGGAAAAGATGCGCTCTCTCAACCGATGATACACTGTTTGGTGAGAGAAGTGTGCATAGAAGGAAGCAAGGTGATAGCAATCATCCCAGTGTGGCCCAGGAGACCTTGCTTTACGTTACTGAGCAAAATTATTTTGGAGAAAAGCAGGCTACTGCCATTGAGAAAAGATCTGTTGGTACAAGGATCAACAGTTTATCCCAATCCCATTCAGCTGAACCTGGGGGCCTGCCTCTTGAAAAAGGAAAGGCTCCCACAACTAGGTTTGTCAGAAGCTGTTATGAATACTCAAGAAAGTCCAGAAAAAGATCCACATTGAACTGCTACCATTGTGTTTGGGAGACATTTAAATCAACAAGGCATTGATTTTCTTAATCCTTCTCATTCAAATATCCTGGAATCTCTTCAAGCAGGACTTGAGAAGAGGTTAAGCCTAGGTACTTTGAAGATACAGACTTTGACTTTATCCACCTAATGCAACGTGTCATGGGCATTAGACCTCCCAAAAGAAGTTATATGCCTCCACGGAATCTCACACTAGTTTTGAATGTGTTAACAGAATCCCTTTGCTCCGTTAGAAGAGTCAAATATAACATTAACATTTAAAACGTTAATTCTGGTTGCTATAACCTCAGCAAGACAGATATCAGAGATTCAAGCCTTTTCCTGCAATGATACTTATACACAGGTGTATCACGACATGGTGGTCTTGAGACCTAAGCATTAATTTTTGTCTAAGGTAGTTTCTAACTTCCATCTGATTCAGAAAGTTGCTTTGCCTTCCTTTTTAAAAAATCTTTCATCTGAATTGGAAAATAAACATTAATTAGATTTATGGGAATGTTTAATCAAATATCTGTCAGTCCCCTAAACATTCTGTTAATCAGATCAATTATTCCTCCTTCTTACAGGATCCAGGAAAGGGGTACCAGCTTCTGCCTCCCCCTCAAGGTGATGGATCTCTAATGTTGACAACCTGTGAAACTAAACTCCACTTGATAGGATTAAATATTCATTCCCCTCCCTTATTTACTTTCCTAGCTTATGTGTTACCCATAAGTGATGCTGCCATGATTAGGCAGGAATAGGGATAATGTATTTCATACTTACCATAATTTTCTTTTTCTGTTTTTTTCTCATTGCAGCATCAGTGTGGCGCCTATATTTTCTTTCTAAGCTTTTTAATTAGACTAAAGTATGGAAGGAGGAGGGATCTTTTATGCCTATGTCTTGTTAATTGTTTCCTGTCCTGTTTCAGCTAGGGGTGCAGCTACCTGTAAGTGATTCTGCCATGAGAAATAGTCAGGAAAAGAAAATTACAGTAAGTATAAAATACATTTTTCCTTAATATAGTATGTGTAGGGGCAATAAAAGAGAAAGGTTGAAATTACGATAAAACACACACACACAAAAAAAAAACTAAAAAACTAAAATGTCATGATTACTTGTGTTCTTCGTACAAGCAAACAGAAAATGTGTATTTAAGGGGCTAAACATAAACTATGTTATCTGTCTTTATTATGTTGACTTTATTTTTTTATGAATTTACTTATTGTACTCATTATTTTATGGGTTTATGGCACTTTTGTCTACCAGCCATATATGAGCATAAATTACATTTGTTCCTTTTACCAGCATGTTGTTAGTTAGAATTAAGTAACCAACACTCTCAAATGCTACAGTGAGGGGAAAAAAGTATTTGATCCCCTGCTGATTTTGAACATTTGTCCACTGACAAAGAAATGATCAGTCTATAATTTTAATGGTAGGTGGATTTTAACAGTGAGAGAGAGAATTAAAAAAAAAAAAAAAATCCAGAAAAACGCATGTCAAAGTTATGAATTGATTTGCATGTAAATGATTGAAATAAGTATTTGATCCCCGAAATGATGCAGGTCGGGGGGCGGGGATGACGACGTGACGTCACGCTGTACTGAGCTGAGCTGAGGTCCCACGAGGGAAAGAAAAAGCCGTTACCCGATATTAGCTACCCGCTGAAGACTCTCTCTCTTTGACTCTAAGAGACTGCTGTCTGGATCTGCACGCTATGAGATATAATTACTGCACAAATTTCTGCTTCAAATTCTCTAACCTACCTCGGAACTGCTCAGGTGAAACATCCCTCAATACTACCGTGAGATTACCGTGAGTGGAGGCTCAGTCCCTGTGGGGAGCGGTGGGGAGCTGGACAACGCTTTCGGGATTGTTGTGGGTAGAATGAAAAAAAAAATCCCTGAAAAGGAGGTGAGCACTTGAGCACAAGCCTGTGTAATTATATATTTATATATCACTAAAAAGACATTAAGGCATTTAAAAGAAAAGCTTGTCAATTTTTGGTTTTATTTGAAGCATTATGAAGCAGATGTTGCGGTAAAAGTCAGTTGGAAAAAAGGAGTTTTCAAAAAAAAAAAAAGCAGGAAGCAGGAAAGAATTAAAAGAAAGCTAAAGAAAGATAAGATAAAGACAAGATTAAGACAAGAAAAGGATAAGGGATAAAAGAAGAAGAAGAAAAAAGAAGGATAAGAAAAAAAAAAGGGAAAAAGAGGAAAAAGGAAAAAGTCAGGAAAAAGGGGGGGAAAAAGGAAAAAAAAAGGAAAATATAACAGGAAAAATAAAGCCCAATAACTTGCCTGAAAGTATTGAAGGTAATTAAAGGGCATAGTTGTAAATAAAAGAAAAAGGAAGGAATTCAATTTAAAACTGGTTAACGCCAGAAACATCAGAAACGTTAGGTAGGGCTTCTCTGCTAAATAAAGCTCCTAAAATATAACTTGTTTTAGAACAAAGAGTCAAAACAGATTAGAAAAATGACAACAAGGAAGACAGCGGACCAAAGACAAGATATGAAACCTCCCCCAAAAAAAGATCGGGAAAAAGATAAACAGGAAAAGAGACTATCAAATTTTTTTAATGCTCCTGCAGATAAAAGTACCATGGAAATCTCTTCGACATTAACACCAAATAAATTGACTTTGAATAAGGATACTGGAGAATTCAATGAAACGGAGCTACGGGAATGCTCAGAGGAACGACAAATGATTACTCCAGGGTACTTAAAAGAATGTTTAGATCAACAGTTGGAACAAATAAAAATAGAAATGCAGGGGAGCTTTGCCAACCTAAAGCAAGATATATTGTCAATTGGACAAAGGGTCAAAGTCCATGAACAAAAAATAGAAAATTTGGAATTTCTTCTGCAGAAATATAGTGAGACCATTGAGAAACAACAAATGAAGATAAATGATCTTGAAGAGAGAACTACAAATATAGAGGACAGAGGTAGAAGAAATAATCTGAGAATAAGAAATATTCCTGAATCCATTTTACAAGAAAATCTGGCAATATATCTCACCGAGTTTTTCAAAAACCTTAAAATAAAAAGAAAGAATGAAAGAATACATCGACTTTATAAACCAAGAACACTTCCAGATGATCTTCCAAGAGATGTAATCATAGCCTGTCATTCATATTCTTTTAGAGAAAAAATCTTAAAAGCGTCAAGACAAACTGGAAGAGATCAAGATAAATTTAAATATATAAAGGTCTTTCCAGATTTGTCTTTTCAGACAAGGAAAGCGAGGAAACAATTTTTGCCAGTTACTCTGCGTTTAAGGGAAAATAATCTAAAATATCGTTGGGGTTTCCCCACTAAACTTATAGTTACTAAAGATAGGGTTACACACACATTTGATTCACTTGATAAGGTCACAAATTGGTTGGAAAACACGGTTTAATAATGGATAGAATGGTATAAGGGAGGCGTGATATCTCCTGATTTGCACTTAAAAAGATTAATAAGTATATTTAAACGGATAAGGTTTGATATATTTTGAGTTATTAAGATATGCTGAAATAGAATTATAAGGATTTAAATTGGGTATTTTTTTTTTTTTCACGTTAAAAAGTAATATGGATTGTTGAGTAGGAAGGAACGAAAGTGAGGGAAAAGAAAAGAGAAAAAGATAGATAGTAGAAAAAATGGTGGTTAGATAGAATATTAATAGGATTATAAAGTAATACGATTAAAAGTAAAGCCATCTATATAGCACTGGGTTAATTTCATATTTTACTAGGATAAGCACTAGGAATAATTGAAAAGCTAACAGATCAGTATCACGCTTACATAAGTTGATTTAAATGTGTTGCCTAAGAGTAAAAGTTGGTAAAGATTTAATGGAAGTGATATCCATGTACACTGGGTTAATTGGGTATTCTAAAAAAATTTTTTTTTTCTCTCTCACTTGGAATAATGAAGAAGATAACATATTTATATACACCTGCACAAGTTTTAATGGATTCCAGGTGAAAGTTGGGGGTAAAGAAGCGAGAGTACTCCAAATAATTGTGAAATCACAGATTTAGACAGGATCGTCTCATAGTAGGTGTTTTCAAATTTGGAAGAATGGAAAGAAGGAGAAGGGAAGGAATGAGAAAGGGAAAGAGAGAAAAAGAAAAAGAAAAAAAAGATAAGGCCTTGACAACTTGGTTTATAGGGGGGAAGTTTTGGATACTTAAGTAGTATTTTAGTAGGCGAAGTAGTACTCTTCTTTTTTCCTTATCTAGGAGCTATCCGGATGAGGACAAGATTCCATTGGTTTTTTTTTTCCCCTTTGGATCAATACCCAGAGTATAACACTCAGGGTTATTTGTATGAATGCCTGTCATATATGAGGGGATGCTGTATGACTGTTGCAGTATGTGTATTAGTGGTGGGGGCCCAACTTAAGTTTAGCAACAAACTTATAAAACAACTTCACAAGAACATAGATAATAGATTCTGGATCTTGGAGACATTCTATAGGAGGATAAAAAAGCATAATGGTTAAAATTTTATCGTTGAATACTCAGGGATTAAATTCTCCTAATAAGAGAGCGATTTTGTTTGATTATATCAAGAGAGAAAAAGCCCAAATCATTTTCTTACAGGAGACGCATTGGAAAAGAGCTGATAGTCTAAGATTTGTATCACAAAGGTTCTCAATAGTGGTATCCGCTTCATTAGAGAAGCAGAGGAAGAGAGGGGTATCTATTATGATAAGTGAGGATATAGATGCTAAAATCATTTATCAAGAAACAGATGAAGATGCCAGAGTAATAATAATAATTAAAATTCAAACAGAAATCTACACTCTAGTTAACGTTTACGCGCCTAATAATCCTTCTAATAAGTATTTCCATGATCTATTAGATAAAGTTGATAAGATAAAACAGGGAAAATTAATTCTAACGGGCGATTTTAATCGAATATTGGATGCTAATTTAGATAGAAAATCATTAAACACGGCGGGGCCAAATAAAGCAACAATCTCACAGGCAGTTCAATTTCAAAAGATGATTAGGAATTATGGATTAATGGATATATGGCGCACGTTCCATCCAGAGGAGAGAGATTTTACATGCTTTTCTAGAACCTACTTCTCATACTCAAGAATTGATCTATTTTTGGGCAATGACGGTCTGGCCAATTGCACTAAAAAAGTTCTTATAGATGAAGTCACATGGTCCGACCATAATGCTATAATTTTGGAGTTGGACACAAAGAATAATAGTGCTAGAAGAACAAATTGGAGATTAAATGATAATATTCTTTCCAATAAAGAAAATAGAGAATATATTGAGGAGATGACAGGTTTTTTTCAAGAAAATGAGGGGGGAGAAGTTTCACTTCCAATCGTATGGAATGCATACAAATGCGTTACAAGAGGCTATTTAATTAAATTGGGTACAATAGATAAAAAAAAGAAGGGGAAATCCCTTAGAGATCTTTATGTAGATTATTATAAACTATCTAAAGAAAATAAAGCCTCACCAACTCAGGATATAAGTAAAAAAATGCTACTAACGCAAAACAGTATAAATGAACTATTAATGGAGGAGAAAAACAGAAATTTACAATCATTAAAGATAAATTGGTATTACAAGAGCAATAGGGCAGATAGGCTGGTTTCAAACAAATTGAAAAATAAAAAACAATTAAGGAGGATTCATAAAATCGATACTGAAAAGGAACGGTTACTGTGCCCAAAGAAAATTGGGGCAGCCTTTAACGATTATTATAGTCGATTATATAATTTGGAATCTGTAGGACAACAACTTCCCTCATCAGAATATTTTAAAAATAAAAAAATACCAAAAATAACTAGAGAACAACTTACGGAGATAAATAAACCAATAACTTCTGACGATATTAAAGCAGCAATACATAAGTTACAGATAAGTAAAGCTCCCGGCCCAGATGGCTACTCAAATAAATTTTACAAGATATTTAGGGATACTCTTTCTGAGCGCCTTGCCAGGATATTTAATCAGATAGTGGAGAATCGCACATTTCCCAAGGAGATGCTTCAAGCAAATATTGTCCCAATTTTGAAACCGGACAAAGATCCAGCTAAATTGGCGAATTATCATCCAATATCTCTCCTTAATGGAGACGTAAAAATCTATGCTTCAATTTTAGCAGATCGCTTAAAAATCTGTATTCCCGCTTTGATACATCAAGATCAAGCAGGATTTATACCTGGCAGAGCAGCCTCTGGAGGCCTAAGAAGGATACTGAATGTTCATGATGCTGCGATAAGGAAGAATGTCCCTCTTCTGACCCTGTCATTGGATGCTGAGAAAGCATTTGACAGGGTCAGATGGGACTTTTTGGGGAATGCACTTAAGTCGTATGGCATTGTGGGAGCGGTTTATGATGCTATTATGGCATTATACACTACGCCCTCTGCTAGGACCAGAGGACCAGGAAGAGAGGCAGATTGGTTTAATATTAAGAATGGTACTAGGCAGGGCTGCCCTCTGTCTCCGCTACTCTATGTTTTAACCATAGAGCCTCTGGCAGAAGACATTAGGATAAATGAGAAGATTAAGGGGCTCAGGCTCAATAATGTAGAACATAAGATCAATCTATACGCAGATGATGTCATGCTTATGATCCAGAATCCTAGATCCTCGCTACCGGAATTGATAAAAATATTGGCCCAATATAGTGAATACTCAAATTATAAATTAAATACTAACAAGACTACAATAATGACAACTAATTTATCTAATGAAGAAAAGTACTTTATTAAAATGTCTTATGACTTTGTTTGGGTAAAGGATAATACTATCTTTCTTGGTATTAAAATTCCAAGGAATATAAAAAAAATAATAGAGGTTAACTTTCTTCCACTTATAAAATCTACAAATAAGATCTTAAAAGAATGGGTTAGTAGAGAGATTTCCTGGATAGGGCGTATAAACACCATTCGCTCATATGTTCTGCCTAAATGGAATTATCTTTTTAGAATGATACCTATACAAGTTCCAACTTCGTGGTTAAAAATGATACAATCAGCTTTTTCCAAATTTATTTGGAAAGGGAAAAAACCGAGAATAAGCTTACAGTTATTATCTAAGAAAAGAAAAGATGGGGGACTCGCCGCCCCTAATATAATAGAATATCATAATGCCTGTATGCTGGCACATGCCGCTAACACCTTGAGTAGTGATCAAAAAGATCAAGCATGGTATCAAACAGAGCAATCTTTAGTAGAGACAAATAACTTACCTGCTTTATTTTGGACAACAAGGAAGCAGGAAAATAAGAATAACTTAGTACATCCAGAAAATTCTACTATTATAGATAACATTCTCAGATAT
>OW240912.1:259280827-259475419 GCA_933207985.1 Pelobates cultripes
CATATGCAATTTTTCCCTGGATTACAAGCACCCAGCTTACAACTGTCTACAAGCGTGAGTGCAAGGAAACCCTGTATGTTATATATATATATAATCTCTTTTTCCAATATAAAATATTGGTCCTTTCAGAGTAAAATTTTTAATTATACAGTACGCATACTCACATGCAGACACAGACAATCTCACTGACACAAGCTGATTGATACACAGCCTCATACATAAGGTTATTGACATAAAAACACAAGCTCACTCAGTAGCAGGCACACACACACACACACAAGCAAGCGTGCGCACACATACACAGCTTAATGTAGTGGTACTGGTGTCTATAGCCTGTCCCTGCAGGCTTTTCAATGTAAACACTGACTTTTAAGAGAAAATGCAGTGTTTACATTGCTTCCTAGTGACAGACACTCAGACGGTCACTAGAGGTGCTTCCTGTGTCAGTGCGGATTGGCTGAGATCATTAAGCTTGATGATCTCAGCCGTAGAGGCAGGGCCAGGCGAGGGGAGACCAGCATGACGTGGGGAAGAAAAAAAAAAAAGGTGAGTAAAAACACACATACACACACACATACCATGACAGACACACACCATGACACAGACAGACCGTGACACAGACAGAAACACACACACACACCATGACAGACAGACACACCATGACACAGACAGACACACACACACACACCATGACAGACACACACCTTAAAAAAGACACACACACCTTGACACACATACACACCATAACACAGACAGACCGTGACACACAGACACACACACCACGACACAGAGAGACTGTGACACAGACACACACACACCGTGACACAGACAGACACACATTACATGACACAGACAAACACACACACACACACCATGACACACACAGACCGTGACACAGACAGACACACATTACATGACAGACACACACACCATGACATAGACACACATTGCATGACAGACAGACGCACACACCATGACAGACAGTGACACACACACCATGACACAGAGACACACACAATGACACAGACAGACACACACACACACACACCATGACAGACAGTGACACACACACCATGACACAGAGACACAAACAATGACACAGACACACATTGCTGACACAGACAGACACTCACACACCATGACACAGACAGACACACACACACCATGACAGACACACACACAAATGACACAGACACACACACACACATACTCAATTTCTACCTGTGGGGAGCTCTTCTGGCGGCCGCAGAGGGAGCTCCTTTGGCGGCCGCAGGGTTTGCTGGCTGTTCTGGCTGCCGCAGGGGGAGCTGGCTGTTGTGTCTCTGCTCCCCCTCCCCTGCGCGCCGCTTAATGAGACCTGGGCCGGAATATGACGTCATATTCCAGCTCCCAGACTCACTGTGCGGTGTGCAGAGGAGGGGGAGCAGAGACACAACAGCCAGCTCCCCCTGCGGCCGCCAGAACAGCCAGCAAACCCTGCGGCCGCCAAAGGAGCTCCCTCTGCGGCCGCAGGGGAGCCAGCTGGCTGCCCGGCCTCAGGTGCCGACGGCCCACCAGGAAATTTCCCGGTATCCCGGTGGCCCAGTCCGGCCCTGAGGGGAGGTGTGGCTTGGGCTGCATAAACAGAAACCAAATGGCAGAGAAATGGCAGAGAATTGAGCAGTGAAACTCTGGGAGCATGATCTACACACCCATTAAGCTAAAGTTATTTTGATGTCCTTATCATCCCTGTACCTTCATTCACAAGCTCAGTGACATATGTATTTTTTTTTACATACTGACCGCATTAGGATTATTTTTTAAGAAACATTGCATTATTTACATGTTCATCTTACACTGCACATGCATTTTACTGTTAAGAAGCACAGCGTTTAATCTTCTTTTATAAATATATATCTTCAACCCATTATGCACTTTATTTAACTGTTTCTGCAAATTTTGATACAACATTGTGATTCTGTTGCTTGTACTTGTTCCACCTTCATTTTTTGCATTTGGAAATACAGGTTCTATACTTAGCCTGGGAGTGCAATGTCCTCCTTAACCCACATTACATTGTTTGCTTCTTATTGGGGTTGGGATATAGGCAGTTGGTGGAAGATCATAGAGCTATGCAGTAAACCTTTTTGAAATTGCCAATTCAATGTTATAAGCATTTGTAATCGCGTTTTTCATCATAGTAATGTATTAAACAAATATATTAACAGAAAAATCTGCTTTTCTTGTGTTGTTAATCAAATAAACACTAGGTGGTGCTGTGTCCTAACATTTTTATGCAAGTCAAATCTTAAACAGTGTTCCTCTCTAGGGATTGGTAAAAGGATTGACCAAAAAAAAAAGACAATAAAAGGCACTCATTCTTTCACATTTCTTTTTTACTGAAAACACCTTGTTTTGCCAAAATGTTTGTTACTTATATCTGGTAGAATACAGGTAGCAGTAGCTGGTTACACAGTATTCTCACCAGTGGCGGATCCAGAGCCTGATCTCGGGATGGGCACTTGTAGATTATTTACTCCCACATGGACCTTGTGGGGAACTCTGTTACAAAGTCACAGACCAATAATAACAGTGTTACAGTGCATGACACTCCCATTTACAATACGATAAGCCTTCCCCTTTACTTAGGAGATAATTGAGTCAAGCACTATACTAAACTCAATTATCTCCAAACACAAAAAAACACACATATTTACAAAACCCCCAAATACCTTAAAACATATAAAATCCCCAAAGTTACATCCCCTGTTAGCCTTGATCTGGGTGACAAACATATCCAAAAATCACCCAGATCAGTTCAGGGGTTCAGGAATTTCCTGGAAGTCATAGTTTTTACCGACCGCACGCATGGTCCCATGCCCAAAACAGTTCAATAGATCGCGGCTAAGTGCTGCTGGTGACCTGCCGGGAACCGCAAACTATTCATGCGGAAAATAGTTCCATAGAATTGCGGCTAAGTGCCGCTGGGGAACCGACCGGGAACCGCGAAGTCTTCATGACTAAAATAGTTCCAGGGCATTCAGCGGCTAAGTCTCCCTGAAGCCTATTCGCTGTTTTGGTCCATGTGAACGGCCACCAGGGAGCTAGTGTTCAGTTCTATGGAAAATGCCAAACCAGGGGAACCAGGGGTGATAAAATATGGGTCTTTACAGTCGTTGACTTGGCCCATAGTCTTTTGGCAAGAGGCTGGCCAGCAGGCCCCTCCAAGCACCCGTGACGTGGTTCAGTTCGCCACATTAACAAAAATAGTCACAAAATAAAAATAATTTTTACCAAATTTTAGCCAATTTTAAGAAGCAATAATCTTTTAAATAAAATTTTCCCAGAAAAAAACCAAATAATTTATAGAGGAGCACCAAACTTAAAGAAGAAATTGGTTCACAATCATATAAAAAAAGATCCAAAACCAGCGTTTTTCCAAAAAACAGGTTTCTTTGGCTGTGGAGTTTGTCTGGCATGCAGAAACACAAATAGTACCAAGAGACATATTGCCAACTTTCAGGACCCTCATACAAGCAAACAAAAAATATTAAATCAAAGAATTATTGACATGCCACACGAAAAATATAATTAATGCTCTTAGATGCCCCTTTAACCTCATGTACTTAGGGAGAACCAAACTCCCCCTCCACACAAGAATCGAGGAACATATAAGAAATATTAGAAAAGGGTACGAGAAACACAATGTATCCCTATTTAAAATACACCATAACAACAACCCACATTTCTTAGAATTCTTTGGTATTCAAAAGGTGTGTACCAATTGGAGAGGTGGTTATATAATGATGGATTTAGGTCAAGCATAGATGAGGTGGATTTTTAATTTGGACGCTTTGACCCCTCAAAGTTTCAAGGTTGATTTGAATTATGTCATTTTTTATAACCCCTCCCTTTTATGCTAATATACAAAAATTTTCAAATATATTTTAATATATATTCAATACATATTTATATAATTTTTTATAGACATCACTTTGACATTTACATGAATTTTTATATTAATATTTATTTTATTGTACGATTTTTAAGACTTCTCTGCTTAAGCTGAAAATCCTTTATTATACTGGTGACTCTATATAAGCATATTATGATGCATTATAGAGCCTAATGGGTTTCTGTTTTTTGATTACTTTTTTAATTACTATTGTTTGTTATTTTCACTATAGTCGCAATATTACTACATTGGAATGACTATTTAAATTGGTTATAAAATTGTAATATATACATTGTATAACTCTATAAAGCGATTTCTCTAATAATTCTCCCCCTTTTTCCACCTTCTGTTTCCCTTTTTTTGTTTTTTTGTTTTCTCCCTGGATACATGTTTCAGGGCATTTATCTCAGCGCTATTGAGCGCAAATTCGGTTTGGTTCAGCACTTCCGAAATTCAAGACTTTGGCAATTCGGCACTTCGGCAATTCCCTAAACCTAACCCCTAACCCTAACCACCACAGCCACTTACACATCTAGGGTTAGGGTTAGGGGAAGGTTGGGGTAGGGTTAGGGTTAGGGTTACATTCTGAACAAAACAAATTGCACATGTCTACCCCCAATCGAACAAACACTTTATTGGACAAAAATACTGCCAAACACCTCCTTATAACAGGTGAAGGAAGTGGAAGAATGCACCAATTGAAAAAGCCTACACACCAGGCAAAACGCAACTCGGAGACCAGGAGGATAGTATTTTTATTTTTAACCCATATTGTTTTCACCTCCCATTGGGAGTTTTTTGTTTGTAATTTTATCAATTAAAGTTAAATTTATTTTAAATACTTTTAGTCCTCTGGGACCAGCATTCTTTCCACCATATAAAGAGGGTTTTTTTGCCACTCCATAATTGGCATGAATATGCAAAAACTTGGAGCCAGTACCTCATAGGCTCCAGAACAAGGTGAGCAGTACATTGTGGATATTTAATACCTACACATTTTAAACATCCTACACTATTCCTTTGCACCTTATTTCTCCTGTTATATATATCCTACTGAAGTTCATAAAGGGATACCAGAAAGAACATCTCTGTTGCTACCTTAAAGGCACAGAAAGCCAGCACGTTTAGAGCCATAACGTTTAAAAGGCTCTTCAATTGTGACCACTCCCTTTTTTAATTTTTTTTTTTTCATTGTAACAATATTTTACTATTATACACTTTTCTGTCTTTTTCCCTTTGTATGTATGAAATAATTTATGCCGCATAGGTAAGCTCTGATTCATTTACAAAATCATTTCTAGTGCTGCACCATACACTGTTGTGTCACCTACACCCTATGAAGTGCATTGCGTTTTGTTCACATATAAATATATTAATATGTCAAAAAATATAAAAATGTTACAATATTAAAATATTTTTCAAAATGTTAAATCATTTTAAAATGATATTCAGTATATAAATTATTAATGTTACACATATACAACCACAAAACATAATCACACTCAGCCAACCCTTCACACTGTCACACTCAGTCCAACACTCACACACAATCACATTTAGCCAGTTCTCCTACATGCTCAATCATACTCGGTCAACTCCAACATACATGTAACACTCAGCTAACCCCTACATAATCACACACGTCCACCTTACGCGCCATTCAGGTGTATTGCTTAGGTGTATTCTTTGATTCATGCACTCAGCAGTTTCTAGTTATATCCATGGTGGCTATTGACAAACCTGTCTTCAACTATAACCACCTTACTGTGGTCAGAAAGACTACACTATAATGCACCCTATCATCACATTTGTAAGTACATTTACAACTGCAATGTAACTGTGCCAATTTCAACAATCTAATAAAATATAGGTACTCTGCAGGTAAGCAATATGAAAGCAGCAGGCAAATTGTTGCGTTTGAACGTTCTTTTTATTCTCTCTGAATTTCTTCATTACTACACTATGTATTTCCTTTCTCTTCGTGACTATTTATCTTCTCTCCAAATTATTTCCCTCTAACTCTCCCTTCTTCAACTCCTTTCTGTCTGTGTATTCTTCCTGTGTGATCCTTGCAATAAAATATCAACAAAATATTGTCAGTCCTGGATCCGTTTATAGGCTCAATATGCTGTTTTGATCGGAGGCAAAAGTCAGTGAGACTAAGCCAATATTTATATATTTACTATTAAATATTGTAACAATAGGCAAGTCATAAACGTGGTAAATATGGTTGATTCCAGCAACTGTACTGGAACAGACAAAAACTAACTCTGTAGTTTTGCTTTGTTGCACTTGATTAATTTTTTAGCCTGTAAATGCTTTCAGTAGCAGCATATTCCCAAAAAAATCTTATGACGTCCTGCCAGAGGATGAAGTTGATGCAATTTAGCTATGGCCTTGGGGTCAGAATGATGCATCTGCAATAAATCTATTTATTCAAGCTGATAATTCAAAACAATGCTTACTTTCTGCTATCAGAAATTGTATATTAAGCAGAGAACATTAAAACAATAGTGGCATTAATGTGATTATAAATAGCACAGTTTTAAAGAAAACCCATAACCCTTATGTACTTTGAAATAATAACACTAAAGGATTTTGAAATATATGTTCTCAGAATATTCTCAAAAAACGATCATACTGAAAATAATTATCTAAGAGGCACATACATAAAGACAATTGGTCTTTTCAACTGTTTCATGAAATGACAATAAAAATCGATCAGAAAAAGTAATTTTACGTGACACGTTCAAAGCCTTCAATCCAACAATGTGCTCATAAATTATAAAACCAAATATGAATTAAATAGAACAGATTCCATTATTGAAAAATAGCATCTTTATTGCAAGGTTAAAAAAAATATTGCAAAATCAAAACCAAATGTTCCATTGTCCTTATGTGGACAACTAATCTTCTTTACATTTAATGATTAAAATATTATTATAAATATTAGATTATGACAGTACAGTTAATCTATAACCATTGGTCCATGCTGACAATAAACAAATTGCTTTATTTTTAAATGAACAATATCCTCTCTACAGCATAAATCATTTCTTTTGACTGCTGTCTGTAGTGCTCTTTGAACTTCACTGTAGACAAATCCCATTCCGTCAATATTTCTCTAAGGAATGTTTGACCTACTTTGAAGCAATCAGCAGTCTCCAGTTAAAGTATAGAACCTGTTTGAAGTCTAAGAAATTCACACAGTGAGCTGTTGTGAATTTGTTTGTTTCTGCACACTTATGACTCAAGGACAATTTGCAAGACTCCAGTGAAATATTGCAGAGTATCTGTGTTATAAGTGAAAAATAGGCGCACTAATATCCAATGTTTTCACTAAACTGTGAATTATCAGGAATTAAAAGTAAATTAAGTAAGTAAATTCAAAGTCAGTTATGAGTTTGGCCATTTTAGGATAAAATTTGAATATCACTACATTTCTAACTATTCACACTTTTGTGAATAACCCTGTTAGTTTGATCATACTTACTTCCACTTATTTCTTTTTTTGGTCTGTTACTCATGTATATGGTGGTACCCTTGATGTCATTCTGACCTCGTGTTACCAGGCTGCAGTTCCCTCATACCTCCACATATCAGCTGCTGACAATTTCCTGCTTCCATCTCACCTTTTACTAGAAACACTTCCAATAACCATTCACCTTCACAAACTGCCCCTATTTTACACAGAGACCTACAGTTCATCAATATGTCCACCTTGTCTTCAATGGTTTCATCCCTTCTTACCCATTCCAAAATTTTTCCACTCTCTGACCTAATGATGCAGTCTTTTCCATACACTCTCTTGATGATCTTGGTCCTCTGCATCCAGTTTACCCCCGACCCCAGCCATCTCAACTCTGGTTTAATAATGAACTCAGAACCCTTAGTTACTCAAACACACCTGAAATACCTCACCCAACCAGTCCGACCTACCACTATCTTCTCGATCAGTACTCAACCTCCCTAGATGCCAACAAGCACTTTTACTACAAATCATTTATTACTTTCTCCTTACCTAACTGTTCAGGACACTAAACTGTCCTCAGATCCTATCTATGCCTAATTTCTACTTTCACACACTCACTTCCTCTTCTCCCCTTACTGCATTGAAATTTGCATTGCATTTCTTTCAGCAATATAACCAAAATGACATCATCCTTTCTATCAAGAACCCACCTCCACTCATAGCTCCCCCACCTACTTTAACACCCTCTCCTTCTTTCTTTGCTAACCTCTGATAATAACCACAAAATCATCATCAAGCATCAAAGCCTACCGCCTACCTAGCTCTCTTAGCCCCCCTCATCCCATTCATTTTATCCTACCTTACATCAGTTTTTTTACACATGCTCTCTTCTGGTTACTAAGCTAGTGAATTCAGAATAGCATTTACCTCAATCCTGCCCTTCCTTACAGTTTTTGACCTATCTTGCCTCTCCTTTACTTTCTTAAGCATCTTGAAAATTACAATCAGCTATCCACTATAATTCACTCACGTTATATCCTCACTGCCACTCTATCTGGTTTCCAGCCTGCCCAGTCAACTGAAGCAGCACTCCTTTCTATCCATAATTTCCAGACCCTAGTCCAACCCTCTAAACTCTCATACAAACTCATTCTTTTTGATTTATCCACTGTCTTTGACGCTGTTGACTATTCAGCTTTTCTCTCCCTTGGTATCACTAGTACGGTCTTCACCTGAGTCTCATCCTACCTTTCTGATCAATCCTATCAAGTTTCCTTCAACAATACATCCACTACATTGATCCCTTTTCTAGGTATTTTATCACAAAGTTTAATTCTCTGACCTCTCCTTTTCTCCCTCCATACAGCCCTTCTGTTTTACCTAAACCCTTAATATTGTTCTTCCGAACAGGTGCCCCAAATTGCAAAGCATTTTCAAGATGTCGTCTTACCAGTGATTTATAAAGAGGCAAAATGATATTCTCATTAGGCATGTGCATGGCCAAAATGTTCGGTTTGGCATTCCGAAATTTGGGACTTCGGCAATTCGGGACTTCGGCAACTTCGACACTTCTATTGCAGCCGCTTGGTAGATAACTCCCTAATTCCCACGATATTAGGGAGTTATCAACCAAAAGGCTGAAAGACCTAAATTGGTCTTTCAGCCAAATTTACTAATACTAAGTAAAGATTACTTAGTATTAGTAAATTGTGCCCCTACTCGCTATACCGCGAGTAGGGGCATCTCTAGTAAATGAGCACTGCTCACTGTTAAAAAAAAGAAAAAAAAAACCTATTGCCCCCACCCCCCAGCCCCCACCCCTGAGCGACGGGTGGAGGCCCTAAAATAAAATAATGGGGGGGACCTAATGTCCTCCCCCCTGAGCGGTGGGTGGGGGCCCTAAATACTAATTAGGGGGGACCTAATGTCCTCCCCCCTGGCCCCCACCCCTGAGCGGTGGGTGGGGGCCCTAAATACTAATAGGGGGGGACCTAATGTCCTCCCACCTGACCCCAACCCCTGAGCGGTGGGTGGGGGCCCTAAATACTAATAGGGGGACATAATATCCTCCCCCCGGCCCCCATCCCTGAGCGGTGGGTGGGGGCCCTAAATACTAATTAGGAGGGGGACCTAATGTCCTACCCCCTGGCCCCCACCCCTGAGCGGAGGGTGGGGGCCCTAAATTAGAATTAGGGGGAGGACCTAATGTCCTCCCCCCTGGCCCCCACCCCTGAGCGGTGGGTGGGGGCCCTAAATACTAGTGGGGGGACCTAATGTCCTCCCCCTGGCCCCCACCCCTGAGTGTCGGTTGGGGGCCCTAAATAAAAAAATAACCACCCTCCCGCAGGTGACTAGGGGTCCCCAAACCCCTAGTCACCCCCCTCCCAAAAATAATTAACCCCTACCTAACCCCCTCACCCTAAAAATAATGAGGGGGGACCATTAAACTAAGTACCTGTAAAAAAATAAAACTTACCATTTGATGTTTTCTTAATTCTAAAATCTTCTTTTTTCAGCCCCAAAAAAGGCCAAATAAAAAGCCATAATAACCGACGCAATTAAAACAAAACAAAAAACGAGAGCAAAAAAATAAAAATAATCCATGTTCACCCGACGAGGGCTCGGCGCAGACTGAGCTCTGCAGGGCGGGAGAAGGCTTATAAAGCCTTGCCCCGCCCTGCAATTAGGCTCAGAGCACTCTGATTGGTGGGTTTAAGCCATCCAATCCGAGTGCTCTGACAGGTAAATGAAGAGACTAACAGCTAAGTCTCTACATTTACCTGTCACAGCACTCTGATTGGTTGGTTTGAAATCCACCAATCAGAGTGCTCTGTGTCATTTTACACACCATGGGAAAGTCCTTTGGAATTTTCCCACGCTGTGTAATTTGACTCACAACTCTCTGATTTCAAACCAACCAGAGTGCTGTGACAGGTAAATGTAGAGACTTACCTGTCAGTCTCTTCATTTACCTGTCAGAGCACTCTGATTGGATGGCGTAAACCCACCAGAGTGCTCTGAGCCTAATTGCAGGGCGGAGCAAGGCTTTATAAGCCTTCCCCCGCCCTGCAGAGCTCAATCTGCGCAGAACCCTCGCCAGGTGAAGATGGATTATTTTTTTAAATTTTTTTTTCATTGTGGCGGTTATTATGGCTTTTTATTTGGCCTTTTTTGGGACTGAAAAAGAAGATTTTAGAAGAAAACATCAAATGGTAAGTTTATTTTTATTTTTTTTCAGGTACTTAGTTAAATGGTCCCCCCCTCATTATTGTTAGGGTGAATGGGGTAGGTAGGGGTTAATTTTTTGGGGGAGGGGGTGACTAGGGGTTTGGGGACCCCTAGTCACCTGCGGGAGGGGGGGTTATTTTTTTTATTTAGGGCCCCCACCCGATGCTCAGGGGTGGGGGCCAGGGGGGAGGACATTAGGTCCCCCCCTAATTAGTATTTAGGGCCCCCACCCACCACTCAGGGGTGAGGGCCGGGGGAGGACAATAGGTCCCCCCCATTACTTTACTTTAGGGCACCCACCCACTGTTCAGGGGTGGGGGCAATAGATCCCCCCTTCAGGTTAGGAGGGGGAGGGGGGACGGGTTTTTTTTTTTTTTTTACAGTGAGCAGCTAAAATCACCGCAGGCATCTGAGTGTATATAAATCCTGGACTCTAGCAAACTGGAAGGTGTACATATAAATAAGGTTATTATATAGTGGAGCCTCACTGGAACTAACTACTAATTCAGGAGCAATGATATGTACAAAGCAGTCAACTCACCTTAGTAATGATGCTGATGCTTTTTGCTCCTGTCAAAATATAGAGATTTCCATTATGTAAGCCCATCCATTGTAACAAAGACTTTTACTGCCCTAGGCAAAAATCCAGTTTGCTTCCCCTTATATATCTCACATCTCCCTTCAGTATCTTTTCCCATATTTTTTACATTCTCCCTCTGCAAATTGTTCTTCCTTCTTTCTTCCAATCACTTTTTTCGGTATCTTTCTGCTGTAGGTGTCATTGTTTCTTTTCTGCTATTTCTCTGCCAGTTTGTTTTTCTTGTCTATCATTTTCAACATAATTAGCATTTTCAAGACTTTCTCCATCTATCTGAGTGTACTGCAGGTTGTCTGTTGGCCTTGGTGTGCAAGCGTGGCCAAAGGGTAGATCTTCAACTGTCGTACAGCTCCTACATGTCAGGGTGGTGGTGCCTGATGTTCACAGTAGGAGTCACAGTGTGGAGGTGGATTAGCAGGGTCTGGTGCCGGGTAACCGCACACACCCTGGTGTTGAGCACCAGCGTTTGTGCAGCCACATACCAGAACCCTGATTAAGCTTATGTGGATCCCAGGAACTAGGAGCAGGTAATTAAGCAGACCTCCCAGGAGCTGAATAGGGAGGCTCTGCAGCAGGGATGTATCCAGTACTAAAGCAAGGCAAAACAAGGAGAGCAAGGCACCATACAAGAAAACAAGACAAAACTAGGAGAGCAAGGCAAGACTAGAAATAGGCACCACACATGAAAACAAGACCAAACTAGGAGAACCCAGAACCAGAGCAGGACAGAAAGCAGAACCTAGAACATGTACACAAGACATGAGGAAAACAAGAACATAACATGGGCATGACTGGACAGGACTGCACATGGACTGGGATTACAAGAAAAAGTAAAACAAGACAAGAGATACAAGGTAAAACAAGAGGAAACATAGCTAAGCACTAATTATGAAAAGTATGGGGATTTAGTCACATTATATGATCATACATTGCACAACCTGCCAACAACGCCAATGTATCCCATATCTGGCAGATCCTACACTGCCTAATGTATGCTAAAACAACCACACTATACCACAATATAGCACTTACCTGCAAGAAAGCCATTGCCAGAATGATCCGCAGCGAGGAACAGGATGTGACACTACAGTACTTTGCCAGCTGGGGACCTACCATTTGCCCATCTTTGCAGGGTTGCATTCATGAGCAGTGTTTGTGTATTTGAATATGCACATGTTTTTTATATGGCGTATGTGTGTTAATGTAGGGGTGTATTTATGTGTAGCGTTGGCCTCTGAATCCAGTTCTGTGTTTTATTTACTGTTGCCAATTTATTGTAGTGGTGTATTTGTGTGTAATGTTTGTGTTTGATTGCATGGGTGTGTTTGTATGTAGCATTGGCATTTCAATGCAGGGTTGGATTTTTATGTAGTCTTGGTGTGTGAATGCAGAAGTGTATACATTTAAACACACAAGTCGTGATTTACACATTTTTAGCCACCTTTGTTTTCCATACCATTAGGGTGCAGGGGGGTGACTTTACTGAGGTGCAGTGAGATCTGAATGCAGCTAGTGCTGGCTGAGGCTGCTCCAGGTCTCTTCCCCATCCTCTTACCGTTCCTTCCTCTCTCTTCTGGAATGACTGTCTGGTAAACTGAGAGGAAGATCTGAACTCACTTTCTTACAGCACTGCAGCCAAAAAAACGGTTATGTTAAATGGCCATGATCCCTGACCCATTGAGCCACTTAAAAGGTGCCAAACAGCTTTTAGGCCTCAGTGTGGCCACATTAGTTGCACCATCAATAGTTCTGCCGCTCCTGGGCTCTCTGTGACACACAGAACAACTAGGGCCTGCTTACAATCATGACCTTTGTGACCTTAAAGCCCAGTAGTTTGTTCGGCATCCAGGGGAGGAGTACAAAGACAAGTGTACCTCGCCTACAGTCAAGCATGGTGGTGGGAGTGTCATGGTCTGGACCTGCATGAGTGCTGCCGGCACTGAGGAACTACAGTTCATTATAGGGAACCATGAATACCAACATGTTCTGTGACAAACTGAAGCAGAGCATGATCCCCTCCCTTTGGAGACTGGCCACAGAGCAGTATTCCAACATGACAACGACCCCAAACACTCCTCCAAGACGACCACTGCCTTGCTAAAGAAACTGTAGGTAAAGGTGATGGACTGGTCAAGCATGTCTCCAGACCTAAACCCTAGTGAGCATCCGTGGGGCATCCTCAAATGGAAGGTGGGGGAGCCCAAGGTCTCTAACATCCACCAGCTCTGTGATGTCATTATGGAGGAGTGGAAGAGGACTTAAGTGGTAACCTGTGAAGCTCTGGTAAACTCCATGCCCATGAGGGTTAAGATATTGCTGGAAATCAATGGTGCCCACACAAAATATTGACATTTTCGGCCCAATTTGGACACTTTCACTTAGGGGTGTACTCACTTTTGTTGCTATGTTATGTTGTATGTTTGGTCGTAGAATGTGTGTGGGAAGGAGGTTTTGTGTATTGTGTATAGGCATAAGCTGCGTGTAAGGGCATAGGTTGTGTGTGTATATATGCATAGGGTATGAGTGGAGAGGCTGTGTGAGTTGTGTGTATAGGTGTTGACTGTGATGAATATATGAGCATAGGGCTCTTTGCATGGGCATAGAATGTGTGGGAGCAAAGGCTATGTATGTTCTGGGTATGTATTGTCTGTGTTGTGTGTGAGTGCATAAGCTGTGTTTGCTGTTTTGGTTTAGGTTGTGTTTGATGCATGTTTACATTGGCTGTATGCATGGGAAGGCTGTGTGTATATCTCATATCATTACTTTGCACCCTCCTGCTTATCTTTGGGCACCAACGTGAATTATAATTCCTGGTGGTCTAGTGGAGGGCCAGATACATGGTGGTTTGGTGGGGAGAGAATATGATGCTGATAGGGTAGACAACATGAACCCTCTGTATAACAAGGGGGCCCAGAGCCAGTCAGTGAATGTATAGTTTAACAAATGCAAAGATTCAGATGTTCTCAATAATCACCAAGGCTCAGTACTTTTCTAAATATGTCAATGTTTTTACATGCTGTGTGTGTCTGGGTGCTGTGTGTGTATGGGGGTGCTGTGTGTGTCTGAGGGTGCTGTGTGTGTCTGGGGGTGCTTTGTGTGTCTGGGTGCTGTTAGTGTGAGTGTGAATTTATTTTAATATATTTTTTATTAATAATTTTAAAAAAAAAGTTATATTCCACCTCCCTTCTTACCTTTAGCCTGGGAGGTGGGGGAGCTGGGTTTCCATGAGTGGGGAGCCACGCTGCCTTCCCTGGTGGTCCTAGTGGTAAGAGTGAAATCTAGCCTGCAGGCTAGAGTTCACTCTCGCGAGATCTGAGCGTTGCCGTGGTAACCGCGGCAACGCTCAGACCTCGCGAAAAGGCCCAGGCGGAGCTGCTGGTTAGAGCTCCACCGGGTCCTCTCTCCTGGCCCATGGACCAGGTCCCCACCGGCCCATGGAGGCACACAGCAGGGCCAGCTCTCGGATAGCGCTGGCCCTGCAGGGGCCAGCAGGGGAGATCCTGTGATCTCCCCTGCCGGCCTCGTCCCCACGGCCGTCGCGGAACGATGGCCAGTCCGGGCCTGGATACACCTGGGTAATCCCTAAATCCTGGACTGTTAGGTATGCCTTGGGGAGAGTATATAGAATACAGTCAAATTGTGTTTAAAGATTTAGTTAAAATATACAACAGAAAGTTATTTGGTCTAAATAGCTAGAGTATAGCAGAAAGCAGTGATTGACATACCTTGTACTAAAGGATGGTATGGTTGGGTTTTCTGTGACTCATATAGAAAGCAAACAAACAGGACTTTGATGATCTCATATTGACAGTATAGATACTGTGTTTCTAATGCTACCCCACTAAATAGCTATAGACAGTGACAAATAACAATAATTGTGTTAATTATTAAATGTGTTAGAAGGGTTCAAAAGTGTAATGATCATTTTAGAGAGAAAGCTCCAACAATTAAATAAATTATGCACAGTAATTGGACATTATGTTACCTTTTTTGGCTTGGGATGAGCTGAGCTCCTGTCACATGTAACTGAGACTGAGCAAGGTAGTATTTACATTATCTAAACATAATATTTTTTGTTAAAATGTGTCTCTTGGTAATAATCTCACTGTGGCAAAAAAAGAGAAAAATATCTGCAGTAAAATGTTATAAAAATATTTACTTAAACATGAGTCTTGTGATTCCCTGAGGGGAAACTTTTCAGGCGCTAGACTTATTATTATGATTATTCCTCATATGTAGAACTTTGTAGAGGAAGGTTGCTCAGCCCAATTTCTCATCCACACCTACAGCCACCCATTCACCAAATACTGTCGTAAACAGGAATATGAGAGCACACACACCCGCTACTAATGACAGTGAGTCGGAAATACTCTGTCTGAATTAAGGCCTGTAGTGCAAGGCCAAGCTCATTGGCTGAGACTAATCACTTGATGCTCTCAGCCAACAAGCTAGCATTGCACCGCACTGCAGAGCTGAAAGGACAATTATAAAAATATCAAAAAACTATAAAAATAAGATTGTGCTAAAAATACATAAAATTTACTGGCTAGTACAATTAAATTTATATGTAAAAACAAGAGAAACCGGTCACTGCTAAACAGGATACAATTATAGCAGAATGAAATATGGTATCAAGCAACAGTGTTATAGTAATAGTATAGTATTTTAACAATAAAATGAGAGACAAATAGAATTGAAACAAACCAATGTCCTGAAATGAATATGTACCAGATAATACTAGTTTTAGTGAAATTAAAGCTTGGTGGACTGGCGAGTAAAACAACTCCCAACAGTGTGAACGTTTGAAGAACCACAAATAAATGAAAGGGGATGATGGTAAAGTCCTTGTACTTCAGAGTGGGTATCCAATATCAGAGAATAATCCTGCATTAGTAGGATATGTCCTAGGAGAGTAATTAGATAATTATCTGGAGACTGGTGTCCAGCACGTAAAATAATCTGACCTTAGCGTGCCCAAACGTCTACGCGTTTCGCCCTACATTGGACTTTTTCAATAAAAGTATGTAGCACTGATGGATCACTGGGAGTAGATATAGCCCTACAGATGATAAGAATTTGTTGCAATAGCTTGTTAAGTAATAATTTATAATTAGGATCATTGAGATGATTTAAATTAAAGACACTGTGTGATAAAATGAACTAACAATGTAAGCAGGTTTTAACCCTATAACATCATTCATACTACTCAAGTTAATAACCATATCAGAAATACTATGGGTCTCAACGTTATGGGTGTTGAGTGAATTCCACCTGATTGTGACATCCAATCAAGAACCATGAAATTGCTTAGATATAAAGCCTGATGTTTTTAAAATCACCAAAACCAGCCAAACAGTCTGCACTCATAAGGTCCTCAGAATAATCCACAAGGTACATCATGGAACGTGCATACTTTATTGTAGAAAAATGGTAACAACATGCCATTAAAATATGTGCAGAACTCATAAGTGAAAGGCAATCCAAAAATCTGCAAGCACATGACAATTAATGTAGATTCTATCACCCTAAGGGGAGTCAAAAGTTAAAAAATAAACAAATGCAATGAAAAAAATTTAACAATCCAAAAATACAAAAAAGGAAAAACCTGCACCTGCCAAAAGGGGGGTGGAAGGACTCAAACATATAAAAAAAATTGCAGTAACTCTGGGTGCGCTTTGCACCTGTCCTGACACTTTCCTTTTTGTATTTTTGTATTATTGCATCTTAAATTTTTTACCAAGGACTCCCCTGAGGGCGATAGAATCTGCATTAATTGGCATGTGATTGAAGATTTTGTATTGCCTGTCATTTATGAGGTCTGCACATATTTGTAGGACATGTTGTTAACCAATTTCTTTCAATAATCCACTTTCCATGATCTGGTAGATCCTTATGAGAACGGACTGTTTGGCTGGTTTTGGTGATTCCTACATTTGGGATTAATCCAGCACCAATATTAGGATCTGGGATACATTTAATCATGTAAGTGTCCACATTGTTTTACATAATAATTCCCCTGTGTAACAGTTGTGACAACAAGTAATTGAAGAAAGGTTTTTGCTGTAATTCAGCTGGTTTTACACATTTGCCAGTACTAGGAGTGATAAGTGTGATAGGACTGAGAGTACAGCTGAGACGTTATTATGATATTTATATTTATATTTATCTATTTTCTAAAAAAAATTCTATATTACTTTATTTTTATTTTATATAAAAAAATTCCATGTTTTTTATTTTTATTATATTCATTTTTATTTTTTTACTAAAAATGTTTCATGATTTTATTGTTAGGTAAAATAATAATTAAATTAACCCATTAAAGGGACACCTCACTGCCCAAATACAAAGCACATACAAATCACCGTTTAGTAGATATACCCCAAATAAAAAACTTGCATGTATTCATTGGAGTTATATCTAAAAACAGCTTTGCAAAAACTGCAGATCTCTTGTCTGCTGCCTTTGGAAACCCTCCCCTTCTAACCCCGCCCAGACTTTCTGTGACTGTCCAACCACAGACTTTTCAAAGCAGATCAGTATGAAGTCTTTGCAAAGCTGATGCTCTGGGCAATTGCTGCCTCTTGAGTTTAGCTCAACGGAGCTAACCAAACCAGGAAGTAATAGGATCTGTTGTCTGCCTGAAAGACAAAGGGGTGTTTAACAGGTTAATTTATAAAAGTGTAAATTTCTATTGAAATAACACACTCTTCACACAAAAAGCTTTTCAGCAAGCTAAAGTGCTATAGGGGTCTGGAGTATTCTTTTAAGGATGCAGTCAATTGTACAAGTTCTGAACTAACACAAAACCTAGACTTTGAGCTGTATGTCTGTTCAATATTGGGACTACCATTTATCATAATTTACCTATTAATATTAAGTGCATCGACACCTATATATAGTTTTGTTAAGAAATCAGGCCTTTGTTTCACATCAAATGTTTATATACATGTAACACAATTTAATTTGAATGAGATCTTTAAAAAAAAACTTTGAGGAATTAAGAAATATTGTTACATAGTTACATAGCTGAAAAGAGACTTGCGTCCATCAAGTCCAGCCTTCCTCACATTTGTTTTTTTGCTGTTGATCCAAAAGAAGGCAAAAAAAAAAAAAACTGTTTGAAGCACTTCCAATTTTGCAACAAACTAGGAAACAAAATTCCTTCTTGACCTCAGAATGTCAGTTAGATTAATCCTTGGATCAAGAAGCTATTACCCTACATTGCAAAAATGATAATTGAATATTCTGTTTTTGCAGGTATGCACCTGGTTGCTGTTTGAACAACTGTACAGACTCTGAACCAGTTCTTCAGGCAGATAATTCCACATCCTTATTGTTTTTACAGTAAAAAAAAACAACCTTTTCTTTGCGTTAGACAAAATCTTCTTTCTTACAGTCTAGACACTGTGTCCTATTTAAAGTCCGGTTTGTGAATAGATTTCCACACAATGGTTTATATTGGCCCCGGATAGATTTGTATAATGTTAATATTATCCCCTCTGAGGCGACATTTTTTTAAACTAAAAAGATTTAAATTTGTTAACCTTTCTTCATAGCTGAAATGTTCCATTCCTTGTATTAATTTTGTAGCCCACCTCTGCACTTTTTCTAGTATCTTTCTTTGAAACAGGTAACCAAAATTGCACAGCATATTCAATATGGGGTCTTACCAGTGATTTATAAAGAGGCAAAATTATATTCTCATCCCGAGAATGAATGCCCTTTTTCATGCATGACAATACCTTACTGGCCTTAGCCACTGCTGATTGACATTGCACATTGTTGCATAGTTTGTTGTCTATAACAATTCCCAAGTCCTTTTCATGTGTTGTTATCCCTAATTGGTTTCCATTAAGGGTATAAATTGCTTGTGCATTTGTTATGCTTTGCATTCTTCTACATGAACTTTCATCTGCCTTTTGAGTGCCCAGTCTATCTAAATCCATCTGAAGCAAAGTAATATCTTGTTCACATTGTATTATTTTACAGAGTTTTGTGTCATCTGCAAACACTGAAACATGACTTTCCATGGTTTTTTTCCAAGATCATTTTTAAACATGGCAAATAGAAGGGGTCCCAGAATAGAACCCTGAGGGACACCATTTGCCACCTTTGTCCAGCTTGAAAATGTACCATTACAGGGAGTGCAGAATTACTAGGCAAGTTGTATTTTTGAGGATTAATTTTATTATTGAACAACAACCATGTTCTCAATGAACCCAAAAAACTCATTAATATCAAAGCTGAATATTTTTGGAAGTAGTTTTTAGTTTGTTTTTAGTTATAGCTATGTTAGGGGGATATCTGTGTGTGCAGGTGACTATTACTGTGCATAATTATTAGGCAACTTAACAAAAAACAAATATATACCCATTTCAATTATTTATTATTACCAGTGAAACCAATATAACATCTCAACATTCACAAATATACATTTCTGACATTCAAAAACAAAACAAAAACAAATCAGTGACCAATATAGCCACCTTTCTTTGCAAGGACACTCAAAAGCCTGCCATCCATGGATTCTGTCAGTGTTTTGATCTGTTCACCATCAACATTGCGTGCAGCAGCAACCACAGCCTCCCAGACACTGTTCAGAGAGGTGTACTGTTTTCCCTCCTTGTAAATCTCACATTTGATGATGGACCACAGGTTCTCAATGGGGTTCAGATCAGGTGAACAAGGAGGCCATGTCATTAGATTTTCTTCTTTTATACCCTTTCTTGCCAGCCACGCTGTGGAGTACTTGGACGCGTGTGATGGAGCATTGTCCTGCATGAAAATCATGTTTTTCTTGAAGGATGCAGACTTCTTCCTGTACCACTGCTTGAAGAAGGTGTCTTCCAGGAACTGGCAGTAGGACTGGGAGTTGAGCTTGACTCCATCCTCAACCCGAAAAGGCCCCACAAGCTCATCTTTGATGATACCAGCCCAAACCAGTACTCCACCTCCACCTTGCTGGCGTCTGAGTCGGACTGGAGCTCTCTGCCCTTTACCAATCCAGCCACGGGCCCATCCATCTGGCCCATCAAGACTCACTCTCATTTCATCAGTCCATAAAACCTTAGAAAAATCAGTCTTGAGATATTTCTTGGCCCAGTCTTGACGTTTCAGCTTGTGTGTCTTGTTCAGTGGTGGTCGTCTTTCAGCCTTTCTTACCTTGGCCATGTCTCTGAGTATTGCACACCTTGTGCTTTTGGGCACTCCAGTGATGTTGCAGCTCTGAAATATGGCCAAACTGGTGGCAAGTGGCATCGTGGCAGCTGCACGCTTGACTTTTCTCAGTTCATGGGCAGTTATTTTGCGCCTTGGTTTTTCCACACGCTTCTTGCGACCCTGTTGACTATTTTGAATGAAACGCTTGATTGTTCGATGATCACGCTTCAGAAGCTTTGCAATTTTAAGAGTGCTGCATCCCTCTGCAAGATATCTCACTATTTTTGACTTTTCTGAGCCTGTCAAGTCCTTCTTTTGACCCATTTTGCCAAAGGAAAGGAAGTTGCCTAATAATTATGCACACCTGATATAGGGTGTTGATGTCATTAGACCACACCCCTTCTCATTACAGAGATGCACATCACCTAATATGCTTAATTGGTAGTAGGCTTTCGAGCCTATACAGCTTGGAGTAAGACAACATGCATAAAGAGGATGATGTGGTCAACATACTCATTTGCCTAATAATTCTGCACTCCCTGTAATGACAACTCTTTGTACTCTATTTTTAAGCCAAAGTTCTACCCAAGAACAAGCATTTTCATCTAGACCGATTTCTTTGAGTGTGAACACTAATCTATTGTGTGGAACTGTATCAAATGCCTTGGCAAAATCCAAATAGATCACATCCACTGCAACACCCTGATCTATACTTCTACTTACTTCTTTGTAGAATGCAATCAAGTAAGTTTGACATGACCTGTGCTTCATAAAACCATGCAGATTTTTGCTGATAACCATGTTCTTCTCAATGAATTCTTGAATATTATCCCTTAATAACCTTTCAAATACTTTTCCAGCCACAGAAGTTAAGCTCGCAGGTCTATACTTTCCAGGGAAGGATTTTGAACCCTTTTTAAATATAGGAACAACATCTGCCTTCCTCCAATCCTCCGGAACACTTCCTGAAAGAAAAGAATCTTGAAAGATTAAAAATAGAGGTTTACTTATTTCTACACTTAGTTCCTTAAGTACTCATGGATGAATACCGTCAGGCTCTGGAGCTTTGTTTATATTAATTTTCTGTAGTTGCTACAGCACCTTGTCTTGAGTTAACCAATTAAATTTTTCTGCAAGTTTTTAGCAGCAATCATTTGAACATCTATTGCAGTGGGTTCTTCCTTAATATATATGGAGAAGAAATAGTAATTTAAAATTTCTGCCTTCTCCTAGTCTTCATTAACTAACACCCCCATCCCAGTTTTTAGTGTACCCACACTTACATTTTTTATTTTTTAGAATTTATGTACTTAAAAATGCTTTAGGGTTGGTTTTGCTCTCTTTGGCTACCATTTTTTCATTTTGAAGTTTTACGACTAATCACCTTTTTGCACAAATTATTGGCTTCCTTATATATTTTATAGGATGCTTCTGATTTTTCACATTTAAAGGCTTTGAATGCCCTTTTCTTATTTTTTATTTCCCGATTCACTTTCGCACTAAGCCACATTGGTTTCAAATTGTTTCTTTTACATTTATTACCCAATGGTACATACTGAGACATTTTCTAATATTTGTTAGAAGATGTTCCATTTATTCTCAGTGTTCTTTTCACTAAAGAGTTTATGCCAGCCAATATATTGTAAAGCTGCCCTTAACTTATAGAAATTGGCCTTTTTAAAAATGATATGTTTTAGTATACCCCATGTGCTTTTGTTTAGTTTTTTTTTTTAGTTTATTTCAAAGGACACTATATTGTGAATACTATTTCCCAAGTGCTCACCTACTTGAATGTTGGTCAAAAGATCAACGTTGTTTGTTAGAACCAGGTCCAGACAAGCGTCCTTTCTAGTTGGTGCTTGTACAAGTTGTGACATGAAGGTGCCATCTAACAAGTTCAAACACCTAATTCCCGTTGCTGAACTACTAGTCCCTCTGTCCTAATTTATGTCCGGGTAATTCAAATCTCCAATAATTAACGTGTTACCCAGATTTACAGATTTCTCAGTTTACTCAAACAGCTGTTCCTCATCAATATTAACATTAGGTGGTTTATAACATATCCCAATCAATAGTTGATTTCCCTTCCTTTGCCCCAGATATTTACCCATAAAGCTTCCACATTTTACTCATAACATTCCACTTTCTTACGATTTGGCTTTAACTCATGGTTAACATACAAACATACCCCACCACCTTTCCTGTTTTTCATATCCTTCCTAAATAGTGTGTACCCATTTAGGTTAATTGCCCAGTCATATTGTTTTCCAAATACTGCATGGCATTTTAACTGTAAATGCAGAAGCGTAACTAGAAACAACTTGGCCCTGGTGTGAAAATTGCCCTAGGCACCCCTGCATGTGTCTCCTGTCTCCCTCAAAGCCCATCTGTGTGTCTCATTACCGCCCCCCAAAGCCGTTCCATGTGTCTCGTTTCCTCTCCCCAGCCCCTCTATGTGTCTCACTCCCTTCTCCCCCACAGCCCTCCCTATGTGTCCCATTTCCCAGGTCTATATGTGTTCCATTCCCCCCCACCCAGACCTTCCATGTGTCCCATTCCTTCCTCCCCCCCCCAGGAGGAGGGAATGTGTCCCATTTCCAATTCCCCTCAGCCCCTCCATGTGTCCCATTCCCTCCTACTCCCCATCCCCTCAATGTGTCCTATTCCCTCCTTTCCCTAGCCCTTTCATTTATCCCATTTCCTCCACCCCCCCCACTCCCTCTGTCCATGTTTTTTTCCTCCCTTCCCTCCTGAACCTGCTCACCTCTGCTCCTGTACCTGCTCTAACAGCCGCGGTACTCATCTGACAGGAAGTGCTCTTTCACCAATCCGCTCAGCCATGCTACACACAGGGTAGGAGGGAATCAGCAAAGCACAGTACTCCCCTCGCGCTGGTAACCTGGCAACCACCCTGCACCAGCCCCAAGTGCATTTAAGTAGAGCTATCTTAAGCTCTATACTCTGTAAGTGCGTTTTCTTTTTTTGTTCTACGCACCTGTTTTGTTGTACTTTTTATTTTTACATATCCACCTACATCTGAGAATACATTAAAGGCGCTATGTACTCGCATCTTTTATTGGACCGGAATGACTCTGGTTTGGGTGTCTGGGCAACCTACCTCTCTCAACTGTATGCACTAGAAACCTATTACCTTTAAATATATTTGTATATTCCAACATGATGGTGAACTTGGTTAGTCACGGAAAAACAAATCACAGACCAGTTTCATCAATCCGAATGGCAAATAAGATCAAAAGATTTTTATTTACACAAAATAATGTATATATTGATTTTACGTGTATACATTCATTTTCTGTAATTTAAACACCAGTGAAGCACTTTGATTCACGTCTCTGCACTAAATTCTGAATATGTTAATAAAAAAGGGCAGTATGACAGAAAACTATGTAAAGATAATTGAGTACCTACTTTCTACAATAGTTCACTGGAGACATATGCTTCATAATCCCAACCTAGTCCTAAATTATTCCTTATCACTACGGCATGGAGTCATCACAAGAGACTTTTCTAGTCATTTTCTAACATTTATTTTAAAAAAAGGGAGAGGTGGGTTCTGTGCAATCAACATAAAATATGAGTTTTTATTTAAGCATGCTAAAATACTACAAAAGGCAGTATGCATTATTAATAATGTTACCAAAGTAAAATATACAGTACAATTTCTCATATTTACTTGTTTCTTACATTTATGTTTAAAAAAGTAAAGAAAAAACTATTAAATGAATCCAGTCCTTACAGTAGGTTTATTTTTTATATATTTTTTATAATCATAAAAGTAGACAATAGTAAGTCGTGTGTCACTGTATTTTTCTATTTTAATACATGCCATCTTAGCAATAAGCATTAGATTTGTTTGACTGGTTAAATTCTTTATAGGAGAAATGGACTCACTAGCTGTAGGCTAGAGCTTAATAATAACGCGGCTTGTGAAATAGGTCAAGCAACACAAAATTGTTGTTATTTTAATCAAAGAGGGTTAACAAGATGCATGTTAGGAGAGCCTCGGGAGAGTAACCATGTGAACCTACAACACATGATAGCACAGCATGACTCCAATAGCTCTGGATTCTGCCTAAATGGAACCTCACTGTGTTCTCTAACATATTAAATCACCCTGAAAACTAGGCAGATAGAATTACTGCAGCTGTTTCCAAATCATTTATCAATAAAGGGATCCAGATTTGTAGAGGGATCCAGATTTGTTAATTTTGTTTTCCTTTTAAAAATTGTGTTTCTGAAGCAGCCATGCTACAGTAGGTTGATAAAACTTAGTTTTTTTCAAAGTGAAAAGCAATGATTATTTTTTATTTAGAATCCTTGTGACGTCATTAATATTCTTCTTTTATTATGGTGTTATTTAAAAGATACTGACGTGAGTAGTACAGTTTAAACTTGCAATACACTCTATTTACTAATGTGACATGAGATTACTTGAATCTTTAACTTCTTTAGGAAGGAAGCCAGTCTTGTACTTCAAGGAAGTCTATAGGTAGAAAATATTGTTATCTCCAACTGTAAACATACTGTCACAAAATGCTTTTTCCCTAAATATCTATCTATCTAGGAAGGTTGATTAACAGGGCATTGAGGGGAATGGGTTAACAATGGGTAGTGAGGTTGACTGAAAGGGACTGGCAGAGAAGGGGGTTAACAGTGGGTAGGCAGGTTGGCGGGCAGTGAAAAGGATTCATAGTGGATAGGGAGGTTTGCTTACAGGGACTGGTAGGGAAGGGGTTAACAGTTGTTACGGAGGTTGGCTGACAGGGGCCGAAGGAGAATTTACTACTTGAATTACAGGGAGGGAGAGAAGCACATATGGGCTCTATACTTGTCTCTGTAGTGCAATCTGTGCTGTGAGCATTTCTTACACTACAGAAGACATGCCTCTATTTTCATTGGATTAAAAGGGTACATTTCTTTCAGAGATTGATAATAGGGAACATGTTAAAATTTTAGAGGGGGTGGCTAAGGAGGCTGGGTTACACTGCTGAAAACAGCAAAACATTTTACAGAGCTGCAAGAAAACTACACAGAATTGAAAGAAAAGAGACAAGCCACATGTATTTGAGCTTGTAAGCTTAATTTAAGCTTAACATGTTTAGCTGCCTGGAATGTCACTTTAAGTACACAAGTATTTTTTTGCATTTTTTACTGTTTGTGTTGAAGTGCAACTTCCATGTTTCTTATTAATTGTATCAATACATATAATATTTATGTTCTAAATGGCAAAAAGGGCTTTAATTTAATGTGACATTTACATATATAAAACATTTATAAAAAATTTATAAAACCTATATGTAAAAATAAATAAATAATTTTCACTGTTTTGGCAATAACAATGTGTGCATTATTAGTGCAGTAATTCATAATAATTTCATGTATTTGTCCTGATTTACAGAGTACATAATATGTCTAAGATTTCAGTTTATTTTGATAGTTACAGGTCAAAAATTCAGAGAGTAACATAAAATGTCAATGTGGAACAATTTTAGAAGTTGGTATACTCGTCTAATAAGCTTAATAGCCATCACAGAAAACAAAACTTCTGCACAAAAATATATATTTATATAAAGTAGACATCATAGGCTATTTACTTTTAAGAGTATTTTGACAATTTTTACTTAGCTTTTTCAGTGCCAATCTCTGCTAAATATTGTTGTAAAATAGTGGGGGGTTTTTGGCATATAACAAGATTTTTAAATCTGTATTTCGTAATGCTGGTGTGTGCTATTCCTGTACGAAACCCCTATTGTACTCATTAATCAAAAGTTGCGCAAATAGAAGTATATACTTTTGAGTGGGAGTTAACCCCTTTATTTTGAATCAATACTTAAGCAAACAAATGCAGGAATTTCTGAGGGTACAATAGTTTGTCCATAATTTTTTAGGAGTCCTTAAAAAAGTGTATATTTGATAAAACTTAACGTTTATTAGTTACTGTAGAACAAAATGAAACAAAATATATTAAACACCCAAATTATAATTTGTAATAGTTACTACCAAATTCTAAGTCTAATAAATAGCTAAAAAGAAAAAAAAAATAGAACCGTGAGGTCCTAAACGGAAGAGTAATAAATGGGAAGGAGTCCCTACCTTTAATAGTCCTAATGATGAAAACAGTTAAAATGAACAGGAAAAAATGGGGAGACCAGGGTAAAGGGAAAGATGTGTCAGAGCACATACAGACCCAGACTACTATCCAGCTAAAAATCCCCAGGCTATACCAAAATCCATATACCCATATAACCCATAACTAGACGTCTCAAAATTTTGTTTGAGACGTCTAGTTATGGGCAATTATCATTTTCGCAGATTTTAAATAGTGAATAAGTATCTATCAGCCATATCTAAAATTGGCCAATTCATGTGGGGAAAGCAACCAACAGAATTTAATATTCAGCAATGCATCCAACCAGTCAAATAGCTACTCAATAAAGCTTTGACCTTTTCACACTCCCACCAAGTGTGGATATAATTTCCCTCCATTAAAGCGCATCACCAACATAAGGGCAAACTTGTGTCATACCTTTTTGCCAATCTGGTAGGTACCATATACCATCTATTAACAAACTTATAGTGAGTTTCCAATAAGTTCAAGCACTTTATTGCTGGATAAGTATCTAGGAGAGCCAAACACCAGTATGATCAACATAAGTTTAGACTTAGATCATTTTCCAAGCTATAAGAGCTGAAGAATACACTGATTTTAACTAGGTTCTAGTCAAATCCAAAGCCCATGGAACTATTTTATTTACATGATAATTTTTAACAAGTTCGCCAATTTAACCCTGAATCTCAGGCAGTCTTTCAACATAGGTTAGATAAAAAAAATTAATCACTCCTCATCCCCAACGCCAAACCACCTGAATTCACAATCAGAAACGGGATGAGACAAGATGGCCCACTATCCCCACTCCTATTCGCTCTCTCCCTAGAGCCCCTACTCCAAAACATATGCAACTCCCCAACAATCCAAGGATTGAAAGTCAGGAATGACGAACACAAAACCGCGGGCTACGCCGGCGACATCCTTTTAACTATCACCGACCCCAGCCACTTGCTACCTCTACTCGCACTCCTACAGAAATATGCATACCTCTCAGGGTACAAACTAAACCTGGATAAAATGGAAGCCCTCCCAATAGAGATACCACGACCAACTCTGGACCACATAAGACTAGCTCACCCATTCAGATATAACTCACAGAGTATCCACTACCTGGATAGACCCCCCACTCTCCCACAGACCTCTCCAAAACATACACCCTAAAAAACACACCATTAATCCATCAAGCACAAATTGATCTGCAAAGATGTAATCCCATGTCCATATCCTGGATAGGCAGAATAGCCTCTATAAAGATGAACTTCCTCCACCGTCCCTCTATTTGTTCCAAGCCCTACCCATCCCCATATCCAAGCACGATTTCAAAGCACTCCAAGCCAAAATAGACAACTTTATTTGGTCACGCAGAAGACCAAGGATAAAGAGGTCCACGTTATACAAAACCACTAAAGCCTGGGCCTCCCATACTTCTACCACTACTTTAAAGCGGCCCAATTGGCGCAAATACAAAACCTACATGCACAACCAGGCATTAAATACATCCTTCCATGTATGGAAGAAAATCATCCCAAGTCACCCTCTAGTGAACAAGCCATCACCACCAAACTTTTGGGTCAGAAATAAATTTATTGGGTGTTCCATTTAAAAACGCTTGCTCCTGAAGGTTTGAACGTTGACTTTGATCTTTTTAACTTTTTATAAATCTGCATATTCTGTTTTGTTTATAATATAATACAAGTATAATAATATTATTTTATTCTTACCCTATATTTACTTATGTTCTTTTATATCTTCGTATATACTTTTCTGTGACATTTGCAATTTACTGTGACCTTTTTATATCTATATTTATTATAATTTTCTATTATCATATTTTAAAACGTATGCCAAAAAACTCCTTGTCTGATTAACCGTATTTGCACTTGCAACTTGTCACATATATGTTTTAATCATTCATTCCCTACTTCCACTTTTTTTCATTGCCCTCCCTAATATGGCTGACACATGTTCCATTGCCCTCCCTAATATGGCTGAAACATGTTCTACAATAAAGTTAAAAAGTCACATGACCTAAAAAGTCACGTGACCTAAAAAGTCACGTGACCTAAAAAAGTCACATGACCTAATTTCTGGCGCCAAAATTAAGTAATCTGAGGCCTATATAAAGCCAGTGTTGTCAGGTACATGTTTTTATCCACTTGAGAAAGCCCTAAGGGGAGAAACACGTTGTGGTATTTTAATTGCTGTATTTTATTAAAGGTATTTTGGCCACTTTAAACTTGTGAGTCAGCCATTTTACTTATTTATTTATTTTTACCTGGCACCAGAGTTTTTATTGTTCCAGTGAGAATTTTACTCCAAAGAATCCTTGGTAGGGATTATACCACTCAAGCTTTATCCATTGAGCAGTCTTATAGCTCTGGAAAACGTGAGTAGGACCATATAGACCTCTAAAAACAGTATATCCCATGTCCATACGTTACTGAGAAATACTTCCCCTGACAAGATTGTGACCGACTTCTTATACAAGGTTTTATTTGGACTTTTTTTTGCTGCATTTATCAGGCATAGACTCTTTTGGACTTTATCTTTGGACTCTTGATTATTATTCATTATCCATATTTCAAGCTCTTTTTGGTTTTTTATCTTGTATGTATTTTCTCTTATATAGTGTCTTGTATATGTGCTTGTATAGTTTATAATCAGGTTTATTTATTTATTTATATTTTATTTCACCTGTGGCGCCACCTCCCCTTTCACCTTTTTTAGTTTCATCACCACTCACACCAATCTTGAGAAATAAACAATTTCCCCCAGGCCTAACACCCCAAAATTTTGCGCACTATGAGGAAAACGGTCTCCTTAGATTCTTCCACAACCAACAACTCCTACATTTCCCAGAATTACCAAGGAAGATACCACTAAATACCTTCAACCATTTCCGCTACCTACAAATATGCAGTTTTCTAAACGAACCACAAAACACTGCCACCAGTAAACTAGCATAATTCGAAAAAGCATGCATACATGCACCCATTCAAAATGGGAAAATTCCACTATATACCTCCTCTTGAACTCTAACTCCCCAGCAGATGCCCTTTCGTACACAAGGGCATGGGAACGAGACATAGGCCCCCTGGAAGACCCGTCAGACTGGGCAGACATCTGGGAAGCCACAGCCTCACTCACGATATGTGTTAACCACAAGGAGCAAGCCTACAAGACGATGCTCCTTGGTGGTATCTCACAACTCTGAGACTGAAACAAACGGAACGCGCAGACACGGACACATGCTGGAAGGGTTGCGGACTCAGGGGTACTATATCCATCTATGATGGAAGTGCCCCCAGATCTCCCAACTATGGGTCGAGATTTCCAACCTCACCTCCAGACTCCTACATGCGGACATACTCACGGATCCCTGGATCTGGCTACTCTCCAAACCCTTCGCCCCATCATCAGAGTTCAAAACAAACTGGTGGCAAAGCTAGCTCTGGCCACCAGATGCACGATCGTAGAACAATGGGGCAACCAGAACAAACCTCTGCTTATGGTAATGGTCCACAAAGCTGCAGAAACCATGGAGATGGACAAACTGTCGGCCCTGATCCACGACACATAACTATCACAAAATCTGGGATCCTACACCGCCAACCCAGGGCCCGGCTACGGGCGACCACCTCAAAGGGAAAAACCCCTACACCATCCCCCCACCCTACGCAACAACCCTTCAGCTTCCCTCCATCCCCCACCCTACAAACTCCTCTCCTGCGCCAAATATCCCCCACCCCCTTTCTCCCCTACACCCCACACCTATCAACCCCAATCCCATCTCTACATAGAATATGTACTCGCTACACTCATTGATAGCAAGAGGCGCAACAGAGAGATTGCACCCTCCTGCAGAACAAGAATACTAACTCACAATGTCCACACCTAGCTAATGGTGACCCATTGGTGATCACGATATACCACCCAAGATACGTAGAGGAAGGAACTGCCCAGGGAACACTCGGGGCACTCTAACCATCCACGATAACAATGCCACAGGGCACCCAACGAAATATACCCCACCCTCGATCTGAATTCCCCTTACCCTAACCAACAACCCACAACCCAGACACCCTTACACAAAGATTAGAACACATCTAATGGCTCACACAGCATATGGAGCATCATCTCCACCACTAGATATATCGATGCATTCATCAAATATCTCATACGGGACTCCATGTATTGAAAAGGCACTCTGATTGGGGAAATCACCAGGACAAATGATAACTGTGGAAAGAACAGAAGTTATGCACTAGGCATGTGCATGGGAAACATTTTCGGTTCGGTTAGGCATTCCGAAATTCGGGACTTCTACACTTCGGAACTTCGGTAACTTCGGTAACTTTGGAACTTCTCTTGCAGCCACTTGGTAGATAACTCCCTAATTCCCACGGTATTAGGGAGTTATCTACCAAAAGGCTGAAAGACCTAAATTGGTCTTTCAGCCAAATTTACTAATACTAAGTAAAGATTACTTAGTATAAGTAAATTATGCCCCTACTCGCTATACCGCGAGTAGGGGTATGTTAAAAAAATATATATATATATATATTTTTTTTTTAAAAAGGGTCCCCCCTCTCAAGCCTGTCGGGGGGAGGACAATAGGTCCCCCCTTATTTTACTTTAGGGCCCACACCCGCCGTTCAGGGGTGGGACACGGTTGGGGGCAATAGGTCCCCCCTTCAGGTTAGGAGGGGGAGGGGGGGACGTGTTTTTTTTTTATACAGTGAGCAGCCACAGGATGCTCACTGTTTAATAGACATGCCCCTACTCGCGGTATAGCGAGTAGGGGCATAATTTACTAATAGTAAGTAATTTTTACTTAGTATTAGTAAATTTGGCTGAAATACCATGGGAATTAGGGAGTTTTGTACTTATTCATTCCTGTCATTACATTGACTGGCCAAGTAACTTACATTTTATATGAATGTGTGTTACTTGATTGTTGTAAGTGTTGCAAATGGTTACAGCTGAATCCTGACTACGTTTGTATACTTTTTATTTAAAATTGTATACAGTGTAACATGCTTCTTCTTCCACTGGGTAAGTATATTAGTACTTAGGCAAAACTGTGCTTCGGAACTTCGGCAATTCGGAAAATCTGTAATTTCGGAACTTCGGCACCTCAGTAATTCGGCACTTCAGCTATTCGGACATTCGGAAGTACCCGAATGTCCGAATTTACGAAATTCGGCCTAAAACGAGTTGCACATGTCTATTATGCACTCGATGTCAAATCTCTTTACTGAGCCTTACCTGAAATGTACCCCCTCCCTATTCTTCATTCTGTATCCCAAAATACACCTTGAAAAACAACTGAAAATAAAGAATTTACAAAAAAAAAAATAATTAAACAGTTCTGAGGTTGGTAGCTGATAAATATCTGACAGTTCTGATAATTCTCTAGTTGCAGATTTGTCTGCTAGCTGGCAGATATATATTATCTCACTTTGTCTCTATTTCTTCAGATTTATGTCAATTATAATATAGTATAAGGAATTTAGAGAGAGAAAGGTAGTCACTTTATTATGAAGAGCTATATATTTCTTAATCCTAAACAAGACTTTCAGAGTTTGGTGCAGAATCATAATCAGACTGGGAATGGATTGTCTGTCTGAGAGTATATCTCCAAAGCTCAATGAAACAAATATTAAATATTTTGCTTTGATGTTAGCTTTCTCTAATTCATACCCGCCCTCATTACTAAAAAGCTTTTCTTTATTTTTGTACACAATAAAATGTTAGCCTGATCAGTGCATCTAATATTAGGAGAGCTAAGACCACCTTCTGATGTATTAAAAGGTAGGTATCTACCCTTCCAGATAAAATTTTAGAAACTAGTCTGAACCAAATCTAACCACTCATCAGGGACAAAAGAGGGAGCAGTTTAAACAAATAAGACAATTTAGGGAAATTACATTAATTTGACCCAACCATGATATCTCAGTGTTTAGCCACTCTTTTGATAACTGGTTAGTCAGTCAACTAACTAGTTATCTGGCAATACTATTATTAGTAATTACTCTATATAGGACAATGAATAGCAATATACCTGTGAGACCTCAAGGAAGAGAAAAACCAGCGTTCCCTAGGCAATTTAAAAAAAAAAAAACAACCATAGAAAGACAAAGGCTCTTGTTTTGCCTTGGCAAAGGCTCTTTTGTGCTAAAATATTCGTTGCCTGTGGTGTCCCTTGTTCACTATCTAGATATTTCTTTTCTTGCATTTTTTTTGCCATATGTTTGAGTATATTGCTTTTTTTCCTACTACTTTTTTTGCTTTCTTGTATTATATTTCTATGAAATACCTGCATAACTATAAATGTTATTGTGCATACTAATGAATTACATGTATACGATTTTTGACCTATGAATTGTGTATTTAGTGGTGTATATAGAATAATTCAGGATATCTTTATAACTTTATATTTTTTATTATGTTATACATTTTATTTGATACATTCATAAAAAAAGAGTGTGTGTTATTTACTTATTATATCAAGTCTGATTGTACCACTTTAGGGAGGAGTTTGTTAATGTTAGTACCCCTATCATTAGAAATACATGTTGTACCATTATATAGTTACCCCTGAATGCATTAACTTTTATATTTTAAACCTTAGCATGGGATCATATTTCAAACAAATTTTGATGCTTGGTCCTTTTCCACTTTCGGAGCATTTCAGCAGGTTGCTAAATGTAAAGCTTGACACACACACACACACACACACACCCATTTCATATTTTCCAAAGTTGATACTTTGCCTCTGTCTCATTTTAGAGCATTTTAACAGTTCATGATTTGTTTGATCTATTTTCAAATGCAAGCAGCTCATCAATTCAAATTGTGAACGAGCAAATTACTATTTGCCTTGAAAGGGGGAATATTTGGCGTACATTTATCAGGGGGTACCCAGTTGTGACAAAAGTAACCTCATCACTGGCTTTTGGAGGGGCTTGTTTGCCAGCCTCCTACACTGTGATTATGGCCCTGTGATGAACTGAACCTCGTCAGTTCTTTGAAGGGGCCTGATGGCCAGCCTCTTGCCTCGGGACTATGGGCCCTGCAATATACCTTGCCCAATGCACTTTAAAAGGCTCTGTTCATGTGAAGTATGTACTTTTGTACTCCAGACAGAGAGACCGACTGTTAGCCCTAATTCTCTGGAACTTTTTTGGGCATGGGACTATGTGCACAGTGGGTCAAAAGTAAGACTTCCAGGAAATTCCTCAACCTCTGAACTGATCTGGGTGATTTTTGGATTTGTTGGTCACCCAGATTAGGGCTATCAGGGGATGAAACATTTGTGGGGTTTTATGTATTTTTATGGTACTCGAGGTGTTTTTTTTAAAGTGTGTTTTTTCTGTGCTTGAAGATAATTGGATAAGAATTAGTACAGTTACTGATCCAATTATCTCCCAAGCAGAGGAGAGGGATTGTGTGCTGTGTATGGGACTGTCGTGCATGTAATCACTGCTCTTATTGGTCAGTGTCTTTGTGTTGGAGTCCCCAACAAGGTCCATATGGGTGTACCCCTTGCATAGGGATTGTCATAAAAGGCCAAATGTGGCTCCCATTAAAGAGAGATTTGTTTACCCCTTCATGAAGTCTTAGCTCATGTTTGGGGGATTGGAGAACCGCATACACTCTGGGGATTGCTATATCACAATACTCCCCTAAGCATAATCACTAGTGTGACGAGACCAATCTCGCCACATTGTATTGGAGAAGCCTGGTTGCTCGCCTGTTGCCTTTGGACTATGGCCCCATGTTAAAAGCCTTCTTTTCTCCTGCAGAAAAGGCTTATTTAACCGGATGCCTGTTCATTCGGTAGTTTAAACCGTATGAACAGCATTACCCCAGATAGCCATCCCGCAGAGTCTATTCGTATGGAGAACAGACTGTGTGAACACTTTAACTCCACGGCGATTGGACTGTGTGCATAGGATCTGAGCGCTATTCAGTAATAATGTGCGCTCAGATCTAAGCTATCTGGGGATAGGTAGAATGTATATGTTTTGTGCAACAGTTGTAACTTTATACATTTTTATGTCTTTTACTGCCATGTGGTTAATGGAGTTTTGCCTCTGTCCTGTGAGATAATTGGATTACTTCCCAATTATCTCCAGGACAGAGGGAGGGAAGTTAAGATGCATTGTGGGGATGTTTTACCTCTGTGTGTCTGTCATTGGTTCACGTCTGTCCTTTGTCACAGTCTCCCATTTGGTCCCCTAGGGGAGTGTCCACCAGGTGGGAGACCTGCATAAATACTGGGCAGGTAGCCCTCATTAAACCAGACCACTGCTTGACCCTCAACATGTAGCTATGTCTCGGGGGGGATTTACTGTATGCTGATAGAGACTGATTGCTAGGAGTGTAAGCCGCTTGGGTGCTTTTCCTGTTTGTCTGCTAGCAGCTATTCGTGAGGTTCCAGTTCGGGAGTTTGGAGCATTCCCTTGTATGCAGTTCGGGAGTTTGGTGTTCTGCAGTAGCTGTGCCTGTGTCTCTGGAAGGGGAAGATCTTCTAAACGGCGGTTTAACCCTTTTATGCTGAGGGTGCCGTTACAACTAGCTCTTATAAGAGCTGTTCCTGCTACGCTCTCTGGACTAGGAGAGGTCTACCCACTGGAAGCTGGATCGTGGTCTTGGGTCCAGGATGGGTGGAGGACAGTGAGACCCCAACCAAGCTGCGGCGGTTCAGGGGGTCTACGGTGGTTATGGTATTCCAGTACAGTACAGAAGGTGCTTGCAAGTAGTAGGAAGAGGTGATTGACGGAGGTACCCGGTCGGGGTGCCAGGCAGTCCGTCACACCAGTCAACTGCATCATGATGTGCAATTCAAGGGGAATCAGGCCTTTCTGATGTGGGCCCTGCAGAACCAGGCATAATGAATTGCTGCATTAACCTGCATCAATACATAGTAAAGACAAAAAGGAATTGGGGGCACACCGAAAACATGCATTCGCAGGAATGGTGCTGCTGTAGTGACCAAAAATTAATACATAATACAGATTAGGAAACAACACATAAATAAAAATCAATTTTTAATTAGGTAAGGCTACTTAAAAATACCTATCTCTGGGGATTCAGTTCCACCACATGGCCATATTGTGTTAAGCCCACCACTAACACTCCAATATTAGTGGGTCCTACACTAATTGAAACAAGGGAGACAAATTAAATAGTGCTTGTGCTAACTAAGCTAAAGTGTATTTAAATAATCTGCTGTAAGAACATTGTAAATATATAAATTTCTAAATTAATGTGATAATAAACGCAATAAAAAAATGCAGTGTCAGAACTAAACAATTAAAGTGATAGTGCTTTGATTTATATACTCACAATGCAATTCATATATCTGCTGTATGAAAATAATTAAAGTGACATTACTATCCAAAACCTCTTCAAATATACCTCTGCTCACCTCCAGTAGCCTTATAAAATTTAAAAATGTATTTTTATGTGTGCGCTGTTCATTAATCTGTAAACGCTGAGGCACTGTCTGTCACCTCTGAATCCACTGTCAGAATTCTGTAAGACTCCTCGGCACTGAACTTTCTAAACATTTTTTACAAAAGAACTTTAACTGAATAAAGGTTTTCTATTTATTTAACTATTTATTCCTTAACGAAAGTAACCTCGCCACTGGTTCTTGGAGGGGCCTGCAAAAAGGCTCATAAAAGACCTTGTTCGTTGCACGGACCTACCCCAGTTCTGGATATGGGTGCTCAAACAAGACATGCCAGCCCTCCGAACCTTCTGCCCAGTGATCCTCAATTCAATTAGAATATGGGACCTGACAGCAACCAAACATGCCTTAAAAAACACTCCATCACCTATGACCCCATACCTACTAAACAAAGCATTTGAGCCCGGGATGAGTGCGCATGACTTCAAAGGCATAGAGGACACGGGGGTTCAGTGATATATGCAGATGTTTGACAATGGGACTTTTAGAATGTTCGATAGCCTAAAAACCACTAGCTCCCCTAGCGACAAAAGATGTATTCCGATACATACAACTTAAAGACTTGCCAAAAATCCCAAGATCCTAAAAGCAGCCCAAGCCCCAATGACGTTCTACGAATGATTGTGCACCTCGGAATACGAACAGAGGGGCCTAATAACAACCATATACGCACAACTCAGCACCCCGGCCAGAGACGACGAGGACACTAGATATATTGGACAAAGGGAGACTGATCTGGGACGAGAACTAGAGGGAGGGGACTGGACAGACATATGGGAAGCGACTGCGAAGACTTCGATCTGCGTACTACAACAGGAACAATCTTATAAAATGCTCATGAGGTGGTACACCACCCCAGTGCAACTACACAGAATGGGTAAAACCACAACTGACACATGCTGGAAGAGGTGCAGGGACAAGGGCACGTTTGTGCACATGTGGTGGGAGTGCCCGAGAGTTAGTGGATTCTGGAAGCGTGTACAGCAGATGATGATAGACATCCTCGAGAAACACAGACCTGGACCCATGGTTTGTCTTACTATCCAAATCCATAGATGGCATACCTAGGACTGAACAGCAGTTCCTCAACAAGGTTACCCTGGCAGCCAGGAGGGCTCTGGCCCAGTCGTGGCTAAAACCCACCGTTCCCTCTATGAACAACGTGCTAGTGAAAATTAAAGACATGTACTTAATGGACAAACTAATAGCCCAGATCAGAAACAGAAAAAAAATTTAATCAAATTTGGCAACCCTGGGAAGAATACACTAATGACTGACCATTCTCAGACTGCACAAGACAGGTGGCAAGTGCATGAGGGGTAAACGCAGCCCGCCGCGCTTCCCGTAGAACACTCCACCACGCGCCCCACTGCGATATTCCCCCCTCTTTTTTTCCACCTCTTTCCCCTCCCCCACTTTTCTTGTCTTTCGCCACACCTACCCCCTCACCCTCCTACCCCACATAAGCAGGTAAAAGGAGTGGGGCCGATGCCCACGGGGTCACACCACCGGAGTGCCGCTCTACCAACTGAAACACGGAAAGCTAATACGGTATAGGACACAGTAGAGAGCTCTGGGGCGACCAGACAAAGCAACCGCAACTAGAACACGCAACTGTATACCACAGCAGGATTAACTCAGGGTGACCATCTAAGCACCAACCCCGGAGGCGCATACCGAGTGTGCTCACGGGAGTACTGGTTTCCACTTACAATGCACATAATCAAATTGTGCTTACCCTGAAGAAGTGTTGTACGTGTTGTATGTTTAACTACCTATGTTCTGTGTATTATAGATAAAAACTTGGCGGTCAGCGACCATCTCAAAGATACAAAATTATAACATGTAATAATGTGTGATTTCTAACTGTACCAATAAGCCTGTGTGAATTCCGTACCTCGGCTTTTGCATAAGCCAGATGCCAAGAATGTGTCGACTGGTGTGCCAAGACATAAATAAAGAATTTTTTTTAAAAATACCTTGTGTGTGTCTTTTTGCTATTCTGTTCGGTAGATTGCATTCCCCTCCTATTCTAACATTGTCCCGTTCGACTACAGAACAACCGCACGAACCAGGGACCACCCACGAGCTTGTTAACACCTATTAACACCTTGGAACGGTTCTCACCGCAGTGTTCTAATTGTTCGTGTGGGTGGCCACAATTCCTATGTACAACCACGAGGTGGCAGGCATCTTGTTCACATGAACGCAGGCAGCGGTGTTTGGGCATGAATCTCATGGAACTAAAATCAGACACAGAAACTCCAGAACACCGCTGGACTTCCATCATCGCCTGCGTTCGGTTCTATACAATTTAGAAGGGCACTGTTCTGTGAAGTCATTCGTCTGGATGAGGGGAACAAACTCCAGGGTAAGAACATTAACTATGTTTGATATTTTGTTCATTTTCCAAACTAAATAATGACTTATATGAAGAATGCATGAATTCCCATCCAAGAGTTACAGGATATGCATGAAGACCTATATCCAGAAAATGTATTTTGCAGTAACTATCCAAAATTCTATGTGAAACAAATACAGGTAATTATTTAAATTATTAAAAGTATTGTTGGCGCCTGGAGTGTTCTAAAGGGACCAGGTACAAGCATATGCTTGTAGAAACATATAGGTTAGGTGAACAGAATGTTCTATGAAAATCTGATATGTTGAGGAGAAAGTGCCTGCAGTGGCTGGCTGCCTGACATCCAGTAGAAGCATGCTTTTCTCAAAAACAGCAATTCATAACGATCTAGTGGTTTTGGTGCTAGAGTGTGCCTTTAAGAAAACTGGTAAAATATAGAATATATAAATTATAAATACACAGATTTTGGCAACATAACCAACTGATTTAATCTAATAATATGAATGGAGGAAACTGTAATATGCAATGTTCAGAGAGATTTCTATTTGTTTTCTCAATTTACAAGAACACAGCTATTGAATTACATTTTTTTTAAATAATTGTATTGATTTCTTTCTTGTAAAACAGTTATCAACCAAATCAAAATAGAAAAATGGATAAAAAGAAATAAGAAACAATTATCAAGGGTAGAATAACGAGGGTTATACATAGAAATAAAAATAACAAATCTGCATGCTATTATGAAAAACAGCAGAGTTTGTAAAACGTGGACAAAGAGCTATTGTAAGATCACAGCAAGACAGGAGAAATTCTCTTTATGTTCTTTTTTCACTATCTAGTGCAACTGCATGCTGTGATATTCAGTGAAATGTTTTAGGGGATCCAAATTGCTTGTACAGTTCAACTGTATGAGTGACAATTGCAATACAAGTGAGTCAATATTCCCACTGAGCATCCCCACTGATTTGTAATCTGATGATGCTGAGAACAATATGTTCAAGGTTATTGATTTGCCCTTCTTTGCAGAATTGTAGAAATGTAGAGTAAAATTATTTAACTTTTCTCCATAAGTCCAATCTTAAATAATCATACAAATTTCTATACTGATGATGATTGCGGGTGACGTGAAACAAAAAAACAATAAAAAATATCTGTGGAGCTATCAGCAGATATCACACACACTGTTCAGTCAGTGACTTAAAATTCAGTTTGGTTACTCATTAGTAGTGCCATCTAACAGGGTTAATCACTAAAGTAAGAATTGTCAGAAATTCCAACTGAATTCAAAGTACATTTTAAATTAAAAGGAACAGTATAGTCACCAGAACAACTACAGCTTGTTGAGTATAATCATTCCCTTTAACCCCTTAAGGACACAGCTTCAGAAGCTTGACTTACGCTTAATGACACAAGCAATTTTTGCATTTTCTTGCTGTTTGCGTTCAACTGCAATTTGCATCTCTCTCATTTATTGCACCGACACATATTATATACTGTTTTTTAAAGGACAGAAAGGGCTTTAATTTGATATAACATATATATATATATATATATATAAATGCTTACTTATTATAAAAAAAATACAGAAAAATGCAAAAAAAATGAAAAATTTTTTTTTACAGTTTTTGCAATAATAATGTGTGCATAATTAGTGCAGGTTAAGGAAAGTAATTAAAAATAAATTTATTTATTTGTTCTGATTTACAGAATATATAATGTGTCTGGGATTTTAAGTTTTTTTTGGTAGTTACAGGTCACAAAGCACAAGGAGTAAAATAAACTTTTAATGTGGAGCGATTTTAGAATTTGGTATGTTTGTCTTGTAAGCTTAATAGCCATAAAAGAAAACAAAATTGCCACACAAAAGTATATATTTATATAAAGTAGACATCACGGGCTAGTTACCTAAGGTTGTTTTGACACTTTCTACGTAGCCATTTCACCGCCAACCTCTGCTAAATATTGGAGTAAAATTGTGTTCTTTTTGGTTTTTGGCACACAAACTTATAACAGAGAAATTCTTGTGTATATTTTGTAAAGTTGGTGTGTGCTATTCCTGTACAAAGTTTTATTTTGTGTTCAGTTACATCTGCTGAGTAAAATGACACCCCCATTGTATGTCTTTTGCACTATTTCGTGAAGTTACAGTGCCATACAGGATACCTGTCCTTTTCAGTATTCACAGTAGAATTTTGAGAGATGAATTTAATGAGCCTTAGCTTCCATTTGGGGTATTATAACAGTTTGACTGTTCAAAAAACCCCCACAAAGGCCTACCATTTGTAAAAGTAGACACTCCAGGGTATCTCATAAGGTGCATATTGTGCCTTAACATACCCCCATTTTTTCACCAATATATGCCAAAGTATGTGGTAAAAAATAATTTTGTGCATTTTTTACATACGGATTGCATTTTTGCTGGGCGTTTTGTATATTTCATATGTGCCACTAAGTTCAAACCCCCAAATTATGCTCAGCTAAGTCTTCTGAGTAAAATGACACCCCATATGAATGTCTTTGGCACTATTTCGTGAAGCTACAGTGCCATATAGGAGACCTGTCCTTTACAGTATTCACAGTAGAATTTTGAGAGATGGATTTAATGAGCCTTAGCTTCCATTTGGGGTATTATAACAGTTTGACTGTTCAAAAAACCCCCACAAAGGCCTACCATTTGTAAAAGTAGACACTCCAGGGTATCTCATAAGGTGCATATTGTGCCTTAACATACCCCCATTTTTTCACCAATATATGCCAAAGTATGTGGTAAAAAAATTATTTTGTGCATTTTTTACATACGGATTGCATTTTTGCTGGGCGTTTTGTATATTTCATATGTGCCACTAAGTTCAAACCTCCCAAATTATGCTCAGCTAAGTCTTTTGAGTAAAAATACACCCCCAATGAATGTCTTTGTCACTATTTTGTGAAGCTACAGTGCCATATAGGAGACCAAGCCATATCCGTTTTTACCAAACTTTGAATTTTGACGCTGTGCCTATGTGCAATTTCCAAGCATCTTCGCAGGTTTTAAATTCAAACTACCCCACAAAGGCCTACCATTTCTTAAAGTAGACACCCCAGGGTGTTTCAAAAGGTATAGTTTGAACCTTAGTGTGGGATCATTTTTCCGCTAGCTTGTACCAAGTGTAGTGGTAATAAGCATTTTTTCTGCCTTTTTGACATACAAAGTGAGTTTGCACAGCATATTTTGCAAACCTTATGTGTACTATGACTATATAATACTTCATATGTTGCTCAGCTATGTCGGCTGAGTACAGCAATACCCCCGTATGTACCTTTGCCAGGTATATGTGGATGTTGAAGGGGCGCATTTGAGACGCAGCCATTCAGTTTTTTTCTAACTTTGAAGTTTTACGCTGTGTCCATGTTCCAATTTGGAGTAGTTTAGACGGTTGGTTATTGAAACTTCCCCACAAACACATACTATTTATTAAAGAATACACCCTGGGGTAATTCAAAAGGCATATTTTGAACCTTGGCGTGGGATAATTTTTTCTCTAGTTTGTTCCAGGTGTAGTGGTAATGAGCGTTTTTAAAATGTATTTTTTTACTTTTTATAACTTTTTTACTTTTAAAAACTAGTTTTTAAACTTTTGTTTTGCTTATAAATTTTTTTTAAACTTTCCTAAACTTTCTTAAAACTTTTTTACAGATTTAACATTTTTCTAAGCTTTTTTTTTTACCGTTAACCCCTAACTAGCAGTACGCAACACTAACAGTAAATTCCCCATTTTCCCATAACTCCCACCCACCCCAGCTAGCAAAATATATAGTTATAAAATATTTAAATTAATTAATTAAATAAATTGAACCCTTGAGGGTTAAAAAAATAAATAAAAATTAATCCTCAGGGGTTAAAAAAAATTAGATCACAGTATAATACTGTGATCTCTATTTGATCGCTGTAGGCAGTGATCGACTGGCAGGGAAGGGGTTAATTTTTATTTGGACTAGGTAAAGTGTGTTTTTTTTTACTTAAATGTTATTAAAACATTTTTTAAGATTAATTTTTAACTTTTTAAAGTTTCTTTTAAAACTTTTTTTAATGTTAACCCCTAGTTAGCCTAACGCCAAATCCCCCAATTCCCCACTAACTTCCACCCACCCCAGCTATCTAAATATATCATTTAAAAATAATTTAATTAATTAATTTAATTAATTTAACCCCTGAGGGTTAAAAAAAAAAAAGAATTAACCCTCAGGGGTTAAAAAAAAATCAGATCATAGTAAAATGTAATCCCTGCCAATTGATCACTGTAGTCAGTGATCAATTGGCAGGGAAGGGGTTAATTTTTTATTAAAATGGGTAAGGGGGGGGGGGACTTTAAATAAACTTTATTTTTTTTTCCAGCAGGGGGCAGGATCATCACTGATCCGGCTCCCTGCACTTCACACAGAACCCGGAAGTGCAGGGAGCCGGTAGGTGAGTATACAGAGCACATGTGCTCGCTCTGACTTGCGGTCAGAGCGAGCACATGTGCTGGGCAGCCTGACCGGGTGCTCCCGGTATGCCTCTAATGCAGAGGCATACCGGGAGCACCATTAACCCCGCGATCGCCGTGATAGCGGCGATCCGGGGTTAATTTTACCGCGTGACGGACAAGGTCCGTCACCCGTCGTTAAGGGTCTCCCCTCTGTGACGGACCTCGTCTGTCACCCGTCCTGAAGGGGTTAAGCTTTTTGTAGTAAACACTGTTTTTTCAGAGAAAGTGCAGTGTTTACATACAGCCTAGTGATAACTTCACTGGCCACTCATCAGTTGGCTACTATAGGAGCTTCTTATGGCAGTGCTTAACACTGTGCAGCACTGCCATTCACTGTCTCCACCCTCTACATGGAGACACTAAACTTTCCTCAAAGAGATGCATTGATTCAATGCATCTCTATGAGGAGATGCTGATTGGCCAGGGCTGTGTTTGACTTGTGCTGGCTCTGCCCCTAATCTGCCTTTTTGACAGTATCAGCCAAGCATTGTGATTGGCTCAGATCACCACTTCTGATGATGAGGGGGCTGGGGTTTAGTAGAGGAGGGGGCTGTTTTGTTTTATACAGTAATTTTTAAAATAAACCTATATTTTAATGAAAATTTTAGTTTGTGTTTTTTTGCAGCCCACATAAACTTAAGCCTTGTTTATTTTGCCCGTGCTAGCCTTTGAGTTTGACATGCTTGCGTTAAGGTGTTGCAAAGATTTTCCAAGTCAGCTATGCTTACAATTCAGCTATTTATGTTTTAAACTTGAAATTTACCTTTAACCCCTTCTCGACTGGTGATGTACCAGGAACATTCGCTAAAAAACGTTAGTTAACTCCCGCGGACGTACCTGATACGTTGTGATGGAATTTCGGTGAAATATAAATTTAGTAGGCCGAGATTTCCATGTAGCATATGTGTATGTTGTATCAGTTAGTTACACGTAGCTAAGAGAATGTCATCAATGTACTGAGCATGTGCAGGAACTGAAATCACATTCCTTTCTCCATTGTTTCGGATGAGCCATGTGGTCTGCCCAAATAAGGAAATCCAAATCCTGTCCACCGATTGGTTAAGGGTATGTGCGGGTGGAGCTATTAATGGGAGTAGTTCTAGTTCTATAAAAAGCATGTACTCCATGTGTTCGGCCCTCAGACCTGTTTTGGAACATTAGTTCATCTGAGGCCCGATCGGTATGTTAATAAAGACCTCTTACTTCCTGAAAACCTGCATCCATCTCTGTGTTTGGCTTCTGCAAGTTTACTCAGTTACAACGTAATTTAGTAAATCGGCATTTACCTGATAGTTGGCGATCCCCCACCGGCGTTCGCGATCCTGGGGTCTGCCTGGGAGCTTAGGCAGACCCCCACTGCCCGACCAGTCCTCCTGGGCCATGTGATCGTGGAGTCCTCACGATCACATGGCAGGAATAGCCAGCTTGTGCAGTGCCTGCAGGGGGCCTGCCTGAGCTCTCAGGCAGTCCCTCTAGTGCCTGAAAAAAGTTTATAAAGTTAATAAAAGTTTAATAAACATTTATAAAGTACATAAAAAGTACTCAATTATATATATATGATCTAAGTACTTAAACCATTATTAAAAGTGCATTTTAAATATATATATTTAACATATTGCATCAAGTGTTATCAAAGGCTGTACACCATTTTCAAATGTCACTTTTGCCAAATTCTGGACCAGGGTATGTAAGAACAGAGTTCTTGGCCAGACATTATATTGGCCAAGGTTGCTGGGAGTTGCTGTCCAAGAGCTGCTAGAAGGCAGAGATTAAAATATGTAAATGTACACGTGTGTGTGTGTGTGTGTGTGTATGTATCTGGCTGTGTTTATGTCCTTGTGTGTATCTGGCTGTGTTTGTCTGTGTGTCAGTGTTTCTGTGTGTATGTATACCTCATACACCTGTATGTGCACCTGTGTGTGTGTAAGTGTGCATCTGAGTGTGTGGTACTGCATACATCCCAGCATTTTAATGCCAACACAAATACACTCCTACATTCCATCTCTAGCACTGTACACATATACACCCCTGCATTTATACCTTTATGTATGTGTGTATCTGAGTGTGTGTGTATATACCTGTGTCAGTGTATGTGCCAGTGTGTGTATATCAAAGTGCTTGTATCTGTGTGTATCTGAGTGTGTGTTTGTGTATGTGCCAGTATGTGTCAAGGTGTGAGCATGTGTGTATCTACGTGTTAATGTGTATGTGTATATGTGTTATAGAAATCACACAACATGCAAACAGACCCCTGCAAACACAAACATTACAAACACACCAGTTTGCTGAAACACTAATACTACACACAAATGTACACATGTATTTAAAAGACAACACTACATCCAAACACCCCCCTGCATGCAAATACAAACATTACATGCAAACACATTCCTGTATTAAAAAGCTAAAATTATATACAAACACCAACTCTACACACAAAAGTACACCTGCATGTAAAAGCCAACACTACAAACAATCACACATCCCTGCATTAAAATGCAAACACTACACACAAGTACACACCACTGCATTCCAATGGTAACAGTACATACAAATACACTCCTACATGCACACATACACTCTATACAATAACATGCTGACATTCATTTGCGCAAACACTGCTCAAAAACACAACCCTGCAAGGATGGTAGATCCCCAGCTGGCATAGCATCGCAGGAGTTGTATGACAGATGGGGATCTATCTTTTCTTTACTCTTGTGCTACAGGGCAGGCCTGAATTTTTTTTTGTTGCACCAAGGCACTCTCTACATTAGTTTCGCCTCTAGGTTGGGGTGGAGGGAGTGATTGCATGCCCAGGGTCCAATCAATATTAAAGACGGCCCTGCTTTCTTTAAGTTACTTGCTCTGCTCCTGTCTACTTGCTCTGCTCCTGTAATGACATGAAGGGGTGCTGCCCTGGAGCAGCACTGTCACTTTAAATGTGGGAACCAATATAGCAAATAAATAAAGGCCAAGACACAAATGAATTTAAGGTTAAATCACAAAATATATATTTTTTAAACAGGGAACCAAAGGACAAAACAAAATATATATATATATATATATATATATATATATATATATATATATATATATATATATACACACACACACACACACACACACACACACACACACACACACAGTAAATCAGAATAAGCACTGATCGTGCAGGCAACAAATACAGAAACAGTCCTTTTGGTATAAGGGCTGGATTGTGTAAATACCACGAGTATCAGGTAGGGCACAGATCCAGAGTCACAAGACTTAATGTAGTGACATCAAGAAGCAAGACCAAAAGTCGAATAAATGAGCAAGGCTGCAGGGACAGGATCACTGGTAGTAAAGCAGAGACCACGGAACCAAAGCACAGGATCGGAGAACACAGCAACGAAGGACCAGGAGGACACAGGATGAAGACCAGGAGCCAAGACCAGGAGGCGAAAGACACAGGACCAAGTTACAGTATGCAGGAGCCAGAAACGCAGGAAAACAGGAAACAAAAGGCAATGATCTGGCAAGGAGTGAGGGGAGAAACCAAACTAAATAGGTGCTAAACAAGGACCAGGTGAAGTGCTTAATGAAAAGAAATCAGGAACAGTGCCAAACAGAAACAGTGGTGAGTGTGAGTACTGCACGAGGGCAAATCAACTAAGGAGTGTCGTGACAGTACCCTCCTTAAGGAGCGACTCCTGGCGCTCCAAATCCCCAAGACCCCCCACGGGTGACAGAAGAAAATCAGGGTCACCCAACCAGTAGAGGAAAACAAGGAGGAGGTTCGGGAGGAATGAGAGGTGGAGAATCCCATGGGAGAAACCAACGAGGCAGAATAGAAACATACAAAAGCAAGGACTGTAGAGTAACATTTAACATTAGAAGGGCAGACACAGAAACAGAAATTAAAAGGCCCATGCGATAAGAAACACTCATTACCGGTGACTGACAAACGGGGTCTGACTTGGTTTCTGGCTTGTAAGATCCTCGGAATAAAGACTGCGATGCAACTTCTGTAGAAGGGAGAACATTCTCTGCATTATCTTGGGTAGGTACCACTGGAATCAATCGAGGAGAATCCCCTAGATTAACGAGTACAAGATCAGGAGCACTCTGCGAACCCTCCTCCTCAGACCGCAGAAATGCATCAAGGAACGGCTCCCCCAATATCTCGGAGCATGGGGCCAGCCGAAGCAGGCACGACTCTCTCTCAAACTGATATAATTCTGTAACGGCTACAGATACCTGGTTACTTAAATCATTCTCTTCTTCACTTGTGAGCTCAGCTTGAGGTAGTTCTTTAATTGACATAGAAGTACTCTCAACTGAAGGCAAGTCTTCTTTTAATACTTGCTGAGGTTTAGGTGGAGTGACAGACATCATGGCAACTGATGAGTCATAGAAGGTGCTTCCTTCATCATGGGAACAGGTACCAGATGTGTGAATGCTACCTTCTTGTTCGGTTTCACTCACTTCCTTTGGAGTTTGGTTAAGCAGCTGATTTGAATAATCTTCAAATCTTGGTTCAGGTACAAGTGTGGTAGTTAGTGTTTCCTCTTGCAGCAGAGAAATTGTTCTACTACCAGAGCATGTAACTTGAAGAACGGTATTAGACTTACATAGGACTATAGAGTCTTCTTCAGACTGTGGGTTCTGAACAAGCCCAGTCTCATTTAGATCCTTTTCTTGGGCTTGATCCATCACGGGTTTGTCACGTTGTACCAAGTCTGACTCTTTGTCTTCAATTTGAGGATAACAGTCTTCTTTACTTGGCGACAACTCATTTTTCACAGTTGCGGTTGTAAGAAAGGTGCCAATCTTCGATCCCCCAGAGGTAGAAGGGTTAAAATTAGAATCATCAAACCTCTCCACATCAAAGTCGTGAGCTGCCTTTGGCACAATAACCTCCTCTTCCACTGGTTGCTCTGAAGCTTTCACCTTAGGTTTTTCAGCATTCTCAGACAGTGTTTTGAAAGAAGTAGGTCATTTACCACGTTTCCTACATGGTGGCCTTTTGACAGGAGGAATACCTTCAACGAGATTGGTTTCCAACTTCAATGGTCTAGCCTTGTCGTAACTTGCATCGCCCGGAGCAAATTTTATAGGTGACTCTTCCAGTTTCGAGTCTCCAGCATTAGATGACTCAGCCATGTCTATTTGATTTGAGTCAAATTTGTAGGATGACTTGGGAAGAGGCCGAGAAATAGGAACCTCTGATTCTATAGAGTCAGTATTTGTGTTGACACTTACAGTATCAAATGCATTGTCCTTTGTGGGACAGACTATCAGATCCAGTCTCCTGGTCAAGGTTACTGGTGGTCTCCTCAATTGGCACTGTGAGGCAGGAATTAGTAACTCTGGTTGTTGTCTCCGGTGAGTCTGTTTCTGCTTCGTGGTTGGGCAGATTTTGCTTGAGACACTCTCTGACCAGACTTGTACCCTCCTGAACGGTGTCCAGAGCGTTCATCTTGGTAGTCAGTATTCTCAGTCTGGGAATAGGCGAGTGGATCTTGCAGAAAAGAGACGGTGGTATAAGGGTACTATGGGTCTCTGGTACCGAGACAACATTAGGAAACTGCGTACTGGTACTACCTTCACATTCAGACTGCTTGTCCTCTAAAGCTGCTATGCAACGAGCACCCAGTTCATCAAAGACCTGGTCCATGAGTGGATCGCCAGTGCTATATAACCCCTCAACATCTTCGTCTCCAGTTTGGGCTGGAAAGCATTCAGCTTTAAATTCACAAGGAACTTCGGTTTTGCAGTCGGGAGGATCAACAAGCCATTTGTCCAAGTCAGAGTCAGGAGGATTAGGGATGCTATGCAAATTAGAAAAGGGAATGTAAACATCATTATCAGACATAAGGACACTCATCCTTTCCTGTACTAGATCAATAATAAATTTAATTTCGGGAATCAAGGCAATGTAATTATTGTGCATAACTCTTAACTGTTTCTGCATAAATGATAAAGATTTATTACGTGATGTTTCTTTAAGAGACATACAAAGAAGTTCATTCACCCTATTTATCACAGGAGGCTTTCTCAACCATTTTTTACAATTAGGTAACTGCGAAAGCAAAGGGTCACATATTTGTTTGTGATAAGTTTGCAGTTCAGTGATAAGTCCACAGAATACAGATTTCTGAACTTGGAAAGAAACAGTTATAGTAGACAAGCATAAGGTAGAGGCCTTTTCTATCTGCCGCTGGATATGTTTTAACTGATCATAACAAGTCTTAATGAGAGCATACTCTTGCTGTGAATTAGCATTAATACCAACAATTTTATCCATCGTGATCCTGGACATTATTCTCTGCTGGTTCCAAATGGCCAGATCATTCTGTAATGACATGAAAGGGTGCTGCCCTGGAGCAGCACTGTCACTTTAAATGTGGGAACCAATATAGCAAAGAAATAAAGACCAAGACACAAATGAGTAGGTTAAATCAAGAAATATATATATATATATATATTTATAGGGAACCAAAGGAGAAAACAAAACAATATATATATACACACACACACACACAGACAAGGCCATAAAATATATACAGTAAATCAGAATAAGCACTAATCGTGCAGGCAACAAATACTGAAACAGTCCTTTTGGTGTAAGGGCAGGATTGTGCAGATACCACGAGTATCAGGTAGTGCACAGATCCAGAGTCACAAGACTTAATGTAGTGACATCAAGAAGCAAGACCAGAAGTCGAATAAATGAGCAAGGCTGCAGGGACAGGATCACTTGTAGTAAAGCAGAGACCACGGAACCAGAGCACAGAATCGGAGGACACAGCAACGAAGTACCAGGAGGACACAGTAACGCAGGATCAGGAGGACACAGGATGAAGACCAGGAGAACACAGGAGCCAAGACCTGGAAGCGCAGGACACAGGACCAAGTCACAGTATGCAGGAGCCAGAAACACAGGGAAACAGGAAACAAAAGGCAATGATCTGGCAAGGAGTGAGGGGAGAAACCAAACTAAATAGGTGCTAAACAAGGACCAGGTAAAGTGCGTAATGAAAAGAAATCAGGAACAGTGCCAAACAGAAACATTGGTGAGTGTGAGTACTGCACGAGGTCAAATCAACTAAGGAGTGTCGTGACAGCTCCCCCTTACTTGCTCTGCTCCCCGTTACTTGCTCTGCTCTCTGCTCTGCCTCTCTTTACGTTACTTGCTCTGCGCTCTGCTCCCTTTGGAAAGGTAATTAGCATCCTTGTCCCTTCTCCATTGTCTTACAACTATGGTCTTTCAACCATAGTATCAGCAAGTTCACTATCTTTTAACTTGACAACACTGCGAGTTATGAGCAGTCGTTGTACAGAAACAGTCCACTTTGGAGAAGCCTTTCACTTTTCTAAGTTTTAGATATTGCAGCTGCTAATTCTGAGTTCCCACTTTGATGTGCTGTGCTTTGCAGTGTATCACAGCCACTGTTTAGGTAGAAACACTGCACCTAGCAATTCTTTCACATGGGGTCCACTCTGAATTTTGGACTCCTGTTGCACCGAGGAATTCTTTTCCTTTCTAAAATTCTGAATACATATTTGAGTAAACATTTATCCATTATCTTTCTCCAGGATATTAACACAAATTCTTGTGTTAACACAACCAACTCTGCTCCATGCGCTGACAAGTTGGAAAATAGGAGCTGTGCTTCAAAGATTTCATATGAAGATGTTACTGCATGTCTTGATCTCCTCTTCCAATTCATCAGACAATTTGATATGTGCACATATAATTCGCTCAAGGACTGATAATAATTTCCATTAATTCTTCACAGTCCTTGGGTTAAAATATGTTGGTTCCTCCATTCACCAGTTGACATGGTTAGCAAGTACTTTTAGAGACTTTCCAAAGGTAGCATCTCACATCTTAATGACTGTTGCTGCTAATTCTCTTACACATGCTGGCCACCCTTTAGACACTGAAGCTGTTTGGAGAGGTAGACTGCTGGTCTGTTAGTGCCTCCACAAAACAGACTAAGTCCCTTACTTTTCATGCATACACAGTGTATAGTCGTGTTGTAAAACGACACAACAGGGGCTTTCTGTAGGGCAGCTTTTAGCTCTTGAAAGTTTTTGGGGCTTTTCTTTTCCCACGGTGTCGTATCAGTTATTCATTAAGTCTTTTTGTGAGAAGCCAGATTCTAGGGTCTGGCATTTTTCAGTAAGGCCCACAATTCTTTTTTTGCCTGCGCAATTTTACAGATAGCACCGATCCTTTCTGTAAACGGTTTGCAAACCTATAGTACCAGGAAAACAGGTTTGTTTTCCTGGCACTATGGGATCCCTTTAAGGGTGTTCTTGATTAACCCAGGCCTTGTGTCTCCCAATATCTCAATGCTTCTTCTGCTAAGATTTTTTTCCTGGCATTAGCCGTCTTTCCATTTGTAATTGGTAATTTATATGCTCTTTAAGAGACTGTCGGAACTTCTTGATTTTCCATCTCTAGACGATTAGCATTTTTGCTGCAATTAAAATGTGTAGAGCCAGATATTTATGTATCTTAGTCAGATTTGGTTTCTTGTTCTCTTCCTCTTCCCCTGATCTCTACATTTTCCAGAGTTGAGGCAACCAAATCCCAACATTTATCTAATAATGGACAGCTCCACCAGACATGAGTAAATTAACTTATTGCTTTGTTACATCTCCTGCAATAACTAGAACACTTCCTATACATCATATTTTATTTCTCTGGTACCAAGGGCCACTGTACATCATTTTGTATTACAATTCCTGAAGATTTAAACAATGAATAGTGTTTTTAAGATGCGGAATTGTTTTATACCAGTCTTCCACATCCATATCATGTCCAAGCTCTCTTTCCCACCTAATCAAAGCTTTGGATTTTTTTGAATGGTCATCTGTTATTTCAAGGAGACTACTTTTAATAAGCTTTCTAGTCGTTATTTCACCTTCCAATATTTTACCCATTATCTTCTTTCTTGTACTAAAAAGCCAATCACTCTTAAATAGGTGAACAGTTTGTTCCTCGGAAGAGAGAACTTTTCTATAAATTGGGGAAAATCATTAACATTCTCACCCTTCCATAGTTGGCTATACCTACATATGTTTTTTAAAACCCATCTTTTAATACCTAAATCTGGAATGCTCCAGTCTAAAAATTTTAATGAAGTGTCGGGGAGAACAAGACAATCCATTCTCATCTTCTTCTTCCACACTCTCCAAAATTCAAAGAGACTATCCATAATTAGAGTTTTATGGACTTCTACAGAATTCTTGTTAGAGCCTAGAGATAATAAAAGACTCAAGTCGTTTAGTCTGGTGAACACATCCTCAGTTTTGTATCATATTTCTTGAGTCTCTGTAACGCCATTTAAACAAGTGCTACTGCATCATGATATTTCATTATTTCTGGGAAACCTATACCTTCCTGGGTTATATCTCTTTTCAGTACTTTGAAGCCAGTTTGCAATTTTTTCCCTCTCCAAACATATTTTACTAAAATCTTTTGAATCTCCCTTAACCCGGATCGAGGCAAGGATAGAGGAACAAGTCTGAACAAGTATGTCCATTTCGGAAGGATATAGCACCTCACTGTGTTAAATCTTCCCCACCATGAAATCTCTAAATTACTCCATGTCTGTAGAATTTCTGATGTTTGGGAAAATAGACTTTTAAAATTTGCTTCTAGTAATTTCTCTGGATTTGTTGTAATTTTTATGCCCAAATATATGGTCTCTTTTTCAACCTATGAAAAGTCATAATTGGCTTTTAAAATCTTTCACTGTTTCTTCCACTAAAATTTTAAATGGCATAGCACAACTCTTACTAATATTTAATCGATAATTTGATACTTGCCCATACCATTCAACTTCTGGTAGTAAATGTCCTACTGGGTTTATGGGGACTGCAAAGGTTGAAACTATGTCATCTGCATAGAGGTACAATTTTCCTTAATTTAGTCCCATTAAACAACCTTTAATAGGGTTGTGATCTCTAATTGTTTGAGTTAATTGCTCTAAAGCAAGTACATAAAAGAGGGGTGATAAAGGACACCCTTGTCGGGTGCTGTTTTAACCGGAAACGAAGGAGAGGATATGCCTGCAAAAAACAATCTTCGCTGAGAGAGAAATGTACAAAGACATTATAGAATCTAATATCTTTCCACAGAATCAAAACTTTCTCAAAGTAGCTATCACAAACCCCCAGTTAACCCTGTAAAATGCTTTATCTGCATCCAAAAACAGGGCCAGCATGGGGGTCTTCTGATTCTTTGCCAAGTTTAATATATGAATGAGGCGTCTAATATTGCTCGTAGATGATCTTCCAGCAATGAAGCTTACTTGCTCATTGTTGATAGAAACATAGAAACATATAATGTGAAGGCAGATTAGAACCATTTGGCCCATCTAGTCTGCCCACGTTTTTAAATACTCTCATTAGTCCCTGGCCTTATCTTATAGCTAGGATAGCCTTATGCTTATTCCAAGCATGCTTTAATTACTTCACTGTGTTAACCTCTGCCACTTCAGCTGGAAGGCTATTCCATGCATCCACTACCCTTTCTAAAGTAATACTTTCTGATATTATTTTTAAACCTTTGCTCCTCTAATTTTAGACTATGTCCTCTTGTTATGGTAGTTTTTCTTCTTTTAAATATAGTCTCCTCCTTTACTGTGTTGATTCCCTTTATATATTTAAATGTTTCTATCATATCCCCCTTGTCTCGTCCTTCCTCCAGGCTATACATGTTAAGATCCTTTAACCTTTCCTGTAAGTTTTATCGTGTAATTCATGAAATAGTTCAGTAGCCCTTCTCTGAACTCTCTCCAAAGTATCAATATCATTCTGGAGATACGGTCTCCAGTACTGCGTACAAGTGAGGTCTCACCAGTGTTCTGTACAATGGCATGAGCACTTCCCTCTTTCTACTGCTAATACCTCTCCCTATACAACCATGCATTCTGCTAGCATTTCCTGCTGCTCTATTACATTGTCTGCCTACCTTTAAGTCAGCTGAAATAATTACCCCTAAATCCTTTTCCTCAGATGTTGAGGTTAGGACTCTATCAAATATTCTGTACTCTGCCCTTGGGTTTTTACGTCCAAGTACAGATCCCTGAGGCACCCCACCGGTAACAAGACCATGCTTCGAATATACTCCATTGACTACAACCCTCTGTTGCCTGTCACTCAGCCACTGCCTTACATATTTAACAATATTGGGATCCAAACTTAAAGATGGCAGTTTATTGATAAGCCTTCTATGTGCAACAGTGTCATTGCCTGGTTTTAGAATGGGATTTACTTTTGCTTGCATAATTTCAGTGGGAAAATCCAGTCCTGAGTCTATACAGTTAAAGACGTTTAAAAATCTATAGTCTAATTTTATCTTTTAGTGTTTTAAAGATTATATTTGTTAATCCACTTGGACCTGGAGCTACATTAGTTTTCAGATAATCCATGGCTGTTCTTATTTCTTCTATGCCCAATGGTTGTTTCAGATGATCCAACTGATCTTTTGAAAGAGTAGGGAGATTGATTTTATCCAAATATTTTGAAATGGTTAAGGAGGAAGTTTGGTTCAAGATATAGAGATTTTTGTAAAAACGACCAAATGCAGAACCAATATCTTCATAGTGAAGTGTTTCATTTTCCTTTATTTTATATATCCTTCTCATGTGGTTGCTTCCTCCCCATCATTTTGCTGTTATTATTATTATTATGATATTTATAGAGCGCCGTCAAATTCCGCAGCGCTTTACAATGGGTGGACGAACAGACATGTAGTTGTAACCAGACAAGTTGGACACACAGGAGTGATTGAGGGCCCTGCTCAATGAGCTTACATGCTAGAGGGAGTGTTGTAAAATGACACAAAAAGGTAAGGATAGTATTAGACTAATGACAGTTGCAGAAGAGGAATCTACCACTCATCTCCTCATCCCTTCCTCCCTTACCTTTTTAACAGACAACTGTTTCAGAGGCAGCCACCTTGTTCAGCCCTGGATCCGGAGGTGCTGCAGCATCACCCGCATAGAGTGATAAAAGCTGTACCACCGGTGCCGGATGTGGGGGATTGGGGATAAAATTGCAGGACTGACGGCAGGGATCAAACTGTTCGTTTTCAAATATTTATTTTGCAACCAAAGAACATTTTATACTCAAAAGCAACACATTGTTATTTCTTTGCCCATTTTGTACAGCATTCACCTGTCAGTGCCTTTGTCTTAAATTAAGCATTCAACAAGATATTGAGCAACGTAAGTCAGGCTTCCGTTTCTCTATAATTTTTAGTACCAAAATGTCACCTGTCTTAGGACTACCTTCTGGCTGAACTAAATAGGAACAGAACACTGCTTTACCTGCAGTGAAAAACTAATATCTGAATCCTTTTTATTTCTTTTAAACATTTTGAACCTTGTGATACTTCACTCACACTGGGTGAAAAAGAGGTTTTTACATGTGCTTCACTAGTTCAAGTAATCAACTTGTCTTATGTTTCTATGGAACTAAAAGGGCTTATTAATTTTAAAATAAATAAAATAAATCAATCACACGTTATCCCATTATCTACTTGGGCTTATTATTATTATTAATTTCAGCTGTCCCTTGTGTTCCAGTACTGGTCGATCACAGACTTTCGTCTAGCAGTAACACTGGGGGCATCTTATGGCTGGCACTCACACTGTGTCACACCACCAATATAACATACAACTATTGTATTTCTTAAAATAAAACTTATCCTCAGAACAACAATCTATACCATAGAACATTTAACAATGAAAATGACTTCAAACGTGTGAGAAAATTATCCTTATAGTAGATAATGAGATGTGGATAAGGGGCAATTTAGTTATAGTCTTAAAGAATGTATCAACAGCAATTACAATAACTTAACATAACATAAGGAAATTCTATGGGTATTTTACAAGAGCATCAATTCTGATTAATATCTAAATTTCAACTAATGAATTTATCAACAATTACGGAATTTATAACCACAGAATTATTGCATATTTTCAATCTGAGCTGCAGACACAGATTTCAAATGTACAGAAACTATAATCCCCAATAGGGACAATACTTATTAAAAATGTTGAAAACATAAATCAGAGAACAACATAAAGAATTATAAATCGAAAATTCTAGGACACAACAAACAACAGGTACACTTTTGCCATCAAATAAAATATTTATCAGACGTTCTCCAGCACCCACATTTTATGCAATATTTTATAATTTTACAAAGATGATAAAACAAACACTCTCAGATGGAAATATGTAATAAAATTCTGCCTAATAAATTGACTGGGCAATGTGATAATACAGAAAAGGAATGCTGACTGTTACAAAATCTGTCTGGTGTTTCAACAGACAACAGGGAAGTATTGCATTGGCATGAGGGTTGGGCTATGGTGCTCAGTCATTTTTGCCTCCTTTTTGATAACGATGCGTGACCATTAGTGATGTCCCGAACGGTTCGCTGGCGAATAGTTCCTGGCGAACATAGCGTGTTCGCGTTCGCCACCGACGGCGAATATATGCGTTGTTCGGTCCGCCCCCTATTAATTTACTAATACTAAGTAAAAATTACTTAGTATTAGTAAATTGTGCCCCTACTCGCAATACCGCGAGTAGGGGCATGTCTATTAAACAGTGAGCAGCCTGTGGGCTCACCACTGTTTAAAAAAGGGTCCTGGGGCCCCAATACTAATAGGGGACCTATTGTCTCCCCCTCGACCCCACCCCTGAGCCGTGGGTGGCTGCCCCAAAAATACCAGTGCAAGGGGGGGACCTATTGTCCCCCAGCCCCCACCCCTGAGCGTGGCCCCAAATGAAAAAATAAGTGGGGACCTATTGTTCTTCTCTCGCCCCCACCCCCTGAGCCGGGTGGGTGGGGCCCTCAAAATACCTGTAGCAAGGGGGACCTATTGATTTCCCCAGCCCTGCACCCCCGAGCTGCGGGTGGGGCCCCAGAAAAAACAAGGGGGACCTATTGTCTTCCCTGCCCCACCCCCGCGCCGGGCGGTGGGGCTACATTGATAATGAGGGGGGGACCTACTGCCCTTCCCCGCCACCACCCCCCAGCGGGTGGGGGCCACAAAGATAATGAGGGGGGGACCTACTGTTCCCCGCCCCACCCCTGGGCGGCGGGTGGGGCCACAGATAATGAGGGGGGACCACTGCCACTCGACCCCTCACCCCTGGGCGGCGGGTGGGGGCCACAAAGATACGAGGGGGACCTACCTCCCTCCCCGGCCCTTCACCCCTGGGCTGCATGGTGGGGTCACAAAGATAATGAGGGGGGACCTACTCCTCCCCCCGCCCCCATCCCCACAAGTGGTGTAGCCCCAAGCAAATCCCTCCCCTAAGGTGACTAGGGTCCCTGCCCCTAGTCACCACCCCCCAAATAAAAAAAGTCCCTCCATGGGTGAAGATGGATTATTTTTTTGCCGGGTTTTTCTTTTTCGTCTGGTTTTTTTTTTGGCGCTCGGGATTTTTATTTTATTTTCAATTCGACGGTTATGATGGTTTTTTATTTGGCCTTTTTTGGGGCTGAAAAAAGAAGATTTGAGAAAAAAGAAGATGTCGAATGGTAAGTTTACTTTTATTTTACAGGTTAGTTACTTTATTCCCCCCTCACTATTTTTTAAGGTGAGGGGGGTAGGTAGGGACTTTTTATTTGGGGGGAGGTGACTAGGGGCTTGGGGACCCCTAGTCACCTTGGGGGGGGGATTTACTTAGGGCCTCCACCCGCAGCCCAGGGGTGGGGGCCGGGGGGGAGGACAGTAGGTCCCCCCCCTCATTATCTTTGTGGCCCCCACCCGCAGCCCAGGGGTGGGGGCTGGGGGGGAGGACAGTAGGTCCCCCCCCATTATCTTTGTGGCCCCCACCCGCGGCCCAGGGGTGGGGGCCGGGGGGGAGGACAGTAGGTCCCCCCCCTCATTATCTTTGTGGCCCCCACCCGCCGCCCAGGGGTGGGGGCCGGGGGAGGACAGTAGGTCCCCCCCATTATCTTTGTGGCCCCCACCCGCCGCCCAGGGGTGGGGGCCGGGTGAGAGGACAGTAGGTCCCCCCTCATTATCTTTGTGGCCCCCACCCGCCGCCCAGGGGTGGGGGCCGGGGGGGCAGGACAGTAGGTCCCCCCCCATTAGTCTTTATGGCCCCCACCCGCCGCGCAGGGGTGGGGGCCGGAGGGGGGGTGGACAGTAGGTCCCCCCCCTCATTATCACTATGGCCCCCACCCGCCGCGCAGGGGTGGGGGCCGGAGGGGGGGTGGACAGTAGGTCCCCCCCCCTCATTATCAATATGGCCTCCACCCGCCGCGCAGGGGTAGGGGCCGGGGGGGGGCAGTAGGTCCCCCCCCCTCATTATCAATAGGTCCCCCCCTTATTGTTATTAGGGCCCCCACCCACCGCTCAGGGGTGGGGGCCGGGGGGGGACAGTAGGTCCCCCCCTCATTATCTTTATGGCCCCCACCCGCCGCCCAGGGGTGGAGACTGGGGGGGGAGGAGAGTAGGTCTCCCCCCCCCCCCTTCAACCAATAAGAGTCCCTGTGGGTTTTAAAATTCCCCTGCCCATTGAAGTCTATGGCGGTTCGCCCGGTTCGCGGGTTCGCAAACATTTGCCGAAGTTCGCGTTCGCCATTCGCGAACCGAAAAATTCACGTTCGCGACATCACTAGTGACCGTGGTCTCCTTTTGGGCTGAGTTCATCGGAAGGGTGAGAGTTCTAGGATGTGTCATAAGATGGGCAGGGCTCATTAGGTCCGGCTCTGGGGTGAGGCAGTTTGGACACTAGTGCTCAGTCTGACCACAGTTAAAACATTGGCTAGGCCCACAAAACAGACAAGCGCTATCTTGGCCACTCAATACATAGAAAAACTTGCATTCTCTTTCACCCTGGGACTTCTAATACGATGATCTCTGAATGTTTAACAACTTCTGTATATTATTTAACACATTACCTTAGAATTCTTTAGTCAAGGACAACATTCTTTCTTTCAGCCAACATTCTTTTAAACATTATAACACATAATCACTTACAAAGTCCTGCCTTACTTCTTATATGCTAATGCTGTATCACCATACTTTATTTTATTTTTTTTCACATAGCATTTTTCACTTAGCATTCTTGACTTAACTTACATTTATTTTGTAGTTTCAACCACTGCTCTTATCTCTCACTCGTACTTACATTCCACGCACTATGCAGTTGTACAGCTTACAGGATTCTCACTCTCATCACCCAAAGCAAACTTCAAATTCACTAGCAGCTTTGTAATACCATTATTTTGGGGTTTCCCACACCCCTTTAGTCCCATCATGTAAGCAAAGTTAGCAAGTAGGTTATGTGTAACCAGTTAAAACTGTAAAGAATTAGGTTAAAAACAGCTTTATACTCTAAACAACTCTTCACATATGGTACATAACTTTGTATGATTGGCAGGCAGGCTTAGATCAGGATGGAAGATACCTAATCTGCTTTCCTAACACACTGGAAAGCAGTGGCCAACCTTCCATCTTAAGTTCAGTATTTTAGGTGACCCCACTAGGAGACACCTGTAATTGTGCAGCACAAAAAGTAAGACAGTTGGGCACTCAACTGTCAAGGTTTTCCAAAATCCTAGAACGAGCCCCCAAAACAGTGGGAACATCTATGTTTTCACACAGAATTACCTGCTATAGCCTTAATGTTCTATCCAGACAGAGTCACACCTTCAAATACTTGGGGCACTCCTGAGATGCCATACAAAAGAATCTGCTTCACAAAATGTCCAATGTTTCTTAAACAGAACACAGCTTTTAAGACAAATGCAATAAGGGGAGTCTATGGGGAGTGTAAGGAAACCTAGTATATCTAATCCTCATTCGGTAGTTTCCTCCCGAACCGCCAGAGCGTCAGTGATTATAGCTCTCCGTTTGGTAGATGAAATAAACTAAATCCATACGAACACAATAGCTTTACAAGATAATTGCCTTAATAAAGCATACGAATCCCCAAACATCAGCCGAAGTCAAGAAGAAGGGTATAACAGAACTGGCTTTTAATGACCACACACTGGCTTTTATGCAAGTCCCCATGCAAGAGGACATCCCACAGGGTGGGACACAGTACCACCAATCAGTTACAGGAAAACTGTAAAACACACCCAGCACAAACATACAATTCCCTCCCCTAGTCCTGGAGATAATCAAGTCTGATAAAGTAATAACTTGATTATCTCCAGGCAGAAAAATTACAATTTCCCCCAATATTCAGAACAACCCTTTAGGCATGGGGTATCCCAACAAACAATATGGCCCCTGATAGCCCCGATCTTGGTGACCAACATATTCACATTTCACCCAGATCGGTTCAGGGGTTCTCCAAAAGTATGGAAGTCTTTTGTGACCGGCTAACCATGAGGTGGCTGCCCAAAATAGTTCCAGGAGTTTGGGTGGTTTTGCCGGTCTATTCAGTTACAAATGGATTCCCCTGGCTCTTAGCAGCAATTGTTCCCCTCATTCGAATGCACAAAAGTACCGAACAGCGCTCTTCTAGCTGTTCGGGAAATAGAGATCCTGCGTTCGCTTTTCGAGACCGGTGTTTGGGAAGTCGAGTGTGTGATTTTAGTTCCAGACACTCGACGACCAAGTCCCGCTGCCTTTGTTCGCATGAAAAAAGATGGCCGCCGTTTTCTCAGCCACGTGGCGTTTGGTAGTACGAACGCCGGCCGCACAGATAAAGGGTTCAATTGAGGCATTCTTTGAAGTTTAACGAGCCAGGGGGGTGGTCTCTGTTCAGTAGTTATATCTACCGAATGAATAGGGAAGAAATATTACACATAAAAGAGGGATTTCTTCACAGGGAGTATCATGAATTACCGATCAAATATTGACAACTATTAGCTAACAACATGGAGAGCTCCTGCATGCAGCATGAAATAAGCATTAAACAAATTATTGATCCTAAGTTTATCTAGGGGGCATTACTAGGCTGAGTCTTCTTAGAAGAGGGTGAAAGCAAAGATGGCCATGTGCCAAGAGAGAGACTGTTACAAGACTGTTAATCTTATGATACAGCAGAACAGAAATTAACCCTTTCATTGTGTGATGCACTTTTTTAATTAATAAATGTAACTTGAATTTTATCTTTGCATCCACAATTACAGCCACAGTCTGTCTGTGTCACAGTTGGTAATTACATGAACAAATCTCCTTAAAAAAATACCCAAATTGCATATACTATAGTCTTAGCCCAGAATACTTTCAAATTACACATTCTGGCCTCTTGTGTTAGAAGCAGAGATCAAGAAACCTGAGTAGCACCAATGAGAAAAGTATGATCTTATTCAAGATATGCTCTGTCTGAAATAGGGGGGGAAAGACTTTCGCAATTTAGGAAAAATCAGGATGAGACTCTGACCTTTAGATAGTTAGCTATGCCCTATTAAATGGTTTCTAAATTATCTGGACCACATCGCTGGTTTAATAAGGGAATCTTATCAAAACATGTTTGCTTGTGAGGACATGTAAGGGAAAATGAAGCCTGAAGAATGATATTATTTTTTTTAACAAAGTAAAAGAGCTATGTATTTTCCCTGGAAGTATTAAATGAGTGATCCATTTATAAGTAGATTTTCACTTGGTGAATATAAGATAAATACACAAAACAGTTAATATTTTTGCGTTGTTGTTACATTGCATTTTTGTATTTTTGTGACTTGTTTAAATAGGTTCAGTCTGTCTTACTGAAAGGTAGTACCAGGCTAATGTTCAGTGCTGGTAGTGAGTCAAGGATGCAGATGAAAATGCTGTTTATAAAAATTGCACATTTTCCTGCTGCTATTTGTTCACAGCAATAAAGCAATGTCTCTGTGTTCAGCGTTCTACTTCTTTCATTGGCTTTCTCGTCTTGGATCCCAGCCTCCCTCCTCCCACACAGCAGAAAAAAAAAGGTCACGTATGTTTGGAAAAATATGTAGGTCAGTGGAACATTTCCTGCACTTGTGTTGGAGAGCTAGCTGGCTGCTTTCCCTTATTAAACCACCTAAACTAGCTCCGCATTTATTTATTTCCCTTTAAAGTGATGACATTAAAGGTGAAGTTTTTTGTTTTTTCTTCTTCATTATTATTATTCCTGACCCATTTTTTTTTATATAAAAGATTGTAGACTCCCCCACCCTGCTTGAAACCTACACACACACCCTCCTGGGAACCCACCTATACAGCCTGTACTGTAAGTAGGTTCCAGAGCTATAGGGAGGAGGTCGAGGTAGGTGAAGGGTGGTAAAAGGTGGCCACTCGGGTTTTTTTTTCTTTTTTTTAGCGTTCTTTAATGTTGCAATTCGTTGTGGTGAGGGAAATACTATAGCCCCAATCTGAATCTCAGTGTGATCAGAGATGGAAGGGGGACACTAAGGGGTGAGGATACAATGTATCCAGCTGCTCAGAGGGGAAAGAACTTTCTGTCAAGCTGGAAATGCATAATCCGATAGCTGGGGCGTTTGACCCTGAGCGCCCCCCTGATCACTGAGGGCTATCTCAGGACCCCCTCCTTTGCCTGAGTCTGTGCCGCAGCAACCCCCCCACCACCTCGCTCGCCAGACAGGGAGACCATTCCCTATCTAGGTGGCATGAGGTGCCCCCCACACCATGAGAGATAGAGTCTCGGGTGGCACATGCTGTGAGAGTGTCCCGCCGGACCCCGCACCGCAGCCTCTCCCCGGCAGGCAGCATAGGACTCGGGGAGAGCCTCCGACACGCTGCTCAGGCCCCCAGCTGGCCACGGCGGACAGCAGCAGCACCTGGAGCGGGCAGCGCAGAGCAAAGCACCGCGGCGGACACAGGTAAGGCCACAGGTTAATGGGACATGGAGCACTCTGTACCGGCAGCCTGATATATAATGTGCATGGTTCTGGGCTTATCGAAGATTGACTCATTAAAGAGGCAGCATGGGGCTCCTGGGGGCACAGCCAGAGAGGCATGGCACAGCCTGCACTGTTTCAACTAGTTGATGGCAATGACTAATTACTATGGGACTTTGTAAGATGTCCAAAACGTAAAGCCCCACATAATAATGAGCCTACCTTAACATAGACAAAGTATAATTCAATTTCTAGAACAGCTAGCTAGGGGAAATACATGTTTAGCACCTTCTAATTTAAATACTTTAATGTTTGTGACATAGAACCCAAATTATGCACATCTCATTAGTTCAGTGACCCATTGGTAAAATGTAATATATAAATGGGGGTGTTCATTACTGTGAGCATGCAAGGCCCCTGAGGTAAACACTTTGTAATGGGTTGTTGCCTAGTGCCTGATAAGTATGATGTGTCTGTTCTTACCATTGGGCACCTACTGAAAGGACATGGGCGACTTAACTTTGGAACCTCACCCAAGGTCTGCACTAGATGGTATGGGTGTTCTTGTTCCAAGGGAACAAGCAATTCTTTACAGGGCAAATACATCCTGGCAACCAAAGAGTGACAGAAAAATAAAAATCAGTTGATGATGTGAATGATGTTTTCAATACTTTTAAATCTAGTGCATTGCTATATTTTTGTTGTTGTTGCTACCTTTGTTGTTCAGTTGTGTAAATTTTGATAAATGATACGCAGTTATCACCAGACATGCAGCCTGTGGTTGTTGTTTTTTTGTTGTTGTTGTTTTTTTGTATAGGAATGAAAATAAACTCTTGCAGGTAAAAAAAAATGCATATAACAGTATTGTCATTGCTGTATAAAATAATATAAAAGCAAAGTGCATGTTTGTTATTCTTTTACAAAGTATTACGTAATACGTATTACGTATTCCCTGTATAGGTGTGGTTCATCCAATATTTTGACTCCAAAATTGAGACATAAAACAGTACATACAGTGCCTGGTGTTTCAAATGATATGTTTCTATTTACTATTATGTAGGTGACTAATTTAGCAGATAATATTTTATAATAAAAAATAGTTGATCAGTCAATATATAATTCTGTAGATTAGCAATGGTTTTCATTAGGACATTTCAGTACTTATTTTAATTTTGAACAAAAAAGTTTAGTTTTTTGGGTTTTTTCTTTTACATGTACTTGTTTACACTGTTTAGAATCATATTATTGTTACACGATGTACTGCATTCCCCTAAGGGCAGTTAGTCATGTATATATATTTATATATAATATTCGTGTATGAATTGGTATAGCAAAAATCTGTAGATGTGTTGTACATTTTGAAATATGGAGACTCTGAGATCCAATACTTAAATCAACTTACAGGCTAGTGTAAAATGGAACTGACATTTCCCAGAATGTTTGATTATGTTTGCTAGTGTTCTCTGTTTAATAGTGTTTGCAAGGTCTGAAAATGAAGTAAATTTAGAAATCTACACTGCTGTATTTATCTCTCTCCATCTTGGCTCCCTGTTAATCATTGACTTAGACTAGAGTCCTTTTCTGTCATTGAATATAGTATGTGGGATAATGCATTGTATTCCATTGCAGTGCCTGGATTGAACTGGATTGTGACATCAGTTGCTATATTTGTAGTATAGATAAAAAAAATAAAAAGAAGAATCACATGGAAAAAAAAAGTTAACACATCCTATAGGTGATATTCAGTGTCTTATTCTGTGTAAAATCTAGAGCAGCGTTTCCCAAACCAGTCCTCAAGACCCACCAACAGTCCAGGTTTTGTTAGTATCTCCATTGGAATAAAACAGGGAAATACATAAATCCTGGACTGTTGGTGGGCCATGAGGACTGGTTTGGGAACCTCTAATCTAGAGAACTGACAGTCCCCTTTGAATTTTACAAAAAGAAAAGACCCATAGAAACAGTGCAATTTACAAGAACTATGGCTGCATAAATGATATACACAATATTCATTTTGCAAGAAAAAATGAATTACGCTTTTTCACATTTTATTCTAGCAAAGAGAGGCAAAGAACATTTCTGCCTGGCAAACCTCTCTGGCATTAAAATAATGTTAATTTTTCCACTAAACAGTGGCTTGTGGCAATTTGGCAAACAACATTTTAGGCCAAAACAGCCAGTGTTTAAACAATCAAATGCTGCATTGTTTTAAATTTCACCAGTTTCACCTAAATTCATATAATATTTGTCAGCTCACTAAAATTCAGTTGTTTTACTGTAACATTGGAGTCAACATATTTTCCTCTTTTAAGTAAAAAATAGCAAAAGTCATCCTGGTAAACCAATGATTTCTGAACTTTTTGGTATTAACCCCTTCACTACACAGTTCTTTTAGTTATTTTAATATTATGCAAAATATCAAACCTGAAGTGAATTGCTAGTACATAAACATTTGACAAATCACACATTCTCTGTGTATATTACTGTTCAGGGATACCTGTAGACGTGTATATTACAAATGTACATTATGTAAAATAATGCAATTTAACATTTTAATTTCTTAATTCAACCATTACAGATATATTTGGTTTCCTAATTTGCAAATTATATGGTGTAATTCACAGGGGGAAATTTAGTACAGTGTCTGACAAACAAACATTGGTCAATTGACCTCTAAATTGATATTTGTAAGAAGCCTGACATTTTTTAGAAAAGGCAAGGGATTGCAGAAATATATAATGCCTGTTGTAAGAAAACTTTTCAAATCTCTTCAGTTCACAAATAGATTAATTACATATACCTGCTATATGTGAGTTTTTTACATTCTGTATGTCATTTTTTGTAAGACAATTTTATTAATCTATATTGCACAGCTATGATAAGTGGCAAAAATGTTTCAGACCCTGTGTGAAATATTACATGATGAGGGATATTCTAAGGCAGTAGTTCCCAACATTTTTTACTTTTATACCTACTGGCAGACTATTTCCCTAATTTGTACCCCTCAAAATATTTGTAATTAATATATTTGCTGTTATTTAAAATGTATAAGATTTTACCTGCCCAATCTACTCATTTCTCTGCCTTAGATTCTCTTTCTGCTTCTAGTCTGTGCCAGGCTCTCTTTGCTCCTCCTCGGCTCCAGGCTCCCCTGCTCCACCTTGGCCCCAGGGTCCCGTTGCTTCTCCTCTGCCCCAGGCATATATATTACTGGCGTACATACTGCAGTCGCAGGGGTCGCCGCTGCGACTGGGCCCGGCCTTTATTCCCTCACACATCAGATGACACTTGATGTTGGGACAATGACAAACTTTATTGGGACAAGGCGATCTTTTATACACAGACTCCCGGCACGGGGTCTCCATTGTGAACATAGGTAGTCCCTCCCTGGCGTCTCTGTGTCTAGGAGATAATTGAGTCAACTGTTGCTTAACTAATTATCTCCCAGATACAAAGAGCCTTAAATTGAAAAAAAAAAACATTAACAAAACAACCCCAAACCCCCACAAGTAATATATCACTGGAAAGGTCTGGTTCAAGCACCCTTTCTGGCAAAAGAGCACTTAGATGCATAAGGACTTTGGGAAACACCACCAAAGTTATGACCGGCCGTTAATTGAATCCTATCCAGAATGAGTTCAGTGCCTACAGCTGGTCATTTTACAGGAGCTCTTGTGCAGTGACAAAAGGGAGCTCCCCCTGGCTTTCAGGGAACAATTTTCCATAGTGTCCGTTGTACCTTCCCTTGAATTAGTGCCCTTCTGGATAGAGTAGAAGTAGGGGAAAACAAGGATGGAAGCTGAGGTGAAGCTTTTCGCAGCCAAGCTGGATTTCCAGGCAATTACAGCTAGGTCCCGCTGAAGTCCTGATGGTTTACTTCAGCTCCCTGGGATCCCTGGAAGATTTGGTGGGGAAGAGCGCTTTCGGTGTAGGTCCAGAAGGGAAGAGGGAAAGCCATGGTGAGTGTTTTAGCCTTTAGGGAGACATTTAGGAATACAAGGCAGGTACTGCCACAGATACTTTATATGTGAAGGGACACTCCAATCATCAAAAGCATCTATATTCCTTGCATTTGTTATGGTGCAAGGAGGGGCTCTGTAGTTTCAAACTTTTGGTTAAGCTATTTGCAAATATTATCTTTAAGCCCATCCCTCTGCTCTGTGGTATCAGAGGCAGTAGCTGTTTCACCTTACATGATATGCGCACATCCAAAGTACACCATAGAAGCTCCTCTTACTTATGTCAGCATGGTGCTATTCTTTAAGGTGATAGAACTTACAGGGAGATTTCACAAATAGAACTGCAGTTTCATTTAAGTCTTTTCATAAATTAAATGGATGGTAAATGGAGATAAATGTAAGTGCATGCAACATTGCTGTATAAGGGTTTGTGGGATATGTTCATTGTTGCCATTGAGAAGAGTGAGAGGGAGAGATGTTGGAACAATTCATTGCAGAAGATATAAATCCTGTGTACTTGAAGCAAACACAGGCAATTTAAAAGTGATTTATTTTTTACTTTTTTAAATGATATTCATTATTTTGCATGTTTTTATTAAAAAAATCTATATAATGCATTACAAAAGCAAGTCAACTACAACTTGGAGTGTCTTGATAAGGCAAACAAAAAGTTTTATTCACAGTTTGCATATCAACATGGTTTAGTGCCAAGTTTTCACTGAAAGACTTTTTTATATCCATCAAATATTCTTTCTCCTGACCTGCTTAAGCAGTCTATGATCCGAGCAAAGTTAGTGTTGTAGTTACGCTTCATTGTTTTTTTTAAAGTGCTCCTACTTCATCATCTAGTCCCCATTTAAGGACAAACTACGTAATTGAACAGCTTTCTACATACAAGGTTAATTGAATGCCAATTTGTTCTTTCGAAACTGTTCATGTCTGCAAAAGACCATAATTTATAGACACAGAAAAAAACAGGCAATTTGTAAAGTATACTGAGTGGTTAAAACTACCACCAGTGCATATAGTGTAGTACTAGAAAGACAATAAGGGAGATATATGTCAGAGAATTGAGCAATGAGACTGCAGGGCTATGATCTATACACCAAAACCACTTCATTAAGCTAAAGTTGTTTTGGTGACTATAGTGTCCTTTTAAGTGTCTCTGACACTTTTAGTGTCTTTAATATTTGGACCCCTGAAGCTAGCATGCCTGCATGATGCACAGTGGCCTGGGAACAGGCTAGAAATTACCTGATGGAGTAACAGAGCCCTTTTAAGAATACCAGAATGGATGAGTTTCTAGTGCTAATTTGCATTGGTGAAATAAATTAATTTGGTATATAAAATTCATCTATAAATTGGTCTTTAGCTTCATATCATAAGTCATATTGAAAAAAAACATGTTTGGTTAGGTAGGTCTCAGTTATACATATATATGGAGGATTCACAGGCACAATACCTACCTGAAGATGACTCTGTTATTGCTAACATTTTGGTACAATGAATCCACCTGTACTATACTTTCTCCTTAACATAAAAATGAAGTCTTACACATGGCTTATGTATCAACATGGTTTAATTCCAATTTATCATTGAAAACGATTTTCTGTCAAGTGTTCTTCCCCGTGACCTACTTCCATCAGCCTGTGATCCGAGGAATGTTAGTTCTGTAATAAGCTTCATTGTAATTTTTTTCTCAAAGCCTCCAGCAGCAAGAGGGTGATCAGATCTTACTACATTACAATGCTCTTCATGCTTCTTGTTTGTGTATCAAATAGTAATACAAGTTTGCATTACTGGCACCATGGCGCCAAAAAAAGAGATGTGTTGATGGCTATTGGACACTCTAAATGTTGATTTTATTCACAGATCAATAAAGGCGAAAAAAAGAGGAGTAAAAAAAAGTCTATAATTATTTCATATAATTAAGAAATATATAATATATAAATGAATAGATTTATATTTTTTTTTTACTGCACCTCCTGTTTCTTCCTTTATAGGTTATTTTTTCTCACACCTATCAGTATACTGCAAAATATGTACGTAATATTATGTATACATTTTGCAGCATACTGAATGGTCCATTTTCACATTCTATTTTATTCTTCTGATTCAATCTCTGAACAGGAATATTGGTTCCCAAATTCTGCCTAGCTGAACCAGCATTCAGATAAAATTTGTGCATCCCCAAAAATATTCTATTTTCAAAAGACAATAGTTTGGCCAAATCTAGTCTAGTTTTGTCAGCCTCTCACTCTGATCCACCATTCACAGGTTGGAATCAGCTAGTGTACAGTGAAAAATAAATGTATATTTTATCTATTCACAGATCATTATCTCCCAGATCACCTTTTCCAGTGCTTGAGTGATACTAACATGCATTGCAATTACTTGTCAATTAGATTATTAGATTACGTGCAGGGTCCTCTACCTGTTGTATCGGTCTGTTCTTATTGTGTTTGTCTTTTCCAAATTGTACAGCGCTGTGGAATATGTTGGTGCTTTATAAATGCCAGTAATAAATAAATAAATAAAACTAGTATGCCCGCCAGTTGTGACAACTTTACATGTAAACATGACAACAGCACCAATGATGAGAGGAGAATGCTGTGGCAGAAGTAATTGGTTGCAGCTTAAATATAACATTTACTTTACATTTTATGTTATTTAACTCCTATTAGTGAACTGGAAATTAGACAAAAATGTTAATAGGGTGATGTATCTGTCAGATCTTAGTTAATATATAACGAAGAGTAAACATGATACTTTGTCAAATGTACCGTTATACAAAAGTAAGCCTCCCACAGGTATGGTTACATTCCTAATAAACACCTGACACGTTTCCATTACTCAATAATTGCAAAATATACCTTTCTCTTTTGTGGGATATTTGCTGCATTCAATTTCATCACCAAATATGACAAGATTCCCAACATGGTGCTGCTAGTCATGGCACCATAACTACAACAGTGAACAGTGTAATTTGTAGTGGTTATATAACTTTAGAAAAACATGGGCAAGTACAATTGAATGGCCTTTTATTTTGTGCACAAAGCTTTGCATTGTTGCTCCTACTCACACAATGGGTTTGACACATGGAGCCTGTTGAAGGCTTTTGAAGTGTAATGTCTCTGCAAATTCCTCCATACGACCTACACACAATATAATGGAGCATTTACAGAGATATGCACATGCCTAAGAGATGCATACTTTGTATTCTGTAGCCCGATTGGGTTCAATGATGATCCGAGCATTATGTGAATGTCTGACGCACTGCCTCATCTTACGCTATAGCCTCATGCAAATACCTGAAAGGGACACCATGCAGACCATACACCACATTGAATACTGTAGGAAATGGCCAATCAGTCTGGCAGTCTGATTGCCCATTTCCTATAGTCTACCAGGAAATATCGCAGTGGGCTAGTAAAGCTTGTAGAGGAGTTAGTGTGGACCACTAATCCAAGCACCCAAGCACAGTACCACATAATGATGGACTGTCTTGCAAAAATCCTGGCTCTTCAAGTACTCTACAATCAGACCAGAAGAATGGTACGGTGAGGCTATGACTCACAAGCCTTATATGCCACTGTTGTCCCTGCCACCCTTCCCCTGTTCTACAGGAGGCTCCAATAATTTACATAACTCAGTGTCCAAAAAAGCAATGATCCTTGTTTTTACTGCAGAGTGCAGACATAGGTACTAAGCTGAAGCTGTTAATTCTGGCTGTGCCATTGTGTGAACAGACTTCCTGTGTAAAACATTGCAGTGTGTCACTAATATTTCAAAGCCTTATGTATAGTTAATTTGTTATGAGCCAGGTATTCCATATCCACACAGTGTCTGTGTGTTTCTGTTACTATAGTAACATCTGCTTCATTGAAATCTACTGAAATAACCCATCTCAGCCTTGACTACTCTTGCTTGCTTATAGTCAATGCTGTATTTGCTCACTCCATAGCATTCTTACACTTAATAGCAACAGTTATTTACTAATCTACTAACAATAAGCACAAAATCCCAGTGTCACCCAAAATTACGGGACACGCTGAGAGGAAGCACAAAATAATTGTAAGTGGCCAAAAAGAACCGTTAAATTGTATTCTCAATGGTACAAAAATAAAGTAATAAAAATAAACAGTATTAAAACAGGGATATAAGAGGTGGGTGGTGTCCACCTCTGGGCAGGTAGGGGAAATGAGTACTTATAAAGAGAGGGAGAAGACTTGCATCGTGCAACTAGACTCATCCATACATCCTAATCCATTGATTTTTGTTTTGAGTGTACAGAGTTACTGGTTCAGGTAGGCATTTGCTCTGTGCGGTGCCGAGGTACATAGGGACAGCGAGTGATTTTTATTAATGGGGAATTTTTAGTACTCTTATCTTTTGCTAACTCCTGGTTCCCTCTCTGATGTTTTGGGACACAGTATACAGGAGAGATATGGATCAGTCTGGTTGCAGGATCATCTAGACCAATTTCTTTTGGTTTGAAGACTAACCTATTGTGAGGAACCACATCAAATGCCTTGGCAAAATCCAAGTAGATCACATCCACTGCAATACCCTGATCTATATTTCTACTTACTTCTTTGTAGTATGCAATCAGGTTAGTTTGACTTGACCTATGTTTCATAAAACCATGCTGATTATTGCTAATAACAAAGTTCTTCCAAATGAATTCCTGAATATTATCCCTTAATAGCCCTTCAAATATTTTCCCAGTCACAGAAGTTAAGCTAACAGGTCTATAATTTCCAGGCAATGATTTTGAACCCTTTTTAAATATAGGAACGACATCTGCCTTCCTCCAGTCCTTCGGTACAATACCTGAAACAAAAGAATCTTGAAAAATTAAATACAGAGGTTCACTTATTTCCCTACTTGTCTCCTTAAGTACTCGTGGGTGAATACCATCAGGCCCCGGAGCTTTATTTACATTAATTTTCTTTAACAGCTGTAGCACCTTGTCTCGAGTCATCCAATCACGTTATCTGCAAGTTTTTTACAGCAATGATTTGCATATCTCTTGCCATAGGATCGTCATTTATATATACTGAAGAAAAATAGGTTTTTAAAATTTCTGCCTTTTCCTGGTCTTCATTAGCTAACAGACCCATCTCTGTTTCCAGTGTACCTACACTTTCATTTTTTGTTTTTTTAGAATTGATGTACTTGAAAAAAATGTTGGGGTTGGTTATGCATTCTTTGGCTATCAATTTCTCATTTTCTAGTTTAGCCACTTTAACTGCCTTTTTGCAAGCATTATTGGCTTCCTTATTATTTATATAGCATGCCTCTGATTTGTCTGATTTAAATGCTTTAAACGTAGTTTTCTTATTTTTAATCTCTTGTTTTACTTCTCTACTAAGCCACATTGGTTTCAATTTGTTTCTTTTATATTTATTACCCAATGGTACATACTGAGAAATGTACCTTTCTAATATTTGTTTGAAAAGTTTCCATTTATCCTCAGTGTTTTTATCACTAAGGAGTTTATGCCAGTCGATACGTTGTAGAGCTGCCCTAATCTTATTGAAATTGGCTTTTTAAAAATTTTACGTTTTAGTATACCCCACGTGCTTTTGCTTTTTTGAGTTTATTTTTAAAAATTACCATATTGTGATCACTATTTCCCAAATGCTCCCCTACTTGAATGTTGGTCAAAAGATCAACATTGTTTGTTATAACGAGATCCAGACAAGCATCCTTTCTAGTTGGTGCTTGTACCAGTTGTGACATAAAGGTGTCATTTAACACATTCAAAAACCTGATTCCCCTTGCTGAAGTACCAGTCACTCTATCACAATTTATGTCCAGGTAATTAAAATCTCCAATAATTAACTTGTTACCCCAATTTGCAGCTTTCCCCATTTGTTCTAACAGCTGTTCTTTCTCATTGATATTTACATTAGGTGGTTTATAATATATCCCAACCAATAATTGATTTCCCTTCGTTTGCCCCAAGCAGATATCTACCCATAAAGCTTCCACATTTTCCTTGTCACACTCCACATGCCTAAGATTTGACTTTAACTCATGGTTGACATACAAACATACCCCACCACCCTTCTTGTTTTTCTTATCCTTCCTAAATAGTGTGTACCCATTTAAGTTAACTGCCCAGTCATGTGTCTCGTCTCACCATGTTTCTGTTATGCCTATTAAATCACATTGTTTAGTGTATGATATTGCCTTTAGTTCCCCCATTTTGTTATATAGGCTCCTTGCATTAGTAAGCATACATTTAATATTATCATGAGTCATTTGTACTTTTTCATCAATATTACATACCTCCTCTGTTCTGAGCTTTCCCCTCCCCCTATCTCTGCTTATATTGAGCTAAAGCCCATCTCCTTTCTATCCTATCTCCATTTTCTAGATTGCTTTTACCCTCCCCCCCCTACTACTAGTTTAAAGGGACACTATAGTCACCTGAACAACTACAGCTTAATGTATTTGTTCAGGTGAGATCTATAGCTCCCTGCAGGCAATCTAATGTAAACACTGTATTTTTAGAGAAAATACAGTGTTTATATTGATTGATAGGATACCACCAGAGGGACTTCCTATCATGCAGGACCCTAAAAAGGCCTTGTACCCGTCAGACGTATTAAAATACGTCTGACGTGTGCAGGAGAGAGAAGGCACTGTGGCACTTCTCTCTTCTGCCTTTCGCATGCACGGTAGTGTGGTCAGGACTTCAGAGGGCGCCCTCTGAAGTATGTGCACAAGAGCCGCAAAGCCGCGCATGCGCACAAGGGAGCAATGACGCTTCCAAATGGAAGCGTCTGATTGCTCCCTGCTCGCGCCCGCCTAATTCATCATTTTGATGAAATAGGGGGCGCGGCTTCACGAGGCTCCTGGTGCTGGAACCAGGTGAGTAAAATCCTCTGCCTGGAGAGTCCATTTAAAATATCCTCCAACCTTCCAGCCATCCTCTCCCCCAGCACAGCAGACCCTCTTCCGTTTAGGTGCAATCCATCACCACTATACAGGTTATACCTAAGCGCAAAATTGACCCAGTGCTCTAAAACACCCAAATCCTCTTTCCTGCACCAAGACTTCAGCCATGCATTGACCTCTCTAATCTCCCGTTGCCTTTCTGCTGTAGCGCGTGGCATAGGTAATATTTCTGAAAATATTACCTTGCAGGTTCTTTTCTTTAGCTTCCTTCCTAGTTCCCTGTACTCATTCTAATTCCATTTTCCTATGACTTTGTCATTGGTATCAATATGGACCATGACAGCTAGGTCATCCCCAGCCCCTCGCAATAATTCCTCCACTCTGTCGGCATCATGCCAGACCCGAGCACTCGATAGACAGCAAACTGTCCGGTTGAGATGATCAGAGTGGCAGATTACCCTATCTACTCTCTTATTAATAAGTCCCCTACCACCACAACCTGTCTAGCCTTCCTTACCCTCTCAACCCTACCCGTACTACAGGGGGGGCTGTTCCCACGGCTGTTAGAAGGAACAGCTTCCTGCAGTACAGCTACTCCTGAGCTGATGCTCCCAACATCTTCACTCAAATCTGTTAGGCTGCACAAGATCTGGACTAGCTAAACCTTTTCTCTTCCGTCCACCCCCCCTCCCCCCCCCGCTTCATCACCCCACTGTTACCCAGCTATGTGCCTGCTCACCAACTGTCTCATCTCCTCCCATTCCACTACCTGCACCCACTAAACTCTGCTCAGTGAGCAGCAGACTCCTCTCAAGATTGTCAATCTCTCTCAGTGTTGCAATTTGCCTCTCCAGATCTCCAATCTGAACTTTCAGAAAAGCCACTCGCTCACACCCACCACAGAGATATGGACACTGGACAGATTCATCCAGGCATGCATACATGCAGCAGGATGTGCACTGAGTAAAACTTGCAATCTTTCTAGCCCTCATCCCCAGTTACCAAAAAAAACAAGTGAGCAAAACAATATTTACCCTCTTGGTTTAAACTCCCTTGTAGTTTAAACTCCTGTTGTTTTAACTCCTACCTAAAAGAGACTACTTTAACCCCTTAAGGACACATGACATGTGTGACATGTCATGATTCCCTTTTATTCCAGAGGTTTGGTCCTTAAGGGGTTAAATAGCCTACTTTCAAGCAAACTCCAGTGAGCAAGCTGTATGCTATCTGCCCTGTACTGAAAATCTGGATTCATCCGTGAAGAGAACACCTCTCCAAAGTGCCAGACGCCATAGAATGTGAGCATTTGCCCACTCAAGTCGGTTACGATGTCGAACTCCAGTCAGGTCGAGACCACGATGAGGATGAAGAGCATGCAGTTGAGCTTCCCTGAGAAGGTTTTTGACAGTTTGTGCAGAAATTCTTTGGTTATGCAAACCAGTTGGATGTACTGCCAAATTCTCTGAAATGCCTTCATGCCTGGAGACGGCTTATGGTAGAGAAATGAACATTCAATTCCGTGGCAACAGCTGTGGTGGACATTCCTGCAGTCAGCATGCCAATTGCACGCTCCCTCAAAACTTGCAACATCTGTGGCATTGTGCTGTGTGATAGAATTGCACATTTTAGAGTGGCCTTTTATTGTGGCCAGCCTAAGGCACACCTGTGCAATAATCATGCTGTGTAATCAGCATCTTGATATGCCACACCTGTGAGGTGGATGGATTATCTCGGCCAAGGAGAAGTGCTCACTAACACAGATTTAGACAGATTTGTGAACAATATTTGAGAGAAATAGGCCTTCTGTGTACATAGAAAAAGTCTTAGATCTTTAAGTTCAACTCATGAAAAATGGGGGCAAAACAAGTGTTGTGATTATAATTTTGTTCAGTGTATATCTAATGCTATATATATTATATGTAATGCTGAACACTGGTTACCAAACCAGTCCTCATGGCCCACCAACAGTCCAGGAGTTATGTATTTCCCTTATTTATTCCAATGGAGATGTTGACAAAACCTAGACTGTTTGTAGGCATTGTTGGTGGGCCATGAGGACTAGTTTGAAGAACACTGTTCTAACAGTGTATATAAATATGAGGTAGATTTACGAAGGAAACAATTAGGGGGGGTCATCATGGAAAATATTGCAATGTTTCTTAGCATTTAGCTCTTTGCACCCAAAATAGCACCTGCTTTGCCTTGATAGATCTCCCCCAATAGTTTCTATAGACTGTATATTAAAGTATTTTTAATGTCTGTTTCATTTTAATTGCATACTTTTGCAAGCTGGCACATTCAGCTTACTCCCCACAAACAGCTCTCAGACTTCTCCCCACACACAACATTCACCCACGCAATATTCAGTCACCCATGCACACATACAACACTCAGCCACCACACACACAAACATGACACTTACAGAAATAGAGCCCCAAACTGGCAGCCTGCACCCTTTTTAAAATATGTGTGGATTAGGTGTGCTCAGTCCCTGGTTTGGTAAAAGTGACAGGGTCTAAAGGAGACTTGAATCACAAGCTTGGTTTGCTGTATTTGAAGCTGTAAATTTGCATGAATAATAATTCCCTTTAGACTGCAAAAAACATTGACAAGTCATGCATGCTTTACTATTTTTAAATCACAGTCAGTAAATTAAAAATTATACCTGGAACAACTATATTTTCAAAATTTTCATTTAGTAGATAATACCCCTATTGTTAACTTTTTAACACACTCATAAACAACTAGGTAATGTGTAGTGAGTGGCTAAATGTTGGATTGAATAAGGGAATTATAAATATTAATAGATTATACTGTTTAAAAAAAAGAATAACTTTTATAGTTCCGAATAAACACTTGACATTTTTTCTAATTAATTATATTCTGGATTTATTTCATAAATGCTACCCAGGCAACAGGATATTTTGCAGCAACAGTATATCACTCTGCACATTTTTAGACACGGGATCTATACTGTTTGCTAATTGTATCTACAGAAGCATCTTAATTTTTAACAAATTAGAGTTTGAGCAAACTTTTGCTATTATATCGCAAGGGGCAGACTTTTAGCTACTGAAAAAAAAGGGAAATTATCAACTAAGTTATGATTGTGAAAATCAAGTTGTTTTCGAGTGTTTGAGTGAATTTGTATTATCATATGCTATGGGACAGCTATTAATCAATTTTAATAAATTGGAAACGGAATCCATAAATGAAGATTCTGAAAATCAAGTTGTTCCCAGTATAATTATTAAATTATTGATGAAAACCCCCTCTGTTGATTTATAGTTGTAAAATATGCATAACAATAATTTTAATGGAAACTGTTAATAGTGTACAATATTTTAACCAAGTAAATAAAAGTTATATCTTAATTATGAGTGTTCTACATCTTCTTCATCCTTTTTTCATTGATTCTTATGTAAAAGGGGTTTAATCTCCACAATAGTAACAAAGTATTTAACCAGGAAAGGTACATTCCGATTATTCTGGTTTCCAAGTACATCCTGGGCATGTTATTTTTGCCCATGATCCAGTTGATGTTACTATTATCCAATTTAATGGTACTCATTTTATCTACCTCAGAAGGATGAAGAGCTGAATCATCGCAACAAGCTCGGACTGGCCATCGGGCATAACAGGCAAATGTCCAGTGGCCCGAGTTGTTTTTTCTTACAACTGCTTTTTCAGTGCTGTGATTTTGACCATTCTTAGACAATCAGTTTTAAAAGCAAATTAGTACAGTGTGTTGGATTTACATATTTGGCAGGCGTTGTCACAGGGCCTGTTTTCCCAAACACATTTTCTGAGGGCATATGAGGTAAATGACTTGCACTGAATAAGTGTTTAATGACATTCTTTCAGAGAGCTTGTTTTTTCTGCAAAGAGAACAGGAATTAATCATATCCAACGAATATTTATTGTTTTAGCACTTTATTTTCTACAAAAGAAAAATGCAACTTAATTCTGTATTTGTCTTAGTGCGTGTGCAAAACACCTACCTTAACATCTTTACAGATTTGCATCTTGTCGTGGGGAGAGAGAGTGCTTGGCCATGACAGAGGTCCTGAGACTCTGTTCCAGAGAGGCCTCCTCCTGTGGGTGCAAACCAAGTGTATTGGTCAGTGGAATAAAACAGAGCATCACAGGTTACAACGGCAATGCTCTAAATTATTATCCAGTGCTGGCCTGTTGGAGCATTGAACAGATAACCAGGGATCAACTTTGCACCCTCACTGGCTCAAGCTAAGTAAGACAGAAGGGGGAATACATGTTAGTTTTTGTTTTATTTTTAAAAATGTTTTAAAGCCTGTCAGGAATCCGCGGGCGGCTAGGAGGGGAGGCTGCACGCCACTTGCAGCACTCACCCTCAGTCCGTCACCGCCCGCGGTCTCCCCTCGTCTCACCTGTCGGCGAGTGGCGTCTCCTCTCTGCCGCTCGCCGCTCGCGTCCTCCACGCCCCCCAGCGGCAGCATGTATAACGCTGCATGCTGGGAGGACACTAAATTATGCAAACGCCGCGTCACATGAGTGACCCGGCGTTAAAGAAACAGTACCTCAATCACAGTGGGAGGTATAGATATCCCCCACGTGTGATTGTTAATTCTGATTGGAAGTTATCCAATCAGAATTAAACCAGGGGTATTTATACTTACCTTCTCTGTCCCTCAGTGCCCTGTTGTGGTCTTGTGATACCTGTACTGTAGTTTTCTCGTCTTGCTCTCTGGTTACTGATTATTTGGCTCGTTATTCCGATTGTCCTGTCTTCTCCACTCCTTTGACCTCGGCTTGTTTCTCGTTCTCCCGTTTTCTGGCTCCCTTTACTTGGCTTGTCTCCTGACCATTCTTAGTGTGCTTAGCCTGGCCACTCTAAGGACCGGTATAGCACCCTTACTCTCTGTGACCTGTTAGCGTGTTAGGTTCCGGAATCGTGACAAAGCCTAACTTAAAGCCCGTAGCCCCCTACCCTAGTGTCCGGAGGTAGGCTGTAGCCAGACAACAAAAGAGTTGTAATCTCTGTGCTCTTCCAGCACTGTTCCCTGTGGTGATGCCAAGAGCCGGGTTTTGACATCACTTTGGCACCGGCATCAGTAAACAGCACATGAGGGAGCAGAGCAAGAAAACAATGAAGATCCCAGCCTCCCCACTTGACCCCAGAGAATGGATCTCCACTTTACCCTAGGGAAAGGACCCACTCCTGCCCTCCCAAATGTGTATGTGTCTGTCAGTGAGTTTGTGGCAGTCTCTCAGTGAATGTGTGTGTGTTTCTCAGTGTGTGTCAAATCAGTAAGAGTGTGTGCTAGTGGGAGTGTCTGTCAGTAAGTTGTAAAATGTAATTTGGAACGGTGTTAATGTTGAATCTTCTTAATTTCTTCTTGTCTTCAGTTGATTGATATATATATATATATATGTCTGTTGTATATATATTCTTGGGCCAAATGCTCGCCACAATAATATATGTCTATATTATTGAAAAGTAGTAATACGCAATCTGACTTACGGTTTCTTCAGGTTTATTCTTAGTTACAGATACATAATAAAACATAATAAAGGATGTTACAGGATTATGGACATCCAACAGCAGATGGTAATTGCTGGACTTCTGATGGGAGAGTTACATCGTTGTACAGAGCCAAGAGCCAAGCCAAGAGAGAGCGACCTCGTGTCCCTCTGTTACTATAAAGATGTGCTAATACTAACGTCAGCATTTAACTCTGTCCATATAAGGACAAGACCCCCACATCCACATTCCAGAGCTCTCGGACAAAGAAAGCCTTGTGACTTATACCATCTGTTACTTATGTCAATCCACACATCCATATACAATCAATAGAAACATAGAATATGCAATATTCTACATTCCCTCTGTTTATGGTTTGTTTTAAAACCATAACACAATGTCACTAGCGTGTCCATTCATACATCACTCGTATCACAGTCATTGAACATAGAACAAGATGTAGTCACAACTTTCTATTATATGAGAGTTCTTGGAAGGTCGAGTTTCTATCCCTCATACTGCTTACTTTACTTCAAAACTCCCTCTGTTTCAGCTATGTATTGATATCCATATCCATGTTACATCATAACTACTTGAACATAATATGTACATATATATAACAATAATAAATGAATAAAATAAAATATTTACAAATGTTGATCCAATAAACAATAAAGCAATCAGAAAGATCTACCTGCTCAGGTACAGTCATATCTTTGTAGATAACAAAATCAAGATGATAACTTTCTAAATAATAATAACTGTGTATCACTATCATATTCCTACAGATACATATATAGTATAGTATTTTCATTCTCAATACCCGATATTACTAAAATACTAATACAGGTATTACTATAATATACTGTCCAATTAGATTTCCATGAATCATATGGTTTCTAGCAACCTTAAAATCTTTAGGTCATTTGTATTCATGAATTACATTCCTGTACCATTAATACCACCTAGTGATACTTGCATCAGTATTTTACAATCATAGTATTTAATTTGTATATTCAGTAGGCTCTCACTAACTGAAATATATTAACACTACTTATAAGACTCATTCAAAGGATGTGTTATCAACCATGAAGTTCTATAATAATTCTTCAAATAATGTTCATGGTGTTGACAATACCTATTGTTCTAGAAATTCTCCACCCAGAAATCTTTCTATCATAGATTTGTTTTTGTTTACATAATTTTCACTAAAATTCCACCTTGTAGTAACAAACTTTTCATTCAATAGAACATAGCTTACTTTAAAATAACTTGGAAAGAATAATTTAAATTCATTAGCATCACTCTCTTCATTAGCATTGTGATGACTTATTAATGTAATACATCTTAAAAGCAGGATTGTCCTAATGTTCTGACCAATCCATATTCCTTAGTAAACTTCAACTGACTAAATTAAAATAAAATAAAATAAACTTGGGGTCATACTGCCCAGAAACGTATTCCTAGTCTGTGTCTAACAAACTCAGGGTAATCATAAAACAACTTATAACAACGTATTCATTAGATACCATTATATCCAGAAACCTATTCTCCCTAGTCCATACCTTTATAGACTTAGGTCAAATATAATAGTGTACTATACTCTTAACTAAACTTCAATTCAATTCCTCTTGGATCTCTGAACTCTTATATCCAAAGCATTCTTAATGTATATAATTACTTAATATAAATCAATATAAATGATCCTTCCTTAGTTTTTTTCCTTATGTTACCATTGTTTGTTTTACTTCACCTCGATATAAACAAATTACTCATTATAGTTAATCTATGAAATACTATTGAACTCAATCTTTGTGGTATTAAGTAACCATGATCCTTATTTTATCAACTTCATATTTTATCTACTTCTGATACTTCTCATCCTATGTATAGGTAATAATGTAATAGTTCTCTTCATAATACTATCCTTTCATAATTTTCTAAGTACTCTCTTTTGGTATTAATACTCATAACTGTTATATAACTTTTCATTGTCTGTTTTCTTCTTCATTAATATTTAGGAATTGATATGTATGTTAGTGTCAATCTTTTATTTCTTTGTAAGTCTGTTAATCTTCTGTATCACAGTTTGTAGATCAGATGAAAAGTCTCTTTCCAACAGTCGATTTCCAGTTGTCTGAAGGAATGTTTTCCTGATTTATTGCCACATGGATTTGTCACGCTTTACCAGATCAGTTATTTCTGTTTATTTCGTTGCTTCATCCACACAGCTGCGCAGTTCTTTGCTTGGATGATTGCCAATCTCTGCCACGTGCTTGCTTCTAGAATTCACGTTGCATCTTGTACTTTTTCTCTCGGTTGTAGAAAATAGTCTTGTACAGTCTTTGTGATTTGAAAATCTTTTTCATACAAACCACAGTCTAGATTCTTTTTTTTTCTCTTCAAGTTTGTTTTCCCAGTTCCAAAATAGCTTTGTAACTTGATTCTTCTCTCTCCCCCCTTAAAGTGGGAACAAAACTTGAATAGAAGACTGGCTGGCTGGCCAATGTAAAATGTAATTTTGGAACGGTGTTAATGTTGAATCTTCTTAATTTCTTCTTGTCTTCAGTTGATTGATATATATATGTATTTTGTATATATATTCTTGGGCCAAATGCTCGCCACAATAATATATGTCTATATTATTGAAAAGTAGTAATACGCAATCTGACTTACGGTTTCTTCAGGTTTATTCTTAGTTACAGATACATAATAAAACATAATAAAGGATGTTACAGGATTATGGACATTCAACAGCAGATGGTAATTGCTGGACTTCTGATGGGAGAGTTACATCGTTGTACAGAGCCAAGCCAAGAGAGAGTGACCTCGTGTCCCTCTGTTACTATAAAGATGTGCTAATACTAACGTCAGCATTTAACTCTAGCCATATAAGGACAAGACCCCCATATCCACATTCCAGAGCTCTCGGACAAAGAAAGCCTTGTGACTTATACCATCTGTTACTTATGTCAATCCACACATCCATATATAATCAATAGAAACATAGAATATGCAATATTCTACATAAGTGTTTTGTGTCAGTAAGTGTGTTGGTCAGTATGTGTCAAATCAGTGAGAGTGTGTCTGTTAAAGAGTCTTGTGTGTGTGTGTCAGTGTCCTCTGGGTTAAAGTATGTGTGTCAGTTTCCTGTGTGTTTATATGTGTATCGGTTTCCTCCTTGTGTAAATGTGTGTATCAGTTTCCTCTGTGTGTAAATATGTGTATGTCAGTCTCCTCTGTGTAACATATTTTCATTTTGTGACTTAAGGTTGAGACAGTGGTGTATTTTAGATATGTGCTGCCCTAGGCATGTCAAAACTCGGGGACCCGCCACCCCATCTAAATTTGCCCTGCCCTATCTGTTTAAGATGAACATGCAGTTTGACTGAAAGACACACTCTGACACACCCATTCACTGACAGGCACACACTCTCAGATTCACATACAGTTACATACGTTCACTGACCGACACATACTGGCAGACACACACTCACTGACAGACACCCACTGACACACACACACACTGACAGACACACACATTCACTGACAGACACCCACCGACACACACTTACAAAGTATTATAGCTATTTTAAAAATATTAATTTTAATCCACCCAGATGCTCTACCTTTGGGAGAGCTGGAGTGGATTCTTCCCCCGGGGGGCTGCTGATCTGGTGACTGGCTGGGCAGGCTGCTGCTCTGGCTGGGCTGGCTGACTGCTGCTCTGGCTGGGCTGGCTGGTTGCTGGTCTGGCTGGGCTTGCTGAGCGGCAGGGCGTGCAGGCTTTCAGTTGTGTAATACTCCTGCTCAGCTGCCTCGCATGCCACTCAGTGGATGCCGGGAACTGGGTGACGCCATATCCCGGCTTCCGCATCACTGCGTGGTGCGAGGGAACTTAGCAGGAAGAGCTTAGAAGGCTCCCTTGTGCCCCAACCCCCCCCCCCCCCCAGCCACACTGGGAGCATTTTAAAGCCTCGGGGGCCCTAAGGTGGCCAGCTCAGGGCCCCCCATGAAAGAGGCTAACAGGGCATCTGCCATGGCGCTTTGGGGGCGGCTTTTGTGCTGCCCCCGCTAAAAGTGCCGCCCAAGGCAAATGCCTTGTTAGCCTTGTAGGAAATACACCCCGGGGTTGAGACACATTGCCTTATGTGACAGCTTGTGTAGAGATGGTGGCAGTTATTAAATGCTACCTAGGAAGAGTCATTTTTTGTGTTTGGTGACTACTGACACAGCAAATATTAACACCTGTTCTGCAGCCAGTACTACCTTCAGTAATACGTGCCACAGGAGGAAGAAGAGTACTCCATAGTTTCTTCCAGGAAGGTGAAGGTTCTAATTTCCATGTTTAAAATTACTTCTGCCATTTTCTATGTGGACTGGAGCCTGAAATGTTTTATGGTCATAAATGTAGGGAGTCAGGATATGACATGAGTATTTTAGGAGAATTGGGATTCATTATACAATGTTGGTTTAAAAATAAGGTTTGCATTGATATGTGGCACAGAATTCACAAATAGATTTATTCATGAACCCACTTTGCACACTCTTGCTGAATGTCTTCATTCATGTTTTTTTCATGAATTAATCTTTTCATAGAAACACATGTTCTAGCATGTAGCACCACAGCCTGTACAAGAAAAGTAGGACTGTAATTAAGTGCTACAAGGATGATTTATACCTACAGCAATTTATTTGTAAAAAATTATCATCAAATGTTTTTCGTAAATTCCATAGAGTAAGATTAACCCCTTAAGGACCAAACTTCTGGAATAAAAGGGAATCATGTCATGTGTCCTTAAGGGGTTAAAGAAACTTACCCTCATATACTTGTTTTGATAGATCCACCTTCAGCTTTATAATGAGAGTGGTGGAGTTATCGAGCATTATAATGGTGATTAATTTTATAATATACAGTTCCTAGCTGTTGCTAAGACAGTAAAAATTATAATATACTCTTATTTTGTCCAAAATCACTCTTGCACTGTACAACAAACCAGAGAAACCAACATGCTAACCAGAGAACCCAACATGCTAACAAATTGCCTATGAGCAGATCATCAATGGGCTGGTCAGGGGGAAATCCACAAACTATGAGAAAAAAGTACATCTTGTTTTTTCATAATTATAAGTTGAGTTTTAAAATAAAAATATGAAAGCAACATTTTTATCTTTTTTTAGTAGCTTTACTAACCATATGTTTCCACAGTATAGATTAGATCCTTTGTTATTGAAAATAAACGTCTTCTAAGAAATATTGGTAATCTTTCCTGAATGAATAGATGTGGCCAAATGTATTCGCACCCTTGCATTTTAATCAAAAACTGTAATGCGTTATTCGCCTTGAACTCATACTGGAGTTTTCAAAAATGTATGTTATCAACCCACAGAAGTTCTGGGAAAATGTATTTTGGGAAGTTGAAACAAAAGTAGAGCTTTTTGGCAAATCACAACCACTCCATGTTTACAGAAGGAAAAATTCATATTTTTAAGTAAAGAACACCACCCCTACCATGAAACACGGAGAAGGCTCAGTGATCTTATGAGGTTGCCTGGGTGCCTAGAAGTTGTGCAGTGCACCATGAAATCAGAAGGCTATCAAGATATTTTGGAGCAAAGCGTACTGACTAGTGTCAGAAAGCTGTCTTATTCTTAGGTCATGGACCTCCAACAAGGTAAAGACCCGAAACATATCTCAAAAAGCACCCAAGGAGATCAGAAAACACATACACACTACAGTCCCTTTCAACACATAGTACACCACAAACAGACTCCTTTACACATACTACACAAACAGTCACACACAATTACACATACAGCACCACAGACAGCTTCCCTGGACATGTACAACACCCTTTACTGGCCATGTCCCACTTTTGTTCTCTGGTATCCACTTTAGGGACACCAGAGATAAATCATCAGCAAACACAGAGCTGTGTCATGTAAAACAAACACAGAGTATTGTTACCATGCAATAGCTCTTCAGCAGGGCTCTGCACATGAGATGCCCTAAAGGGACAGAAAACTAACTTACTCACTTTGAAGTGGTGTGTGTGTCATTATTGATGACATGGCATTCATTTTCTCTGTCCCTGCCCCCTCCTACTGGCTTATTCTATCTTTAAATGCCCACTTTTTTTCTTAGTCTGGCGTTGAGAAGAAAACATTAAACAGTTGTGAAGTGGTCTTTCATGAGTCCAGATCTGAATCCAATTGAACTGTGGAAAGAGCTGAAACTCCCAGTTTTTACAACTCACTCATCAAAGCAGAGATAACGGCACAAGTTTGCTAAAGAAGAGTTGGCCAGAATCCTAGTTGAAAAGTGTAGAAATCTTGTCCAATGTGTAGAAATGTTGACTGTTGTTAATGTGATTAAATGTCCTATAACAGAGTTGGAGGTAATAACTTCTAAAGTAAACACAGTGTACTATAATATCTGATTGAAAAAAATATTTTTTCACGTTGGCTGTTTAAGTCACAGCTACCAGGGAAGAATGCAGAGAATTATGACAGGGCCCTGAAATTGGGACCATCCCTCCAAATGTGGGACTTTTGAGAGGTCTGTTCTAATGGCTGACGGACAGGCAGATACTAGGGTCATCAGACTTGTACGATCTTCTAAGCAATATACTGTTCACTTGCTGGAGTCTTTGGGTTTTGGAGTGAATCTTGACAAATCAAAGCTGTTCCCTCACAGGTTGTACAGTTTTAGACACGAATTGGGTCTTTTGACAACCGCAATCCAAAGCAGGGAGATCAAAAAGACTCTATTACCCTTTCCGCAAACCTGAATCATATCTGTCTTGGGCAAGTCCTCTAAATCTTTTCAGACAAAATCTGATTTGTCTTCCATTTTTACCCTTTCTTTTGTGATATTCTTTAACTTTGTGTTGTCTCCTGTTTGCGTCTCTACGTAGTCGTTTACAGGCCAGCTCCTGGTCTCCTACTTTTGGCTTTAAAGGCCTGTTTCTACTACCACTCTAGCTCTCTGGATTTGCAGTTTTTTGTCCCTCTCTGGCATCAAAATGTCTTTTGGGGCTCATTCTCTGTAAAATTTAGTCCACTAAATAAACTTAGTTGCAGCCATGAAAAAATGTATTGGGCTGTTGTCAACAATGTAAGATCAATGTCTCCTGTAACCCTCCATTTTGCTTTTATTTCACATTACCAGTTTTTAGTGCATTTTATATATAGCATGATAATAGAATAGTGATGCTTCAAGGTAAATATGTTGCTGTTATTAAAAGCATCATAAAGCACATAAAAAAATGCCTAAAACTTGTGATATTAATTTTTAAAGGACCGCTCAATGCACAAGTAAATACTACAGCCCACTGTAGTGCTTATGGTTACAAGAGTGCCCTGGTACAATTACACAAACGGTTGTCAAACCGATTTAGTATGTTTTAACAACTTAACAACTCATCTGGGCTCCCTCACTGCATCCTGTCTTCTGCTGCAGGAGACTCCAGATATCAATGCAGCGTTAAATCTGGCTGATCCAGGACCACACTCAGTGACTGTGAATGCTCAGGTACTCTCTCAGCTAATGGAAGCAGTCCTAGATGTCTCTGCCTAGCTCTGTAGAGCTAACCTGATTCTTCTACAGAAGAAGACTGTAAGACTGCATCCACTGGTGCCCGGTAAGTTGTCAAACTGTATTAAAACGATTTGACTACTTACAATGTGGGGATGCCACCGGGCTGCCGTGATTATGGTGCTTGAAGTGTCCCTTTAACTCTCTTTCAAAGTTAATAAATAAAAACTGAATAAAAGACTCAAGGCTTTTCCAGAGAATTCAAAGTACCATTTTTTTTTTCCAGTACTGTGGGTCGCTGGGAACTTGTCAGGGGTGTATTTCTCACAAGGCTAACAATGCATTAGCCTTGGGCGGCTCTTTCATGGGGGCTCAAGAGCTGGCCAGCTGGGGCAGGGTCGTGGCGCGACTCACTCCCTCGCACCATGCAGTGATGCTGGGAGCCGGGATATGACGTCACCCAGTTCCCGTCATACACTGAGTGGTGCGCGAGGGAGCTGAACAGGAGGATTACACAACTGAAAGCCTGCACACCCTGCCGTCCAGCAAGCCCAACCAGAGCAGCAACCAGCCAGCCCAGTCAGAGCAGCAGCCAGCCCAGCCAGAGCAGCAGCCTGCCCAGCCAGTCACCAGACCAGCAGCCAGCTCCACTGGACCCTGAGGGAAGAATCCACTCAAGCTCTTCCAGGTAGGGAGGCTGGGTGGATTAAAATTAATATTTTTAAAATATCTATAATACTTTGTAAGTGTGTGAATGTGTCAGTATCAGGGTGTCTGTCAGAGAGTGTGTTTCAGTGAATGTCTGTGTCTGTCAGTGAAAGTGTGTGTCTGTTAGTGAGTGTGTGTGTCTGTCAGTGAATGTGTGTGTGTGTGTGTGTGTGTATGTTAGTATGTGTCTGTCAGTGAATGTGTGCATGTCTGTCACTGTGTGTCCTAATGAGTGTGTGTGTTTGTCAGTGTACGTCTGTGAGTGAGTCTGTATCTGTTAGTGAGTGTGTGTGTCTGTCAGTGAACGTGTGTCTGTCAGTGTGTGTCGGTCAGTGAATGTATGTCACTGTATGTGAATCTGAGAGTGTGTGCATGTCAGTGAATGGGTGTGTCAGAGTGTGTCTTTCAGTCAAACTGTATGTTCATCTTAAACAGGTAGGGCAGGGCAAATTTAGATGGGGTGGGGGGTGCCCGAGTTTTGAAATGCCTAGGGCAGCACATATCTAAAATACACCACTGGAACTAGTCTATAGACCTCCAGTTCTGATTGGCCACTATCTACACGGCCTTTTATTAAGCAGTAATCCTCACGCATTGCTTAACAGTGGTGGTGCAATTTAAAGATAATCACTTCTAAAAAAAAAAAACTGTTAATTAAAAAACTGGTCTTTATAACATTATCATAGCTCGGTCAGACTAAAGTAAACTGCTGTGTTAATTTTTTTAAACTGGTTAATAGAAAGAACATTTTAGTTACAGTTCTACTTTAAATGAATAATTATTTTGACAGATATATTAAAAGTAAATCATCTCTGCATATCGGGTCCTGATTGGTGAGTCGCTGGCAGGCTTTCACTCAATGAGAATGTCCACCCTTCATAATGTTTTTTCAATAATCCAAGTAGGAACTTCACCTACAGAACACAAATGAAAAATAGATTTCGGCAATAAAATTGCGATTTGCTCATAATTTATTTTTTAAATAGAATTATGTAAAAATATAATGACTCAGACAGTGTTCATATTGCTTATTTATTCACTTCACCTGTTGTCCTTGGGAAATGTATAAGAAACGGCAAACATACATACTATACCAATTATATATACCATAGTATCCCAAGTCACAACCTCTCTCTATATATTTTTTGTATAATAAAAGGGCATGAATCATATACCATAAATATAACAATGGTGTGGTTATTTAAAACATACTGGCCACCAATCAGAATTACACTTATAGAATAGCAGTCTACTTGCAGACAACAATGCAAAGCAAATATAAGATGTAATATTTTTCAATTATAAAAATTAAGAAGACACAACAAAAGACTATAGAAACACATAAAGATGATACAAGAAAGAAAGAAGAATTAAAAATGGGGGAGGGGGGACGAGGCAGAGAACACAAGCCAGTCTCTCATTGTTCAATTTTTTCATTTAGAAATAGAAATGGACCCAAGCAAATCCATCATAAATAAAATACAAAAATATCCTAGTAAATCATCAATTCTACAGTTATGGATCTTGAGAATGCATCAATAAGTTAACGAAGAATAGTCCAATAACAGCCCCTATGTATTCAGATGCAATATTAACCCATAGTCTAGTAGCAGCCCCTATGTATTCAGATGTAGTATTAACCCATAGTCTAGTAGCAGCCCCTATTTATTCAGATGTAGTATTAACCCATAGTCTAGTAGCAGCCCCTATGTATTCAGATGTAGTATTAACCCATAGTCTAGTAGCAGCCCCTATGTATTCAGATGTAGTATTAACCCATAGTCTAGTAGCAGCCCCTATGTATTCAGATGTAGTATTAACCCATAGTCTAGTAGCAGCCCCTATGTATTCAGATGTAGTATTAACCCATAGTCTAGTAGCAGCCCCTATGTATTCAGATGTAGTATTAACCCATAGTCTAGTAGCAGCCCCTATGTATTCAGATGTAGTATTAACCCATAGTCTAGTAGCAGCCCCTATGTATTCAGATGTAGTATTAACCCATAGTCTAGTAGCAGCCCCTATGTATTCAGATGTAGTATTAACCCATAGTCTAGTAGCAGCCCCTATGTATTCAGATGTAGTATTAACCCATAGTCTAGTAGCAGCCCCTATGTATTCAGATGTAGTATTAACCCATAGTCTAGTAGCAGCCCCTATGTATTCAGATGTAGTATTAACCCATAGTCTAGTAGCAGCCCCTATGTATTCAGATGTAGTATTAACCCATAGTCTAGTAGCAGCCCCTATGTATTCAGATGTAGTAATAACCCATAGTCTAGTAGCAGCCCCTATGTATTCAGATGTAGTATTAACCCATAGTCTAGTAGCAGCCCCCATATAAAAAAGGAAAGCGAGAAAGGAAAAGATGATCCCCATCATCAATTGACCAATATTCCCTTCAAAGAAACCAAACCAAATCATTGGGGACCAATCAACCCAATACCCTTGCTGTAAGGTTTTTAATTTTATTTTTGTATATATTTATATAATGGAGACAACTGTTGATTGGTTCTGAGTGCCTCACAACAAATTTTGCACGGGTATTCGGTCTAATTCTCACAGAACGCCAAAAAATTAAGCAGTAACAGGTACCTCAACAGTTTCAGCTCCCCACATATCAGTTATTGGGCTTTGGTATCATAGGTGCATGCACATAAACATGTGACTAAATCCATATATTCTACAGGTGACAATGATTTAGTGAGGAGAAGAATCTTACATTATCAATATCTGTTATCCTGGTGAAATAACAACAGTATTTTAATGTCAGGCAGGACTGATGTGCAAAACAATCAATCGATCAAAGGGCATGAATGGCAAGGAAGACAGTTGAACAAAATTGTAGTCCAGGCACTCAAGGATCAGTTCAGCAGGTACTGTACTTTGTACAGAGTAGATAATCCCTCCTCCCTTTTGACATGCAGAGTTTGGTAGGACTAACTGGGCATGTGTACTAATTAAATGATCCATCACATGAGTGTATTGTTTGATGTGTGTTATTATAATAGACCCCCTATACTCCAGCTGAGTATGTCTGTTATGAAGCTCCTAAGTCCCAAGCGAAATAGTGATTATAGCCCAAGTTCCCCCAAGCATCAGCCTAGACTTGATGAAGGGGTAAAACAAATCTGTTTAATCAGGGCTCACTTTTATACAGTACAGAGACACAGCAAACACTCCCATCACACTCCCATAGACACAATGTCACGATTCGGGGAACCCAACACGCTGGCACACACACACACACACAAAAGGTGCCGTACCGGACCTTAGAGTGGCCGGGCTAAGCACACACAGAATAGTCAGGAGACAAGCCGAGTAAAGGGGAACCAGAAGACAGAATAACGTGAAACGAGCCGAGGTCAAAGGGTAGGAGAAAGTCACAGAGTCAGATAAACAAGCCAGAGAGTACGTAACCAGAAGCACAAGGTAAGTAGCAATACTAGCAAGCAAAGACCACAACAGGGCAGGGAGGAACAGGAAAGGTAAGTATTTAAACCATCAGGTTAATTCTGATTGGATAATTTCCAATCAGAATTAACAATCACACGTGGGAGATATTTAGACCTCCCACTGTGATTGAGGCACTGTGCCTTTAACGCCGGGTCAGGTGACTGACCCCGGCGTGTATAAACCTGGGCGGTCTCCCAGCGTGCAGCGTCATGCATGCTGCCGCTGGGGGACGTGGAGGGAACGGCGGGCGGCATCCGAGGCTGGAAGGATGCCGCTCGCCGTACCCACGAGGCGGAGGGGACCGCGGACGGCTGGAGGGTGAGTACTGCGAGCGGAGTGCAGCCTCCCCTCGCAGCCGCCCGCGGGAGCCTGACATTACCCTCCCCTCGAAGACCGCCCAGGGGGCGGGAAGCGGAAGGCTTCAAAGGAAAGCGGGCATGAAAGGAGCGGACCAAAGAGGGAGCGTGCACATCGGAGCTTGAAACCCAGGACCGCTCCTCAGGGCCGTACCCCTTCCAGTCCACCAAATATTGCAGCCGACCCCTAGAAACACGAGAGTCGAGAAGGGCAGCCACCTCGTACACGTCGTCAGAGACAGCTCGAGGGGAAACGGGCCGCCCGAGGGGACGAGAGAACCGGTTACACAGCAAGGGCTTCAAAAGTGAGACGTGAAACGTGTTCGGGACACGCATGGAAGGAGGCAGATCAAGGGAGTAGGAAATGGGGTTAACCCTACGTAACACCTTGAAGGGACCAAGAAACCTGGGGGCAAATTTCATCGAGGGAACCTTGAGACGGAGGTTCCGGGAGGACAACCATACCCTATCACCCGGAAGATAAGAAGGGGCCGCAACCCTACGGCGATCAGCAAACTTTTTCTGAGCAGCTGCTGAACGAGACAGCGCAACATGGACCTGATCCCACGTCTTCCGCAAAGAGGCGAGGTGCTGGTCCAAGGCGGGCATTCCCTTGTTGGAGAACGCACCGGGAAGGACAGAAGGACGAAACCCATAAGCAACCTCAAAAGGACTTAAGCCAGTAGACGAATGAGACACGTATTCCTGGCAAATTCAGCCCACGGAAGAAGGCGAGACCAGTCATCCTGGTGCGCATTAGTGAAGCAGCGCAAATACAATTCCACAGACTGATTAGCACGTTCGGCCGCACCATTAGATTGCGGGTGATAGGAGGAAGAGAACGACAAGGAGACCCCCATCTCAGCACAAAAGCCCCTCCAGAACCAAGAGACAAATTGAGGGCCCCTGTCAGATACGATATCCTGGGGTACCCCATGCAATCGGAACACTTCTTTGGCAAATACCTGAGCTAACTGAACCGCAGAAGGCAGTTTCTTAAGCGGAATGAAGTGCGCCATTTTAGAGAACCTATCCGTCACAGTCAGTATCACCGTCTGACCATCAGAAAGAGGCAGGTCTACAATGAAATCCATGGATAAGTGGGTCCATGGTTTCTTGGGTATAGATAGAGGCATCAGAAAACCCTGGGGTCTCACATTAAGGGACTTACATTGCGTGCAGACCTGACAAGCCTGAACAAAATCCACTACGTCTCGCTTGAGTGAAGGCCACCAGAACTGTTGAAGGAGGCCCTTGTAGGTTTTGGTAACCCCCGGATGACCAGCAGTTTTGGCTGTGTGAAATAAAGTTAACAACTTTTTTCTGTCATTAGCTTCAACGTATAGTTTACCAACCGGCGTCTCAGGGGGTGCCTGGGTTTGGTATGTCTTAATACTATTAAGGAAAGGTGAAGAAACAACCAAACGGGTAGCAGCTATTATCTGAGACGCAGGTACAATAGGTTCAGGAGTCGGGTTAACAAATTCTACTGGTTCATGCTGCCGAGAGATAGCGTCAGCTTTGGCATTACGGCAACCAGGTCTATAGGTGATAACATATTGGAAGCGTGAGAGAAATAGAGACCATCTAGCCTGCCGGGCAGATAACCTTCTAGCATCAGCAATATAGGATAGATTCTTATGATCTGTTATAACCATAATTTTGTGTCTAGAACCCTCTAATAAGTACCTCCATTCCTTGAAAGCTAACACAATAGCTAATAGTTCCCTGTTCCCAACATCGTAATTCTTCTCTGAATCAGACAACCTTTTAGAAAAATAACAACAGGGATGGAGGGGTTTGTCATAAGACAACCTCTGTGACAGTACGGCTCCCACACCTGACTCCGAGGCGTCTACTTCCATAACAAAGGGAAGAGAAGGATCAGGGTGGTGCAGCACTGGAGCAGAGGCAAATGCCTTCTTGAGGGTTTCGAAGGCCTTAAGGGCTTCAGGAGTCCAAACCCTAGGGTGTAGACCTTTTTTTGTCAACTTCGTTATGGGAGATATGAGTGATGAAAAGTTTTTTATAAATTTCCTATAATAGTTGGCAAATCCTATAAAACGCTGGATAGCCTTTAGTCCTTGGGGAAGTGGCCAGGACATTATAGCTTCTAATTTAGCAGGATCCATACTGAAACCCTGTTCAGTAATGATATATCCTAGGAATTGCACAGAGGTCTGATCGAATAAACATTTTTCTAACTTACAGTAGAGTCCGTTCTGCAATAGCCTTTTGAGCACCATCCTAACATGGTTATGGTGTGTCTTCAAATCAGGAGAATACACAAGTATGTCGTCAAGGTACACTACAGCACAGACATGCAATAGATCCCTAAGGACATCATTTATGAGGTCCTGAAACACGGCAGGAGCATTACACAATCCAAAAGGCATGACCAGATATTCGTAATGCCCACTGCGTGTGTTGAACGCTGTCTTCCACTCGTCATTCTCCTTTATACGGACAAGGTTATAAGCCCCCCTGAGGTCTAATTTGGTGAAGAATTTAGAACCTTTAACACGATCAAACAACTCAGTGATGAGGGGGATAGGGTAGGCGTTTTTAACCGTTATATTGTTCAGACCCCTGTAGTCTATACATGGCCTCAAATCGCCCTCCTTCTTAGCCACAAAAAAGAAACCAGCACCAGCAGGAGAGGAGGACCTTCTAATAAAACCTTTTCTTAGGGATTCCTGTATGTACTCCTCCATGATCTGGTTCTCTTTTTCAGAAAGAGGGTAGACCTTTCCCCTAGGAGGCATAGTGCCCGGTAAGAGGTTTATGGCACAATCATACTCACGATGTGGAGGTAGCTTATCTGCCTCCCTCTTTTCAAAAACCAAGGCAAGGTCTGCATAAACAGAGGGAACAGAAACCGAGAGTGGTTTAGCCGTGGGCACGTTAAGTAAACAGACAGGACGTACATGAGCCATACAGTCTCGCTGACAAGATTCCCCCCAGGAGAGTATGTCTAAACAACCCCAATCAAGAACAGGGTTGTGTTTAACTAACCAGGGAAAACCTAGAACGATGGAGGCTGTTGGGGAGTCAATTATTTGGAAGGTTAACTTCTCCTTGTGCAAAACACCCACAGACATAACTATTTCCTGGGTTTCATGGGTCACCAGAGGTTTCTCCAGTGGTCTACCATCTATGGCCTCAACGGCCAAGGGTGTCTCCTTTCGGATCAAATTCAGGGCTGCGGTTTTGGCAAAGGTCTCATCCATAAGGTTGTCTGCCGCACCCGAATCGATCAGGGCTTTGGTTGTTATAGTGGTTTTATTGACCAAGAGAGAAACCGTAATAAACGGTCTAGAGATGGACATATGAGGGGACAAAGTCATAACACCCGAGGCCGACCCCTCTCTAGGCCTTAGGTGCTGCAGTTTCCCTGTACTTTAGGGCAGGCTTTACAGTGATGCCCCCTCTTCCCACAATAAAGGCATAACCCCTCCCTTCTACGGTACGCTCTTTCGGCCTCAGTTAACCCCGTAGCACCCAACTGCATGGGTTCAGGGGATGGTTGCACAGGAGCGGGTAACGCTAGCAGGGAAGTACTGGGTAGAGCAGGTAACACCCGTGTATCCAACCGTCTTTGGCTACGCCTCTCTCTAATACGGTTATCTATAAGAATCACATAGTCTATAACATCATCTAGAAGAGCAGGTAATTCCCTGGATGCTATTTCATCCAGTATATAAGCGGCCAGACCCTCCTGAAAGGCTGTTACGAGGGCGTCATTATTCCAAACCACTTCAGCTGCTAGAGTACGAAATTCGATAGTGTAATCTGCTACAGACCTGTTACCCTGTCGGACCCTAAGCAGAGCCTTGCCAGCAGAAGCAACCCTACCGGGTTGATCAAACGTGCGTCTGAAAGCTGTCAGAAAATCTGCAAAGGACATAGGAGACGTATTTTCCCAAATGGGGTTGGCCCATGCTAAAGCTCTCCCGGACAAGTGGTTTATCAAAAAGGCAATCTGTCAGTGGGATAGGAGCGTGGATTCATCACCAAATGGATGTCGATTTGGTTGAGGAAACCACGACACAATGCTGGGTCACCACTGTAGCGCTGTGGTGGCGTCATGTGAACTACATGAGCGGGAACAGGTACTGGAGTGGGAATGGGTTCGGGCACAGCAGCAGCAGCCTCCTGAACGGCAGGTTGCAAGTGTGCAGTACGAGCCAGAATGTTTTGCAAAGCTTGAGCAAACTGATCCATACGGTGGTCCAAGCCATCCATTCTAGCCTCTTGATTAACTAGGAGCTGTGGTATGTCAGCAGGTTCCATTATGGCCCTGTTGTAATGTCACGATTCGGGGAACCCAACACGCTGGCACACACACACACACACACAAAAGGTGCCGTACCGGACCTTAGAGTGGCCGGGCTAAGCACACACAGAATAGTCAGGAGACAAGCCGAGTAAAGGGGAACCAGAAGACAGAATAACGTGAAACGAGCCGAGGTCAAAGGGTAGGAGAAAGTCACAGAGTCAGATAAACAAGCCAGAGAGTACGTAACCAGAAGCACAAGGTAAGTAGCAATACTAGCAAGCAAAGACCACAACAGGGCAGGGAGGAACAGGAAAGGTAAGTATTTAAACCATCAGGTTAATTCTGATTGGATAATTTCCAATCAGAATTAACAATCACACGTGGGAGATATTTAGACCTCCCACTGTGATTGAGGCACTGTGCCTTTAACGCCGGGTCAGGTGACTGACCCCGGCGTGTATAAACCTGGGCGGTCTCCCAGCGTGCAGCGTCATGCATGCTGCCGCTGGGGGACGTGGAGGGAACGGCGGGCGGCATCCGAGGCTGGAAGGATGCCGCTCGCCGTATCCACGAGGCGGAGGGGACCGCGGACGGCTGGAGGATGAGTACTGCGAGCGGAGTGCAGCCTCCCCTCGCAGCCGCTCGCGGGAGCCTGACACACTCCCACAAAATGTCCCCAAATTACAGTGTCACCATAACTAGGCAATAATTTATCAAAATATGAAAATGCATAAAAATGCCCAAAACAGTTCCAGGGATTTAATGGTAGCGGCCGGTCACCTTCGGGAGTTCCATACGAAAGAAATACCAAACGCACACTCTGGCTTGTTAGTAGCATTTGTTTGTATGGTTCTTACAAACAAATATACTGATTGCACTCTTTTGACATGTGTGGGAAAGAGGCAGGCATTCGTCCAAGTTTAGTGGTGTTCAGGAGTTTCAGTTCCATGAATTCGACACCCAAACACTGCTGCCTGCCTCCTCGCGAACAAGATGTTCACCAACCCAAATATGAACTGTGACCACCCAGCCAAACAATTAGAACACACAATGATTAGGTGATCCGACAGAGGTGATCCGCAGTTTGTGAGTTTGTTCGGTAGTTTATTATACCAAATGCAGGGAAAGCATAAACGAACTCTAGGAACTTGTCAGGTAAAAAGAGGTTGGAGAGAACAGCTTCAGGGTAGGCAAAATAGTGAGTTTTGTCACATAGTTCCCCCCCCCAGTTCCATGGGACAGCATACCCTCCAAACCCTAACGGGTTGGCCTGGGGATGTCCGGGCAAGTGGTCGTTTTTCCAGTTCAGTCTGCCGGGACAGCCCATCGGCATTGGTATTCTGCTTTCCTGGTTGGTATTGCATGGTAAAGTTGTAAGGCTGCAGTGCCAAGCTCCATCTTAACAGACTGGGGTTATCTCCGGCCACTCGGTTAAGCCAGATTAATAGGTTGTGGTCGGTCATGACGGTAAAGGAACGCCCATGCAAGTAAGGATGCAGTTTATTTAGTGCCCAAACTAGGGTTAAGCACAGTGGCATAACTGACTTTCCCAAAGTAACAACTTCCTGTTCAGGTAGGCCACCAGGTGCTCCCTGCTGTCCTCCCCAACCTGGCTTAGTATGGCTCTCAGTCGAAACATTGAGGCATCTATATGAACAAGAAATCTTTTAGTGTGGTCTGGTGCAGCTAATACAGGTGCCTCGCTCAGGGCCGCTTTCAGCTTCTGGAAGGCGTCCTCACACTCTGGGGACCATGAAATCTGCCTGGGTAAGGACTTTCTGGTTAGGTCGGTGAGGGGCTTAGCTATGATGCTGTACACACACTGGCACATAGTGGCACACAGATACACATACAGACAGGTACGCACACTTTGACACACAGATACACACACACTGGCACATACACAGACTGGCACATACACATACTGACAGATACACATATATACACACACAGTGACACATACACACCTTGATACACAGATACACAAACTGGCACATACACACACAGATTCACTCACATTGGCAGATACACACACTGACAGACGTACGCATACACACACACACAGGCACATCCACATATGTTTAACTAAGCTTTTTTCTTCCTTCAGTGCTGCTGGCTGAGGATGGTGTGCCAGGTCGGCAGTTGCTCACTCCCTGCTGTGCTCCCTCTCCCACCAGCCAGCACGCTCTGTCTGGGAGGAAGTGCTGTCACTTCCTCGCAGCATCCCATACAAAAGGGTCTGGTCGTGGTCTTAGACTCCCGCAGCGCCTGACCAAACCCCTGTTTAGCGGGACGCCGCAGAACCCTAGGGAATACTAATTGGGAAACGCTGGCGTAGAGTAACAGGATTCTAGCTTAACAGAATCACAGGAAAACCTGACAGTCTGTAAGGGATATATAACCATTTATAAGAAGATTATTAATTATAAAACTATATGAGCAAAAATGTATTTTTGTGAACTTGTGATGCACCTTATTGTGCACACAATAGAAAAAATTATAATACAGTAGATACAGTAGAACATATGGATATATTTAGTTGTCATTCTAGGGTCGCAGGCGCCTGGGTGCAAAAATTATTTTTGACACCCCCAGATGGGGGTGGTCATTTTACTAACGCCTCCTCTTTATAAATGTCCACAAATGCCCATTTCTTTGACAGCGACTCCACCTTTCTATCTGTAGGTCCTGTTTTGTAATCAGAAGCACACTCATTGACAGTCGCACACTCTCACTGACAGTCACACACATTGACAAACACACTGACACACTCTCAGTGATAGGTAAATAATAATAATACCAACTGATTTAAAACACACTCACTGACAATTACACACTCTCACTTAGAGCCACACGCATTCACTAATTTTGATACACACACTGATACACTCTCCCAATGACAGAAACACTCTCAATGGCACACATACACATTCACTGACAGACACACTCTCAATGGCAGACACACACTGTCACTGATTTGAAACATTCACTGACAGACACACACAGTGACACCCACTCTTTAAAAAAAATATTTTTTATTTTTGTGTGCGGCAAGGTTCACAGCTCGCAGAGCCACAATATACATGTCAAACATTAGATGCATAATTCGTGGAATAACTTCCTGGCTCATTGAATGCATGCACAGTTTTGTTTTTAGTAAGTCTTAGGTTTCATGCACAGGTTTCTCTCTATGTTAAGTTTCTTGGGTCTAACGGGAATGCTTTAGAGATGGCTGTTAAAATGGTAAACTTGGATACCTTTCTCGATGGCATGCCTGCCTTTTAGTTGGGGGTTATTTATGCCAGGGCCTCAAGAGTGTACCTCGGGTGGCAGGTATGTGCTAGGGCTAAGTTTGCACCTCCTGCTCTCTGTTATTGCAGGTCTTGTGGGTCAGTAGTGGCTGAGGTGGGGGGGGTTTTGTCGCCACCGCGTGGTTTATGGTCTGACCGGGGTCTTTACGTGTCCGTGCCGTGGTACGGCATGTGGGTCACAACAAAGAAAACTTACACTACAACGGAGGAGGGCAATGGGATGAGTTGGGTAACTTCAGTCCATTATATATTGGCGAGAAGGTTCCTCCATATCAGTGTTCAGCCTCAGGTTTTCGCTCCGGCGGTTTTCGGGTAGAATGGTGTTACGGCATTTGGGTTCCAGCGGTGGGTTTGTAACTTTGTGGCGTGGGTGCTAGGTAGTTGTAGTGAGTCCCCTGGTATGCCAGTGCTTCAGAGATGTCTGTGATTGAGTATGATGCTTCTCCTTGTTTCACTCGTAGGGTACGTGGGGATCACCAGCTGTATTCTCTGTTATGGCTATGGAGCAGTACTGTGAGGGGTTGCAGCGTTTTGCGCCAATGAAGTGTCTCTCCGGTGAGGTCCGCGAAGAACGAGAGGGCCATATTTTCGAAGTTGAGCTGGGTAGTCCCCTATAAGGCTGCTTGCACCAACGCCTTATCCGATCCACTCCTAAACCGAACTATCAGGTCTCTAGACGCCTGCTCCGGCGCTCTGTTGGGTTTCGGGACTATGAAGTGTCCGTCTAAGGTGATATTCCTGGCCTGTTTGGGTTCCAGTAGGTGAGCCATGAGCCTCCAGAGGAAGTGTGGGAGCTCTGACTCGTGCATGCTCTCCGGGATTGAAGGTCCCTCTTCATCTGGGGATAGCTCCTCGGAGTCGTCATAGAAATCTCCCATGTCGGCGGTCATCTTGGGTCCATGTGCCCCGTATGCTTGGTGGAACAAATCGCTGATATTTGTGCCCAGCTTTGGTTTTTCGGGCTTCAGCTTTTTAGATTTTCTGCCCATAATCGTAAGGGGTGATTTGGCTGCCGTGTTGCGGCTCAATTATCAGATTTTTTACCAGGTATCGGCTGTTTTACCCCGCAGCTCGTCGCTCATGCATCCGCTCGGATCAGTTGCTTGGCTGCGCCCCCCTGGCACGCACTCTTACAGATAGACTCACTCAGTGGCAGACACACACACACTGACAGACATGTACACACTCACTAGCAGACACACTGGCACACACTCTCAATAACAGACACACACTCTCACTGATTTGAAACACACTCACTGAACCAAGCAGAGCAGATATATGGGAGAGGGGTATATGGTCTGTATTGTGGAGGTGATAGGGTTTGTAGTGTGAAGGGCTGTATAATTTAGGGCACGTTATAAAGTGCTATATTGCGGGGGAAGGAGCAGTATTGTGTGGGATAGAGGCTCTAGTGGGGGGGTAGAGGCAGTATTGTGGTGGATTGGGACTTTACTGTGATGGGGACAGAGGGTGTATTGTGGGAGATTGATTCTTTAATGTGGCAGGAAAGGGGAAGTATTGTGGGGGAATATGGCTTTAGTGGGAGGATAGGAACACTGTTGTGGGGATTGGGGCAGTATTGTGGGGGATAATGGCTAATTGGTTTGAGGGACAGGGGCAGTATTGTAGTTGGATTTTGGGATGCAGAATAGGAACTGTATTGTGTAGGATTGGTCCTTTAGTGGGCGGTAGGGACCATCGTATGGGGGATAGGGGCAGTATTGTGGAGGATTAGGGCAGTATTTTCTGGGAACAAGAGCAGTATTGTGTGGGATTGGGGCTTTAGTGGGTGGTTAGGGGTAGTATTGTGGGTGGCTTCAGGCTGACAATGATAGGAACAGTAAACAGTAGTGAGGGGGATTAGGACTCTAGTGGGGGGATTGGGACTTTAGTGGGAGGATAGAGGGCAGTATTGTAGTGAAACACACTCAAACCACTGAGACCCAAACAACCACAGACAATCTCACACACTAACCGACATTCTCACACACACAGCAATAAAAAATATATGTACTTTTTGGGGTTTTTGGCCACCCAGTTTACTTACCTTTTAGAGAGCCGTCTTGCGTCAAGTGTGGGCTGCTGCTCTGCTCCTCTGAGGGAGAGCCGATCCATCTGAGCACTCCCTGCATTGCTCCATTACGGCCTGCAGTGGTGCCTGGAATAGAATGACATCACATTCCGGCTCTCAGGACCTCTACAGGGAGCACAGGGAGAGCTCATATGGATTGGATCTCCATTCCTTTCCACATACCTTCCCCTCAGCAAGTGGTGCAAATCAGGCAGGCAAATTTCCAATAGCTACTTGGCTACGCTAGGGAGAGGCTGAGGAGCCCCTCCCTTAGTGAAGTAGCACAGGAATTGGTGGGCCTAGAGGGCATCTAATTTGTGGGATGCTGTCCAGGTGTCTCGTGCCCAAAAACTACACTCTCTTGGGGGTGCCCTGTAATGGGCATGCTTTGCGTGGTGCCCCCCACCTTCTGGTGTCTGGGCGCAGTGCACCCCTTGCAACAGCCCAGGATCAGCCCTGCATTGTTGAATGTAAACTAAAATAATTTACATGTGTTCCACTGACAGTGCAGGACATTAGATGATCCAGGAGCCAGCATTACTTACTCAGAGACCGTAGGTCTCATAAACTTTGCTTGCTAGCATAATATTGTATACCTCCCAAGTATTCCTATTTAGGAGGGACAGTCCCTCTTTTGGGACCAAATCCCTCTGTCCCTCTTTTCTATCCTAATGTCCCTTTGGTTTGCCAGAGTCTATAACAGAGCCCCACAGCAATTATACTCACAGTAAAGTGTCTTTAAACTACAATAAATGTGTATAGAAATCAGTTGAAATTACATATTAGTTGCATAAATTGTCACTAGTAGGTCACTTAAAATATCTCAGACCAGAACTTCCTCCCACCCTTCTCCACTCACACCCATCCAATTAATGTGTCCTTCTTTATTTGTTTAAAACATTGGGAGGTGTGATATTGCAATCAAATCATAATTTTGCAACAATGCTGTGATACTGACCTACTTTTTATTGTTTGCTGAGAACAGGCTCATCCAGTTTAGCATGGTTGTAAAAGGCTGGGGAAGTCCAAAATATTTGTGAGCCAAGAAAATAAAACTATTCACTCATTCTTCAAGATACACTATCTTCTTTGATGATGAGATAGAGCACTGAAACATGGTGGCTTTTTTCTTCTGGCCAACTCAAAAAAGGTGCGTGCCATTATCAATACAATTTTGTTTCATGCGTATTTAACAGTTACATTTTACCTGAAAAATATTTCTGATGTGAATGGTGTGCAGCACTATTCTTGCAACCTTAAATATTTTGTTCACGATGTGTGTGAGAAACTGTAATGTGTATATATCCCCACACATATTTGATTTGTGTTGGATTTCAATACACTAGCCCCACCCCACCATAAGCTATCAGTATATCAGTAGTTCAGTGTGTTTATCCACCTAATGAAGAGCTTTAGGCTGTATACCTTTCAAAAATATATAATTTTATTTATTTATTTTTTTGTACAATAGCCTACTAACATATGAACATTTGACATGGACCCAGCAGTGCAATTTGTGAAAATCTTTAGCTTGTAATTGTTCTAAGCAATTTCTATTTTTTAATTTATTTTTATTATGTTACGTCTTAAACACATGTTAAACCTATCCATGTAATATGTTTCCATAATGTGATGTAGCTAAACACATTTGATGGCTTTACAGCCTGCTCAAAAACTACGAAAAAAAATTTACCCTTCATTATGTAGAGTGCAACTCTGTCATTTTTTCAGATATAAATACTGTTATTGGGGGTTTATAAATTGTTTCATTTTAGAAACAGAAATATATGCCTGCATCAAAGAGAGGAAGAGTGTAGTGATACAATCCTTTAAATGTGTTTAGATTAACCCCTTAAGACCAACCTTCTGGAATAAAAGGGAATAATGACATGTCACACATGTCGTGTCCTTAAGGGGTTAAAGACACTCAAGATTATTTTTTAATTGCAGAATACCTTCTTTTTGCATATAATAAGGATAATATTTGAGAAAAACACATGTTTATATGTTTATAAGGAGCAGAGAAGGAAATTAAAAGTGACATCATTCTAGGAGGGCGCAAAATCATTTATGTCTGGTTGGAGGAGGCAGCATAATTTCTGCCGTTTGGACAGAAGGTAATGATTCTGCTAAAAATGTTGTCTCTCTGAGGAGATAGGAGCTGATTGTTCTAATTACACATTAAAATATACTCTGGGGGCAAATAAGGCAGATGTTCTTTTTGGAAAATAGTTATACATTATAATTTTATATCATGAACCAGCACATCCTGATTTTGAAGAGCTGATTTTGCTGATTTTTTTTTCTTAATTGGGGAGCAACTTGTTTTTTTTTTCACACTTTATAATTATGTCAGTAATAAGAGGTTAGATTGCACCAGCTGTTTAAAGGAACACGAGGCTAGAGATAGCCCCTATTTTAATGCATGCTATATATAGTAGACTTCTGCACTGCCAGAAAATTTGTTCTGACCAACCTTTTTTATCCTGGAAATAGAATTTTCTTTTGGAATATAATGTATATATTTTGCAGTACAGTGAGAAGAGCATTTTCCCATTTGGTTCACTGATCAAGTGAGAACAACTAACAAAGGAAAAAAGAGGAGGAGCAGTAAAGTCGATATATATTCAAAGATTATATATTTTTTAAAGGGTGCCTTTAATGGAAAATATATTTTAATCTTAAATAACATAGATAATCAATTTCATATACACATTATGCTAGGATAACTGTTTGACAATGTTTAGATGTCTGTGAAGTCTAAGGTTTAAAAAGCCCTTCCCCCTTCCACATTGAGTCCAGTCTGTGCCAAACCTGTGCTGATCATCATAGAGATAAAGTAGGTCATACTCTTCATGTCTGTTATGAGTAAAATCATATTGTGGGAATCTTTCCTGCTTGACTTCAGCCTGAGGAAAAGCAATGCCTGAAAGGGAAAGGATGGCGGAGGGGCAGGGTCTGTGGCAGAGCAGCTCCAGAGAGGAGAGAAACAGCCAGAATGATTTATTGCAGAAGCTTTGGACAGGCAATCTGAGAATGGGGAGATAGATAACAAATTTGTTTTATTTACATATCATAAAGCCAACATGAAGTGTTGGGGACTCTTAACTTGTTATGGGAAGCATGTGATTCCCAAACAGTGGTATGCAGAAGAGGTGTGTCCTACAACAAGTGTAACACCCACTGAAACACAATTGATGCTTTCCGGTTGGGTTAAGTAAATAAATTAAAAGGAATAAATTAAAAAGCATTGCATTTCATTTATACATTGTGCAATACAATATACTGGCAGATGTATAGAATTAAATTTAATGTCCAATACGGTTTTGGCACCTCGCCGACCTGTCAAGCAGTCCTCAGCATTAGACCTGAATAATGGCAGCAAAGAGGTCTAAGCAAAGGTCTAATTTACAGGGAAAATAGCAAAATCCTTGTAGAACAGGAGAACCCTCCTACAGGTGGTGCTCCTGCTCCCTTGAACTATGCTAATCTCCAAACAAGCATTTCTCACACTTGCCAAGGACTGTGTTGGCAGTGAAGCAGGGCGTATGACAGCAGAGAATGGGTGACAACAGAGGATGGGTGTTGCAACATTCTAGCATGCATGGAGCTTTTGGCAACAGTGCTGGAATCAGGGGCAGCAGGTGAGTCATGTCCTGAACCTTTAATGCGTTTGCTGAAAATCCAAAGGATATTGTGGCTGAAACCCCACTTCTAGTCTTAACTCTTCCAATTTATTTAGCAAAACATGTCATGACTTCCTCTCTGGGATTTATGGGATATGTAGTTCAGAACTTGGCAGCTTTCCAACTGCTGTAAAAGCTAATAAAAGAGACACCCAGTTTCTATTAGTTTGCTTTATATCTCCATTCATATCTCCATTTATATCTACATTCACGACTAATGCCAAACCATGTGGCCTTTTTATAGAGGTGTGGGCTTTTATGTGGGCTATGTGGGCTTTTATGGCATGAATTAACCACGCATGCACTCACCATACAAGTACTTTTCAAATGATAGCTTATTCCCAGTGGATTATTTTTGTACTGGTGGCCTTAAAGGACCACTATAGTGCCAGGAAAACATACTCGTTTTCCTGGCACTATAGTGCCCTGAGGGTGCCCCCACCCTCAGGGTCCCCCTCCCGCCCGGCTCTGGAAGGGGGAAAGGGGTAAAAACTTACCTTTTTCCAGCGCTGGGCGGGGAGCTCTCCTCCTTCTCTCCTCCTCCGATCCTCCCCGCCGGCTGAATGCGCACGCGCGGCAAGAGCTGCGCGCGCATTCAGCCGGTCTCATAGGAAAGCATTTGCAATGCTTTCCTATGGACGCTGGCGTGCTCTCACTGTGAAAATCACAGTGAGAAGCACGCAAGCGCCTCTAGTAGCTGTCAATGAGACAGCCACTAGAGGCTTTGGGGGAAGGCTTAACCCATTCATAATTATAGCAGTTTCTCTGAAACTGCTATAATTATGAAAAAATGGGTTAACCCTAGAAGGACCTGGCACCCAGACCACTTCATTAAGCTGAAGTGGTCTGGGTGCCTAGAGTGGTCCTTTAATAGCTTCAGTGATGATTGATATGATAAAGCACGTCAAGCAAAATATTGAAACCATACAATTAGAATGTACGAGCTTGATGTTGAAACGTTTAAAAGAAACTTTTTATTCCAACGGAAATAAAGCTTCAGCAATGCAGGCTTCTAAATTAATACAAGACTTCTTAATCTAGGATTGAACATATAGTTAATGATAATGGTGAAAAAGTAACACATCCAAATAAAATTAGTAACTTATTTGCTAAGTATTACAAATCCTTGTACAACCTCAATTTGGACCCAAATACCACCCAACCCAATTCGGAAAATATTAAATACTTTTTTAGATAAAGTTAATCTACCAAAAATTTCCCCAGATAAATTGGATAAATTAAATTCCAACATATATCAATAGGAGGTCTTAAAAGCTCCTGCCAGTAAAACACTGGGTCCAATGTTTCAGACGTTAAAGGGAATAAATTCAAGTGGCCTTTCAGGAGCAGACATTTAACTCCTTAAGGATGTCGGGTGTACTATGCCGTCCTTGGGGACCCAGCACTAAACGCTGGTGGCCTGCATAGTACGTCCCCGCCGTCCTATTCACTTACCTTCTTGCTGGCGATCCCACGCCGCGATCACGATGGGGTGGCTTGCTTGGCATCCCAGGCAGTCCCCCTGCGTCTGACCCGGCTCTCCTGGCCATGTGATTGCGAGGTCACGATCACATGGATGGAATAGCCGTCCATAGCAGTGCAAGCAGGGGGAGTTCCTGGAATGATAGGCAGGTCCCCTGCTGCACGAAATAAAGTTAAATAAAGTTTAAACACAGTTTAAAATTAAATAATATATACGTAGATCATATATACATATATTATATATGATTTAAGTATATATATACACATAGAATTATATATATTATAAAATAAATATATAAATATGTTAAAAATAAAAAATGAAAAAATAATTAATTTAAATAATTATATGTGTTATTTCATTCTGAGTGTATTTTATAATATGTATATTATAAAATAAATAAATATATAAATACGTTAAAAATGAAAAATGACAAAAATAATAAAAAGTAATTAATTTTAAAAATATATATATATGTTATTTAATGCTAACTGTATTTTGATTTTAATATATATATATATATATTGCTATCAAAATAAACTTAGAACAAAATAATATATATACATATATACATAAATTTATATGTATATCACTATATATACATTTACCTATGTATAAATAAAAATAATTTTAAAACATTAAAAATATATTTTTTTTAATTCCACATATATACAGCTGATACACGAAAAATTAGAATATTGTGCAAAAGTTAATTTATTTCAGTATTGCAATGTAAAAGGGGAAACTAATATATGAGATAGACGCATTACATGCAAAGCAAGATAGTTCAAGCTGTGATTTGTCATAAGTGCGATGATTATGGCTTACAGCTCATGAAAACCCCAAATCCACAATCTCAGTAAATTAGAATATTGTGAAAAGGTGCAATATTCTAGGCTCACAGTGTCCAACTCTAATCAGCCAAGTAAGCCATAACACCTGCAAAGGGTTTCTGAGCTTTTAAATGGTCTCTCAGTCTGGTTCAGTAGGAATCACAATCATGGGGAAGACTGCTGACCTGACAGTTATGCAGAAAACCATAATTGACACCCTCCATAAGGAGGGAAAGCCTCAAAAGGTAATTGCGAAGGAAGTTGGATGTTCCCAAAGTGCTGTATCAAAGCACATTAACAGAAAGTTATGTGGAAGGGAAAAGTGTGAAAGAAAAAGGTGCACAAGCAGCAGGGATGACCGCAGCCTGGAGAGGATGGTCAGGAAAAGGCCATTCAAAAGTGTTGTGGACTTTCACAAGGAGTGGACTGAGGCTGGAATCAGTGCATCAAGAGCCACCACACACAGACGGATCCTGGACATGGGCTTCAGATGTCATATTCTTCTTGTCAACCTTACCTGGGCTAAAAAAAAACAGACCTGGTCTGTTGCTCAGTGGTCCAAAGTCCTCTTTTATGATGAGAGCAACTTTTGCATCTCATTTGGAAGCCAAGGACCCAGAGTCTGGAGGAAGAATGGAGAGGCACACACTGCAAGATGTTTCCACAGTTTCCACAGTCTGTGTTAAATTGGGGAGTCATTTCATCTGCTGGTGTTGGTCCACTGTGCTTCATTAATTCCAGGATCAATGCAGCCGTCTACCAAGAGATTTTGGAGCACTTCATGCTTCCTTCCGCAGATGTGCTTTATGGGGATGCTGACGTCATTTTCCAGCAGGACTTGGCACCTGCCCACACTGACAAAAGCACCAAAGCCTGGTTCAATGACCGTGGGATTACTGTGCTTGATTGGCCAGCAAACTCGCCTGACCTGAACCCCATAGAGAATACTGAGTCCATATGCATGCTTATACTTTTCAGAGGTTCGATATTGTTCTATGTACACTCCTTGTTTTATTGATTGCATGTAATATTCTAATTTACTGAGGTTGTGGATTTGGGGTTTTCATGAGCTGTAAGCCATAATCATCGCACTTATGGCAAATCACGGCTTGAACTATCTTTTTCGAGTATCACCTGTATTTATGTAATATTTTTACATAATTAGGTCATTTTATTAATTACAATTTGCGGGACCTATCTGACAACCCAGGCCAAAAGTCCAGAGAATTTAATTTGCTAGCCATGTAACCCTGTAACTTTCCAAGACACCATAAAACCTGTACATGGGGTGGTAGTGTTTTACTTGGGAGACTTTGCTGAACACAAATATTAGTGTTTCAAAACAGTAAAATGTATTACAACAATGATATCGTGAGGGAAAGTGATGTTTTTTGCATTTTTCACAGACAAAACAGCACTTACACTGACAAAATAATTGTTGTGATACATTTTACGGTTTTGAAACACAAATATTTGTGTTCAGCGAAGTCTCCCGAGTATAACAGTACCCCTCATGTACAGTTTTTATAGTGTTTTCAAAAGTTACAGAGTCAAATATAAGGCTTCCGTATCAGTTTTTTTCTCACTGAAGTTCGCCAGATTGGTTACGTTGCCTTTGAGACCGTATTTTGTGTGGGGTTTTTTTGGTGCATTTTTCACACACAAACAAATATTAGCGCTAACTTTGGCCAGTGTTTGTGACTAAGTGGCTACTAAAAAAGACTGGACATACCCCATTTGCAATACCTTGGGTTGTCTACTATTGTAAATTGTATGTCATCATGGGGGTTATTCTTATTCCTGGGCTACCATACGGTCTCAAAGGCAACGTAACCAATCTGGCGAATTTCACTGTGAAAAAGAGGAAAAATGGAACATGCTATATTTGACCCTATAACTTTCCAAAACACCATAAAACCTGTACATGGGGGTACTGTTTTACATGTAAGACATCGCTGAATCAGTGCCGTCTTTAATATTGACTGGACCATGGGCAAAGCATTTGCTTGGGCTCCCTGGACCCTGCCCCCCTCCCCAGGTGTGCAATCATGTTCTCAACCCCAACGCAGTGGCAGACCTAAAGTAGAGAGGTGCAATAATTTTTTTGACCTCCCTATCGCATGGGTGATTAAAAGGTAAATCCCCATCTGTCGTGCAACTCCAGAAATGCATCCAGAAAATCAGGGGGTGACAACTATGACGGGGCCCATGTGTAGCGGGGATCTACCGCTGGTTCAGCTGCATTTAGGACCACCCGATGGGCCCTATATCTTTAGGGGCCAGGTCGCACTATTACACATGTCTGTCTGTCAGTTTGTATGTATGTATGTCAGTATGTATGTATGTATGTGTCTGTATGTATGTATATCTGTCTGTCAGTATGTATATATGTGAGTATGTCAGTATGTATGTATGCATCTGTATGCCTCCTAGCAGAATTATCTTGCTTATGGCAGCACTGGAATTGTTGGGAAGGAGGTGAGTTTGCTGAATAAAAACTAAAATTAACTCCATTACAGTAAAAATATTAAATGTTCTGTAGTATGTAGCTTAATGGACATAATTTAACACAAGTTTGAAAATGGGCAACAGGTTGACTTTAAGAGGATGAATACTTCAGTCAATGTAATATTTCAGGGTTTTTTCTGTTTAATATATTCTGTTTTTTGCTTTGTCATTATTGGTTTGGGTATTGCGTGTAGATCGAGATGAAAAAATGAATTTAAACAACTGTAGCATAAAAAGTCTGCATACTCTCTAAATGCACTGCCTATCATACATATTCTTTACGTCATATAAAAATTACCATTGATTTATGTATACTCACATTACCTGTTATGGAAAGCATTAACTAGCACATCTTCTCTTATATTAAAGGAACACTAGAGGCACTAAAACAACTTTAGCTTAATGAAGCAGTTTTGGTGTATAGATCATGCCCCTGCATTCTCACTGCTCAATACTCTTCCATTTAGGAGTAAAGTCACTTTGTTCATGCAGCCCTTGTTACACCTCCCTGCATGTGACTTACATAGCCTTCCTAAACACTTCCTGTAAAGAGAGATCCAAGATTTAAACTTCCTTTATTGCAAAATGTGTTTGATTTAGTATTTCTTATCTCCTGCTCTTTTAATAGCCTTCTAAACTAAGCAGGAGCATCCTGTGTGAATTAACGTTTCATTTACAGAGTTAAAGGACCACTCTAGGCACCCAGACCACTTCAGCTTAATGAAGTGGTCTGGGTGCCTGGTCCAGCTAGGGTTAACCCATTTTTTAATAAACATAGCAGTTTCAGAGAAACTGCTATGTTTATCAATGGGTTAAGCCTTCCCCCTAATCCTCTAGTGGCTGTCTCATTGACAGCCACTAGGCGCTTGCGCTTCTCACTGTGATTTTCACAGTGAGAGCAAGCGTCCATAGGAAAGCATTGTAAATGCTTTCCTATGCGACGGCTGAAGAAGCTCTTGCCGCTGCGCATTCAGCCCAGGAGGAGGATCGGAGGAGGAGAGGAGGCAGAGAGCTCCCCGCCCAGCGCTGGAAAAAGGTAAGTTTTTAACCCTTTCCCCTTTCCAGAGCCGGGCGGGAGGGGGTCCCTGAGGGTGGGGGCACCCTCAGGGCACTATAGTGCCAGGAAAACGAGTATGTTTTCCTGGCACTATAGTGGTCCTTTAAGCGTAACGTATGTTAAGATCTGTTTGAAAATGAAACTATTTTACATGCAGGCTGTGTCAGTCACAGCCAGGGAAGGTGTGGCTAGAGCTGCCTGGACAGTAATGTAAGTGATTTAACTCATAAAACTAAATGGCAGAAATTGAGCAGCGAGACTGCAGGGGCATGAGCTATACACCAAAACTACTTCATTAAACTAAAAGTTGTTTGATGCCTATACTCTCCATTTAAACTAATACGTTTTTCATCTGTTTTTAGAGCTAATTGCCTAGCAGGTGTCCCTTCAACTAAAAAAAGAAATTATGAAAACTGTATTATGGTTATATATTGATACCACTGCATAGTCTTTGTATGGGGGTTTGATTGAAGTAATAGTAAGAAATAGCACTCAGATAATATGTATACTTTCATTTCTCCTTCCACCATTCAGGTTTCTACTAGCCTGCTGTTTTTAGGGATATCACAATGTGCAAAGTATGAAGATGAGATGTGTCTATGCCTTAACTTGCTGTTTCCTCTGCAGTTCTAGAAAGTGTCCAGCAGTTTATCTAGACTACGTTTTAACAATACTAAAAAAGAATGTTCTGACGTTATAGTCTAACCTATACATTGATTTACTCCTTTTCTTTACCCATACTTCTTGGAATCTCACAAATACAGACTGGGATTCTAAATTAATGAAGTGCAACCGTGTATCTGAATATTTCACAAATCATTATTTTTAGATATTTCTGAAAGTACTAGATTCATAAGATAGAGTATAAATATTCCAACATTTTGCATAATCATTTAAATCATATTTGATCTAATTTCATAGTGGTAATAGATACAATTGTCACGTGCACTGATCTGGGTAGGGTAGAGTTGTTGTGCACTATGAATTGCCCGTTAAAACGGATACCCAGCATATTGTATGAGACACTTACATGGCTTGCCAAAAAAACATATTCCAGTAAAGCAAGAAATGACTCACTTGGAAGCTCACTGAAATGTCTGAACGTGTGTGAGTTTCAGCTTCTGTCTCTGTTCACAGGAATAGCTACGTGGAGAGTCTAATGGATGAAGATGACAAGGACAGAGCAAAGAGGTATGTTTGCTGACTTTGTTTAATGGTAGGGGCTTCATATATATTGTTAGAAGGTTTTTTTTAAAATGTAGCTGGCACCTCCTCTTAGGTACACGTAAGGAATATTTTCTCTGCAGTTGTAGGAATAAAGTATGCTGCCTTCTAGTTTGTGAAGAATGTTGGAAACTCTCCTTCCAAAATCATTTTTCAATGGTTAAGAAATAGACTATGAGAAATGTTTGGAATCTTGGTTGTATTTTCTTTATAACTGTACCTTGGGCACCCAGCACTATGACTTTTTTTGTCCAATTAATTGCAGGGATTCACGTAACAGGTCTGAGAAAAAAAGACGAGATCAGTTCAATGTGCTTATCAAAGAGCTCAGTGCTATGCTTCCTGGAAACACACGCAAGATGGATAAAACCGCAGTACTGGCAAAAGTTATTGGCTTTCTACAAAAACATAATGGTAAGTCCTTTTACCTGTCCATGCATTTTCTTTTGTTTTTTCTCACCATTTTTCCCAAGGACTCGGAGCAGCTGTCCCCTCCTGGTCCCGACTCCGTGGCTATGATCATAGATTTTCCCATAGGAATGTTTTGGAAGACTACTGCGCATGCATGGCAAAATTACCTTTCTGCTCAAATCAGTATCTCCCCAGAGAGATATATTAAATCAATGCATCTCTATGGGGTACTGTTCAGTGCAGAGCGTGGAGGTGCTGAAAGCCAGTGCTGTGCAGCACTGACACAGGGAGCACCTCTAGTGGCTGTCTGAGTTACTGCCACTAGAGACGTTACTAGCCATCAATGTAAACACTGCCTTTTATCTGAAAAGGCAGTGTTTACAGTGCTAAGGTTGCAAGGACATTCTATAGCTACCAGAACCACTACATGAAAATTATTCCCTGGAATAAGAAAAGCAGGATTCTAAAAACTGGATGGTATTTCTTACAGAAATACAACATATGTCTATATGGGCATGAATCTATAATTGTGTTCCTCGACTGTGCTTTTAATTACTGTAAGTTACAATAGGGGATATCACAAAGTTCAACCTAATGAACAAATGACAAATTATTTTAATGGGCTTTAATCTGCACACATTTACAATGATTACCATGTGTACCTTAATAAAACAGGGGGAAAAAAAGTTGTGTGACTGAGTGATGGCTGTGTAGGCCTTAAAACATTATTGTTTTCTCTTTTCCAAGCAATATGTAGGCATTTGAGAATCTCATGAAGCAAGAAAAATAAAAATACATTTTGTGTAAAGCCAAGAAAATCGAGGAGCTTTTTTTCCGAATTACAGATTCTGTAACAGAATAATTAGAGAAAATATTAATGGTGCAAAATACACAAAATATAGGAATGAATAAAAGATGAAAACGCAAAAAGTATCTTATCTGGCATTATTCATACAATAAATCTATAAAATGTCCACATCACTAAATTAAAAAAAAAAGTTTCCCCATTAGTGAACTTGAAACAGTGACTCTTTGGTCAAATGTAGGAAGTCTTCAAAGCTGAGTTAGTAGAATACCTTTAAAGGCTTTGGTGCTGCCTCCTCTGCTCCCCCCATGTAACTAGTCTAATGGTTTTACGTCTTACCTGGTGTCCGACAGATGCTGCTCCCTGCCTTCTCATAGCCAAACGTGAGAGCTGGAATCACCTCCATCAAGCTTCCATTAGCTCTCTTGAGCTATCCCTTTCCATGTAGGGCCAGCTCACTGCATGAGAGCAGCAGCTGATTGCTGTTGGCCAGTAAGCTAACTTCTACTCTGCTGGGCTTGGCTAAAGAAGAGAGCTTCCGGCTGTCAGGTAGGCAGGGAGTGGCACTCAGCGCACCTCAGATATCAAAACATTTGAAACTATAATACAAACTAAACTGCAAACATTAGACAATAGTTTGACTACTTACGTTGGAACGGAGGGAACCAGGTCACTCCTGGGCCCAACTCCACTACAGCATGCTATAGTGGTTATGTTGTGTGGAGTGTGCATTTACCGTCTTATAAAAAGGTTTTGTTTGTTTGTTAATTGAAAAGTGAGTAAATAATTAATTACCTTTACATTTGTCATGATAAATAACAATAAATAACACTGTTTTCTTTGGTCAGAAATTGCATCTGAGACAGAGCTCTGTGATATTCAACAAGACTGGAAACCATCGTTCCTTAGCAATGAGGAATTTACCCAGCTCATGTTAGAGGTAATTTGGTGATTTTACATGCTGGCTTTTGTGCATTTCATTAGAGACATCTTCAGGTATTCCCTTGAAATCCACCTAGTGTATCATTTTTAAGATATTAGATTTAAATATTTATTTTTTATTAATCCAGTAAAATGAAATCTGTCATGAACAGGGCCACTCTAGGTGCGCATGTGACTTAATTCAATGAGTGTAAGGGGTAAATCACATTTTGTATACAACCCAAAAGAAAGAGCAAAGCAACCCCTGTTAATGATACTACAGTGACTCTCATATAAAAGCTAGCCACCAGCAGGACAATTTAACAATTAGCAATCATAAGTTGTCATAAGTAATTATTGTAACCCTCTCCTAATTTGTTTTCCCAAAAACCGTACTGCCCCGCTACAGTCTGTAATGAATGCTGCCGCCAGACTGATTTTCCTCTCTAGTCGGCCCTCTCACAACTCATTCCTCTGTCAGTCCTTACATTGGCTTCCTGTATCCTATAGGAGCCAATTCAAAGTGCTAACCCACACCTATAAAGCACTGAACAATTCTAGCCCCTCTTATATCTCTTCACAGATCCAAAGGTATGCCCCTTCTCGCCATCAGACTCGCCCCTAGTCTTCAATCGTTTAGGAAGAGCCTTAAAACCCATCTCTATAGGAAAGCTTATGGCCTCCCAGACTAACCTCTACCTTACATACCTGTCTCTTGCACTCTCCTAAAGAGCAGCACTTTACTCTCTCCTCCAGCTCTGCTTCACTCCCACCTTATTTGATTGCTATTTCCTGTCCTGTTGGGTTTTATACCCCACCTCCTGTAGACTGTAAACTCGTTCAACCTATCGTTCCTGTAAGTTTTCTTGTAATTGTCCTATTTATAGTTAATCCCCCCTCTCATAATATTGTAAAGCGCACTGGAATCTGTTGGCACTATATAAATGGCAATAATAATAATAATTGTGGGGTTGTGTATGTGGGGGAGGCTCTTTGTAGGATTGCGGGATATGTGGGAGTGGGGCTGTTGTGGAATTGTGTGTGGATGAGGCTGTTTGTGCTGTAGTATGTGCGTGTCCACGTAAATAGGGGCAGTATGTGGATATGGGCTGTAGTGTGTGGTTAGGGAGATAAGATCTATAGTGTATCTTCTTTTTTTTTTGCTTTGGATAAGTGTACCTGTAATTAAATCATTACAATATTCTCTTGAGTGCATTGTATAACAAACAGTTTTTTTCATCTGTGGTATGTGCACCCAGTAGGCCAAGGCTACCTCAGTACCAGTTTCATTTTTGAAATTAGTAGGAAATAATGTTTTTAGAAGGCTAAGCTTTAAGGACTTGCCTTTCAGCCTCACCTGAAGGCTCGATCACAAAATTATGTCAACCCATAACACTTTCAGTTGGTGAATATAAATGGCATACTAGCTCAGCATTAAATTAATTGGTAGATCATATATAAGTGTAAGGTATTTCTCTGCTGAAAGCGATTGGTGACAGTCTAAAACACCATAGCAGTGTGGTTATATTACTAGTTTTATGAATATATTATATATATTCAGAATAACTTATTATTTCAAGTTAGAAAGACTGCCTCCCAGACTCGACATGTAAATGAGCACAGTGACAAGATCAATTTGAGATATTCAGGTGATGCACAACAGTAATTTTTTAAATTGCATCAATTTATGGGACATTTTATCATGTTCAGTCTCACCATTAATTCATCTTCCAGAACAGAATCAATGCCTGGGTCACAAGCCTGAAAAGGTAAAAACTGTGCAATCCATGACTGGTCACCGGTGCTATTGGATCAAAACATATGTTTTAGTTTAAAAAGCTCTGCTTAAAGCAGTGTCTGAAGAAGGGTGCCTGGAGAAATACAAGACTGAAGTCTGAAGCACAATGTCTGTCTTTGCTCATTTGCATGTCAAGCTGAGAATTCTGGGATAATTGTGGAAACATGATTTCTTGGAATTACTATGCCCAAGATGGGTTTTCCTAAGGTGCAGTTTAGGATTAGAGGTACTTACTGAAAGCAATGGTGATGTAAGTGTGCATGTCTGGAAAATGTACTTACGCTGTTTTTTGGGGGCCTTAATTTAATAAGCATTCCAAATGATTCAGTACTGTTATAGAACTTTATAAATAAATTTATTACTGAAGTCACTGAATCTTTCAACTGAATCTTTTGATGATAAATTATTTGAAAAGTTTTCTAACAGTATTAAATCATTTGGAAAGTTGATTAAATCAAGGCCTTGGTTAGGACCGAAGGTGTTTTAGTTGTTTCTGCAGTATAAATACAATATATTTTATTTCCTCTAGGCACTAGATGGCTTCATTATAGCTCTTACAACAGATGGAAATATCATATATGTTTCTGATAGTGTAACTCCACTACTTGGTCATTTGCCAGTAAGTATCAATTTGAGGCATAGCTTCTAACTTTATTGTGATAAATTGTAAATTTGTATGTGTCAACTATGAACATATATAGTGCAGATTTAACCACCTTTATGGTATCTTTAATTTGATGTAATATTAAACTACACTTTTCATATAATGTTATATTACTTTATAAATTATAATTAATACAATTATTAATATATTATAATTGTAGTATTATTATTTATAATAATAATGGCTTTTATTGTGCTAATCAAATTGCAGATACATATCTCTAAGGATAATTGCTAATTTTTCATTTTTCTCCTCTACTTGTTTTATATCTTTGGCATAATTGTAATAAAAACGTGCATTGCAGTGCTGTGCAGCGACTGTACACCTGTATAACATGTGCAGGATATAATGCTTAAAAGGGAAACTATACTGCTAGCAATACAAAGTTGTTTTTCTAGCACTATAGTACCCTATAGTGTCCCCTACCCCACGTAGGGTTACAAGGGTTGTCATTAACCTGATTTCAGCATGGATGTCCCTCGGCTCTGGATCAGGCTTTGCCTTCGCTCCTCCTCTGCAGATGTCAGCAAGTGGGGTGAGGGGGGCCTTAGGCGCATGTGCAGCAAGCACCACGAGGAATCAATGCCTTCCTATGGATGTGCTCATGCAGAGCGTGATGTCATCCATCTTCAGTAAGGCAATCAAATGTCGGCTAACAACACGGAAGTGCCCCTAGTGGCTATCTGGTGGACAGCCACTAGAGGTAGTGTTAACCCTGCAATGTAATTATTGCAGTTTATCAATAACCGCAATAATTACAATTACAGGATTAAACTGACAGGGCCACTGCACCCAGATCACTTCAATGAGCTAAAGTGGTCTGGTTGTCTATAGTGTCCCTTTAACATGCATTTACACAACATGCATGCATTGATCCAACAGCTAGACAGCATGTATCGAAAATATATATATATATATATATACACTGAACAACATTCTAAATGCAACACTTTTGTTTTTGCCCCCATATTTGATGAGCTGAACTCAAAGATCTAAGACTTTTTCTATGTGCACAAAAGGCCTATTTCTCTCAAATATTGTTCACAAATCTGTCTAAATCTGTGTTAGTGAGCACTTCTCCTTTGCCAAGATATTCCATCCACCTCACAGGTATGGCATATCAAGATGCCGATTAGACAGCATGATTATTGCAAAGGTGTGCCTTAGGCTGGCCGCAATAAAAGACCACTCTAAAATGTGCAATTCTATCACACAGCACAATGGCACAGATGTCACAAGTTTTTAGGGAGTGGGCAATTGGCATGCTGACTGCAGGAATGTCCACCAGAGCTGTTGCCACTGAATTGAATGTTCGTTTCTCTACCATAAGCCATCTCCAAAGGCGTTTCAGAGAATTTGGCAGTACATCCAACCAGCCTCACAACCGCAGATGACGTGTAACCACACCAACCCAGGACCTCCACATCCAGCATCTTCACCTCTCAGATCATCTGAGACCAACCACCTGGACAGCTGCTGCAACAATCGGTTTGCATAACCAAAGAATTTCTGCACAAACTGTCATAAACAGTCTCAGGGAAACTCATCTGAATGCTCGTTGTCCTCATCGGGGTCTCGACCTGACTGCAGTTCATCATTGTAATGGTCTTGAGTGGGCAAATGCTCACATTCAATGGCGTCTGGCACTTTGGAGAGGTGTTCTCTTCACGGACGAATCCCGGTTTTAACTGTACAGGGCAGATGGCAGACAGCATGTATGGTGTTGTGTGGGTGAGCAGTTTTCTGATGTCAACAGTGGGGATCGAGTGGCCCATTGTGGCGGTGGGGTTATGGTATGGCATTTTGAAGGCACAGAAATAGCGTGATGAAAGGAGAAGTGCTCACTAACACAGATTTAGACAGATTTGTGAACAATATTTGAGAGAAATAGGCCTTGTGTACATCGAAAAAGTCTTAGATCTTTGAGTTCAGCTCATGAAAAATTAAGTTGTGTTTATAATTTTGTTCAGTATATATATATATATATATATATATATGTGTGTGTGTGTGTATTATTTATATAAAGCTCCAACAAATTTCTTAAAGCTGTACAATAGGTGGACAAACAGACATGTATTTGCAACAAGACTAGTTGGATGAACAGGAACAGAGGGTGTTGAGAATAGTTTACAGTAATGGATTAGTTTATTGGATGACACCGTTGCAGGAGAGAAAGCAGGGTGGGTTACCAAGGTGTGGTAATGGAAATCTATAACAGTTTAATTGAAATGCTTTCCTAAAGAAGTGAGTTTTTAATGATCTTTTGAAATACCTCTGGGTGAGAGTCTAATAGAGCTGTAAAGGGAGTTCCATAGGACTGGCGCAACCCTAGAGAAGACTTGAAGTCAGGTGTCTTAGGTGCGAATACAAATGTATTATACAAATGTTTATTAGTGAGGATAGGTATGTAAGAGTGTTAAGTAGAGAATTGTAAACAAGCACCAGAATTTAAAATTGAGACCTCAATCTTACAGGAAGCTAGTGTAAGAACTGACAGAGTGGGAGGCATGGGAGGTGTGAACAAACAGAAAGATGAGCCTCAATACCAAATTCATTATATACTGTAACAAGGCCAACTGGGAACATGTAAAACCACTGAGAAGTAGTCAAGGCAAGAGATGATAGCAGCATGGACCAGCACCTTGACTGCATCTGGCATTTGATAGGGGCAGAGGCGAGCTATGTTTTTGATATAGCAGCAGCAGGATTTGACAAGTGACTGGACTAGAGGGGTGAAGGAAAGGTTGGAGTCAAGTAGAAAGACATGGCAGCTAGCCTGCGAGGTAGAGCTCATGGTAGTACCATGGACTTGGAGGGAGAGACGGGAGTAGTAACACTTGAGAGAGGAAAGACAAGAAGCCATCCAGTTGGAAATAACAGAGAGGCAATCAGAGACATTAGTCAAGATGAACTGTGAGGGGTCAGGAGAGGACATATAGAATTGCATGTCATCCACAAAGAAATGATATTGGCAGCCAAAAGAGCTGATTTTACCAAGGGAGACAGAATAGATTAAGAACAGTGGGGGACGAAGGACCTTTGGGAATGACAAACAGGGGTTGGAGAGAAGAGGAAGAGCCAGAAAGAGAAACACTGGGAGAAACACTGGGAGCGCTTGGAGAGGTAGGATGAGAACCAGGACAGAGCAGAGTCTCATAGACCGAGGTTACGGAAACCGAGAAGTAGTTGTTAATGTTTAACAGTGTTGAAAGCAGAAGGTGAATAAGGAGTTTGGAGTCCACTCATCGCAAATATTAATTCAATTGGACATGATTTGGAAAGGCACACACCTGGCTAAATAGGGTCTCACAGCTGTAAATGCATATCACAGCAAAAACCACGTCATGAGGTTGAGAACTGCCTGCAGAGCTCAGAGACAGCATTGTGCTGACATACAGTTCTGGGGAATTCAGAAAGAGAACCATCAACACTCCACCAATCTGGCCAAACTGAAGCCTCTCCTTTCTGCGAGACACCTTAAAGTCCTCTTGGAATTTGCAAAAAAAAACACATAAAAGACGCTCATATTGTGAGAAACAAGATATTATGATCTGGTGAAACGAAGATTGAACTGTTTGACTTCAATTGAAAGCATTATGTCTGGAGGAAACAAAGCTCTTCTCATTAGTGGCATAATACCATTCCAACAGTGAAGCATGGTGGTAGTATACTGCTCTTAGGATTCTGCGGCAGGGACTGGTAGACTGCTCAGTGTTGAGGGAAAGCCGGACACTGCAAAATACACCTCAGACAGGGCCAATGACAAAAAACTACCCAAATCCAGGCGTGCAAAGCTTGTTCACATCATGTCCCAAAATATTGACACTGTAATAGCTACCAAAGGTGCTTCAACCAAGTGCAGTTTTAAGGGTCTGAATACTTATGTCAATGTGATATTTCAGTGTCTTCTGTTTAATATATTTGCAGTGGTGTCCACAATCTGTTTTTGGTTTTACATTATGGAGTATTACAAGTGCTAAATATGATAAAGTGCAAAATAATATAAGGTTCACTCTGTGTATAGTGAAAAAGTCACAACAAATATTTCATACATACATCTGAGGGTCTTCTCCAAATAACAAACCATACATGTAAGGGAGAAACACAAGAAAAAACAATAATAGTGTAAATCCGTTTAAAAACAATATCAAAATTAAAAAAGGGGGGAGGTGCACTCACAAAGGTAGAGCAGATTGAAGCCTGCTCTAACTGTAACAGCCTCTTCAAAATATTCCCTTCTTGGGTAATAACTGTCCGGACGACAAAGATCCTCTTCACAAATTTATTGCACAATCCAACACAAGTACACCAACTTTTGAAAATGAGAATAGTCAGAAGTATGTAAAAATCTAGAATGATGCTTTGAAAGGTTTTCGATAGAAATGATGAACATCATGCAGTGATATCATGCAGATTGGAGGCCCTAACTCAATTAGAGAAAGATATAGCAATGTTCAAAAAAAGGCTAGAACCAATAGTAGAAACTAAAGATTATGAGGAACTAACAAAGAAATTAAAAAAGGGAATCTAGGAAAACTAGAGGAACAGGTGAAGTTGGGCAAATACAAGAAATATAAAAGGGACATGTCTGACTATAAAAATAATAAGGTCAGAAATTTCTCAAGGTTTGAAAAAGACAGACCTAGGGACAATCAATACAGTCCAAATGAAAAGATAAATACACGTGAAAAGATACAAAGGAAAAGGCTAAACAGTTATGAGACACACAATAAAACAACATGGAGAACTCCAGAATATAGAACACAAGGGGAATGGACTAAGGTGAAGACTAGAAATAGTTTTAATCATAAGGATTATAGAAACCACAGCCCCGTAGGAAGACAAAATATGAGAGACATTGAAATAAGAAATCGTTTTGAAGTTTTATCAGAGGAAACACCTAAATGTAAACACAATGATTTTTTAGAGAGAACAAGAGAGAAAGTACTTTTTTCACCACTAAAAGGAGGGAGGAACAGAGACCTAGAGGATGCAGAGGAGGAGTCAAATAACAGGTTCGGAAAGAAAGGAAGAATAGGGAACCGAGTGGAATAATTAATTTATCTAAGTACCAACTCACTAAAAATGAAAACATCTACGACATGGAAATTCTGACGGCCTCCCTGCGAGAGTGCACGGATAAATGCGCCTTGACATGGTACCCATGGAGGCTATATGTCTCCGGAGGGGTGGCCTGAGACACTCGAGCACTGAACCCACCCGAGGTAATGAGACCACTTCGAACGAAGCTAAACATATGGACCCCACGCTACAGCGGGGAGGACGAGGCTCCTGAGGGGCGGCGGCCCCAGCCAGGCCCACGCAGCTTCCACACCCTGTACTATGGGTTTGCCCCCAGTTATGCTATTTTATATATGTCAGTCAGGGAAAATAAGTATATATATGGCAGCCCAGAATGGGGGGGGCAAACCTGGTCACCTATTACAGATATATAGATGATTTAATTTTTATATGGGATGGATCAGAGAATGATCTTACTAATTTTTTGGAAGGACTTAATAAAAATGATTGGGGTATTGTTTTAACTAGTGTTTTTAGCAAATCAAGTATTATTTATTTGGATTTGGAAATTTATATAGAAAATGAAGAGATTAAAACAAATTTTTTTTTTTTTTAAAGTTTGATGCCAATAATTATGCAGCGCCCACTATACCCCCTGGCTTAATAACATTCCTAAGGGGCAGTTACAGAGGATTAAGAGGAACTGCACGGATAAGGATAAATGATAAGGATAAATTTGAGGAGCACGTCAAGATAGTCATGGACAGATTTAAACAGAAAAGTATCCTAAGCAGATCCTGGAAAAAGCATATAAAGAAATAGTTTATTTAGAACCGAGTAGGGTATTAAGAGAAGATAACAATGAAAAGAATAGAAATAAAGAAAAAGGAATGGCAATACCCCTAGTTTTTTATTTTAATCAAGACTGTAACAAAATAAGATCTATTATTAATAAGCACTGGGATGTTTTAAAGAAAGACAATGAATTGAACAAAATAATTCCTGAAAGGCCTTTTATCACTTTTAGAGGGGCACCTAATTTTAAACGCATTTTTACTTTCAACCACCCTAAAAAGGAATTTCCTATAACTTTTTTAGATAATAAAAAAGGGTTTTATTTGTGCAATAAATGTGCAGGATGCAAATGCAGTAGAAACACCACCCTAAAAGGTATTAGCAAGTTTAAAAGTAGAGTCAATGAGGCGGAATTTTATATTAATGATTTTATTACATGTTTCAGTAACAATGTCATTTATCTGTTGATATGTCCATGTGGATTACAATATCTGGGGCGAACGATTCGCCCATTGCATAAGAGGATAAACGAACACGTAAATATCATTATAAGAGGGTATGATAACCATATTAAAACCACATTTTAAAAAATATAATATTTTCTGGGGTGATCTCTAGGGTACGTGAATGCAGGATTATGGACGATTTGACTGCCAGGATAAAGGGTACGACTGTAACTTTCCAAAAACTTTGGGAGCCGTGGGACAATAGCCCAGTGGGCTCGAGTGGTGATTGACAGGGGACGGACCATAGCATAGACTAGGTACACTTATCGATCCCCCTCCCCTCCTCCCCCGAGGACATTTTGACTGCACTGCTATCGGAATAAGGGTTCTCCCCCCCTCCCTCCCCTTTCCTCTCTCTTTTTTCTTCCCTTTCTCCCGATTTTTTTTTCTCTTCTCACTTTTCTTTTTCTACTGTACTTCTGTCTCCTGCTCCTTTTCCTGCTATCTATCTTTCCCTCCTTTCCTTTCTCTCTATCTCTTGATAGTCAAGAGATTAGTATTTCTCCGCGATAGGTTTAATCAAGCTGTCAGAAGTGCTGGGATACCCATGAATGGAAATGGCTATAACACGCAGGGCGGTAGACTGGGCCCCAAATATAGCCAATATGCCTGTGAGACGGGTGAAAGCTCCCTTGATGGGGCAGCGACTGTAGGGGAACGCGGGTAGATTTCGCTTGGCCTACCTGATATATATATCTTAGCTTTTTACAAAGTTCTAAGCGGGCTTCTGCGTAAGCCCGGAGGTTTCTATGCAATTGTTCCACCCGTTGAGTGGAAGCATAAAGTTTATCCAAAAATTCTAGATGGGTAGCAAGGCACCAACGGTTTCAACATGACTTATCGATATGTAATGGATATACACCTCATGTGCCCAAGGAAGTTATGCTTGCCATTGGCTTCTGCGTAAGCCTGTAAGTTGGTCATGTACTAGCTCTAACCTATCATATGACACACAAAAAAAAAAAACCCTTAGTAGACGGCAGGTACCAATAATTTTTAAGGAATGGGCGTGGATTGTATTTGTTGCACTACGTTATGCTCCTAAGAATTGTATTCACATTGGCTTCTGCGCAAGCCCAAAAGTTGATGTACACTTGCTGCGTCTATTGAGTGAAAAAATAAAGAATTTAAAAAAAAATATATCATAATAAGGATCCAAAGGGCCTTGCATTCTTGGGAACAGAGGTAGTAAAGAAATCTTGGCGAGGAGGGAATCACATAATTGATAGAGGGAAAAGAGTGAATGAAGTGGGTGCACAGACTAAAAACCTTGGAACCCAGGGGATTAAATATTGAGTTTGATTTATTCAACTTTTTAGGCTAATTGAAGATGTAGTGTATCCTTTAAGGTCCCATATTTGAGTGTGGGTTTTTTTGTGTTGGACTTTTTGTATATACTATATAATAACCTTTCTTTTTCTTCTCTCTTTTTTAAAGCAGGTGTTTAGGTTTTTTTCTAAAGCAGCTGTTTAGTTTTTTGAACTTAGGTGTAGGTCATAGAATGTTATAATGAGATTATTGTTTTTTACTATCAATGGATGGTTTTAAACTAAAAGTTTACTGTCTCTTTATAAGAGTGTGTTTATGTATTTTAATATAAACAGATTGCTTTTTTATTATTTGAAGGTTTGCTATTAAAGTATAAAAGGTGTTTTTAACAGCCATAAACAATTTTTAAATTGTAGTATTAAATAAAATTGGAGTTTTAAAGACTTTTTCACATATTTTTCACATACTTGTGTATTCATGGACTATTTGCGGAATGATAGAGTATAGACTGAATATATCGGCAATTTACACGCGCCCATGGGGGTGTGTATATAAGACTGATGTAATCAGGAAGCAGACAGATCTGATGAAGCCGGAAGTACGGCGAAACGCGTCATCACGTTGATCACGCACGACACATGCTTTGGTGACCCCTCTGAACCTGGAAGTGTATGCTCACGGATTTAGAGCAGCAGTATTGGAATATTGGAGGCACACGAAGGGACTGGTCTACACCCCTAAGTGGTAAGGAGCCTTCCGAATTTGGACATACGGGAATAAGGAAGAAGGGTTACCTGTACTTGTGTTGGATTGTGCAATAAATTTGTGAAGAGGATCTTTGTCGTCCACGCAGTTATTACCCAAGAAGGGAATATTTTGAAGAGGCTGTAATAGTTAGAGCAGGCTTCAATCTGCTCTACCTTTGTGAGTGCACCTTCCCCCCTTTTTTAATTTTGATATTGTTTTTAAACCGATTTACACTATTATTGTTTTTTCTTGTGTTTCTCCCTTACATGTATGGTTTGTTATTTGGAGAAGACCCTCAGATGTATGTATGAAATATTTGTTGTTACTTTTTTACTATACACAGACTGCACCTTATATTATTATGCACTTGATCATATTTAGCACTTGTGGCACTTTTTGAAATTTATGTCTTAAAGATACAGTGCACCTTATTTGTAGTTGTATATTGTGTAAGTGGTTTCTGGAGCTTTTCACTTTTTTGGTGCAGCTTTTTGTATGTAGTAATTTCTGGCATATTACTGTTTTTAGACTTTTTATTACTAGCGCCTTTATTCTACTTGTTTCTTTGTATATATTATGGAGTATTAAGTGTAGATTGATCTGAAAAAAATAATTTAAACAATTTTAAAATAAGGCTGAAACATAAAAAACATACACAGATACAGATACGCTACCTGGGTGTAGTGTGAATATCATTGCAAACAGGGCCGGTGCAATGATTTTTGGCTATACAGGCGATTATGCATTTTGACGCTGTATTGTGATGGGGGAAGGGGCCGTATTGTAGCAGATTGATTCTTTAGTTTGGGGACAGGGCTCATATTGTGGGGGATTGATTATTTAGTGTGGGGGGATTGGGGGCAGTAGTATGGGGGATTGGGGTGTTAGTGGTAGGGTTAGGAACCGTATTGTGGGGAATGGGGATTCAGTGTGGTGGGATATGGGCAGCATTGTGTGGGGCAGGGGTACTAGTGAGGGGATAGGAACAGTATTGTGAGGGATTGAGTCTATGGTGAGGGAGAGATAGAAACAGTGTTTTGGAGGTTGGAGCTTTAGTGGGGGTGCAGGGGCAGTACACCCTGTTCCAAATTATTATGCAAATTCTATTTAAGTGTCACAAAGATTAAATATTTTGGTTTTCAGTTTAACTCATGGATGACATTGTGTCTCAGGGCTCTTTTGATCACTGAAAACAATCTCGGACACCTGTGATAATTAGATTGCCAGGTGAGCCCAATTTAAGGAAAAACTACTAAAGAAGGGCATTCCACATTATTAAGCAGATCACCATTTTCATGCAATATGGGGAAGAAAAAGGATCTCTCTGCTGCCGAAAACTGTGAAATCGTTCAATGCCTTGGATGAGGAATGAAAACATTAGATATTTCACGAAAACTTAAGCGTAATCATCGCACTATTAAGAGTTTTTTTGTGGCTGATTCAGAGCACAGACGGGTTCGTGCAGATAAAGGCCAGTGGTGTATCCTGGTTTTGTGCTGCCCTAGGCAGGACAAAACTCAGGCGCCCCCCTCCCCCCCGCGCCACCCCCACCCAACCCTTCCCCCCGCCACACCTTCTAAATACACACACACACAGTCAGACACATACACAAACACACACACACACAGTCAGACACATACACAAACACACACACACAGTCAGACACATACACAAAACACACACACACACAGTCAGACACATACACAGACACAGTCAGACACAAACACACACAGTCAGACACACACAGTCAGACACAAACACACACACAGACACACACAGTCACATACACACACACAGTCAGACACACACACACACACACATACACAGTCAGACACAAACACATACACACACACACACAGTCAGACACAAACACACACACACAGTCAGACACAAACACAGACACAAACACAAACACACACACACACAGTCAGACACACACACACACATTAACATTTTTTTTAATTTAAATCCCCCCCCCAACCTAACCTTTGGGAGTGCTGGGGGGGGATCTCTCTCCCTGGTGGTCCAGTGGCTGCAGGGCGGGCGGCGCTGGCAGGGCGGGCGGCCGGCGAGGGAGCACTTCCCATGAGCTGACTGCTCAGCTCCCTCGCGCGTCGGCTGCAGAGTGAGGCTGGGAACCGGAAGATGACGTCATCTTCCGGCTCCCAGCCTCACTTTGCGGTGCGCGAGGGAGCTGAGCAGTCAGCTTATGGGAAGTGCTCCCTCGCCGGCCGCCCGGGATGTCAGTTAGCCGCGTGGCTAACAAGGCATCTGCCCTGGGCATTTGGGGGGCGGCATTTTTTGCCGCCCCCTGAAAAATGCCGCCCAAGGCAAATGCCTTGTTTGCCTCGCGGCTAATACGTCCCTGATAAAGGCACATTGAGGAAGATTTCTCCCAGATCCATGCATCGGATCAAGAGAGCAGCTGCTAAAATACCATTACATAGCAGCAAATAGATATTTGAAGCTGCTGGTGCCTCTGGAGTTCCACGGATATCAAGGTGTAGAGTCCTCCAGAGTCTTGCAACTGTGCATAAACCTTCCATTCGGCCACCACTAGCCAATGCTCATAAGCAGAAACAGCTGCATTGGGCACAAAAATACTCAAAGACTAGTTTTCAAACAGTCCTGTTCACTGATGAGTGCCGTGCAACCCTAGATGGTCCAGTTGGATGGATTAGTGGATGGTTGGTGGACGGCCACCCTGTTCCAACAAGGCTGCGACGTCAGCAAGACGGTGGTGGAGTCATGTTTTGGGTCGGAATCATGGGAAGAGAGCTGGTCGGCCCCTTTAAGGTCCCCGAAGGTGTAAAGATGACCTCTGCAAAGTATGTGGAGTTTCTGACTGACCACTTTCTTCCCTGGTACAGAAGGAAGAACTATGCTTTCCGTAATAAAATCATCTTCATGCATGACAATGCACCATCTCATGCTGCAAAGAATACCTCTGCATCAATGGCTGCTATGGGGATAAAAGGAGAGAAAGTCATGGTGTGGCCTCCATCCTCCCCTGACCTCAATCCTATTGAGAACCTTTGGAGCATCCTCAAGCAAAAGATCTATGAGGGTGGGAGGCAGTTTACATCCAAACAGCAGCTCTGGGAGGCTATTCTGACATCTTGCAAACAAATTCAAGCAGAAACTGTCCAAAAACTCACAAGTTCAATGGATGCAAGACTTGTGAAGCTGCTATCAAATAAGGGGTCCTATGTTAAAATGTAACGTGACCTGTTAAAAAGTTAAAATGTTGTTATAAGTTTGATTGAAATAGCTTTTGATTTCAGTAAATATGCTGCAAACACAACAAATGACAATTTTCCGTTCTTTACAAGCTATAAAGTATTTTGAGACTTACTGTGCGTAATAATTTGGAACAGTGCATTGAAAGTTTTTTTATGCTTAAAAAATATACTGTTATCATTAGGAGGTTTGTTCAATAAAATTTGAATTGTACTCTTAATAATTGATAACATGAGAATTATGCTGACTGTTATTTACATCAATTATTTAGGTAAATTAGAAAAATATCATTTGCATAATAATTTGGAACAGGGTGTATTGTGGGGTACTTATGCTATGTTGAGGTGGATAGGAACAGTATAGGGGAGCAGGGGCGGTATTGTGCTGGGTAGAGCAGGATTGTGGGGGACTGGGGCTATGGTGGCAGTGATCAGAACAGTTCTGAGGGGCAGGGCAGCATTATGGGGGACTGGGGCTATTGTGGGGGAAAGGGAACTGTATTGGGACGGGGGTGGTTTTGTGGGGGACTGGGGCTCTGGTGGGGGGGATTGAAACAGTTTTAAGGGACAGGACAGCATTATGGGGGACTTGGGCTATAGTACCTGTATTGAGGGAGCAGGGCAGCAGTGTGGGAGACTGGGGCAATGGTGGGAGTAAGGGAGGGACAGTATAGTGGAAACACACTCTTTCTCTCTTTTCAATCCACCTAGTCTTCCTGCCTTCTGGAAACCTGCAGTGGATACACAGACTGGGGTCCAGTGGGCTGCCGCAGTGCTCCTTAGTAGGAGCTCCGATCCGCATTCCCTGTATAGCTACCTTGCGCGCCCTGCAGTGGTGCCTGGGAGTTGGAATATGATGTCACATTCCAGCTCCCAGGACCTCTACAGGGCGCGCAAGGGAGCTATACAGGAAATACGGATCTGGGTCGGAGCTCCCTCATGCGCCCTCTCCGCCTGCGCCATGAAGCAGAGGTACTAGCGCTTGGCCACGCTACAGGAAATTACCATCAGGAGATGAGTGCTGTGCACGTCTCTCCTGATGATCAACTGGATATTTGCATCCACGGGCCGGAGCGCCTATGCCGCCTTATGGTAGCGCTGGCCCTTATTGCAAAGGTTAGCTGACTAAAATCTCATCATAAAATTTTTTATTTTTTTTAATCTCATCTTTAAGCGTCTGATGAATATTTTGATTGTCCTACCTGTTTCCTGTCAGTAGCACTATATAGCCCTGCTAATGCTAAATGAGTAAAACATTCAACATTCATTCTACATGCTGGAGAAAATAGAGAGCTGTTCCATGTACATACCACCCTATTTTTCTTGAAAAGCACATCAATTCTAATATGAATAGTAAAGTCTTTAAATGTTTTGACTACAAAAATTGGAGCTACTATACAATTTCTGTATTTTCTAACAATTTGCATATATTTCTGCCTCCTACCTGTGTTGAATAAAAAAAAAAAAAAGACAAAAAAATCTGTACAAAATCACTCAAGGCATTTTATTAACACCTATAAATGTGGCCTTTTTTCCCTAAGCCTCCACCATAGTGACGTAAGTAAGGCAATGTGCATGAGTCACATTCTACATTATATATCCGTGGGCGCAACTTAAGTCTGGTAAGATTCAAGTAAATTTGAATCTCATATATATTTCTGCAGATTTACAGATATAATATGTAGTTATACTGCAGTTTGCATTTTATTATAAAACTGGTAAAAGGGAAAGTTTAGTATGTGTATTTCTTCAGAGAAATGCAATAACTGGTCATTATTTAGTTATTTGCAATTTATGTATGGGTCCATTGATATGCACCATTGACCATTGGAGGTTTGTTTTCTGTGTTAATTAAGTGCTAATTCTTTCCTGGTATTAAAAATAATAATTATATTTTTTTTATGTGTACAGTTTTTTTTTAAGTTTATACTAGTTTGAAGTAGAAAATTAGTGTAGTGGTATAAGTTAAAAGGAATAAGAACAATAAAATATCAATACCCTTTATACTCCAATTAACAATGTTTCCAAATATATGAAAAGTGAAAAGAAAAACAGAAGAAAGATAATAGAAAAGAAAAAGTAGTTGGTCAAGGAAGGAAGGTAATGATACGCATAACAGCTGTGGATGGCTGAGCCATGGGCCTATTTGATAAGGTAATGTTGCATAGAAGTGTGTCATTTGGGCAGTTAGTTGTTCCTTATCTCTCACTTTAGTTAGCATATGTTTGAGTTCAAATTGGGAAGGTAGCATGATGTGTTTCCAACATCTACAAAAATGCTTTTCTCAGCACCAAAGCTTCTTTGTTTCTACAAACATATTCCCCCCTATTGGACAAAGCAGGTAGGGACTATCTGGATATATGGGCCTATCAGGTGCTATCAACAGCCAAGTTTTCACCTATTGCCAGAAAGATGTCAGATGCTGACATGACCTCCAATGATGGAAGTATGTTTACGCCTGACCACAACACTTTGTATGTATATTCTCCATTTGTTGCAAGAGTAATGGTGTGAGGTTTCATCTTTGCCAAATCTCTTTTTTTTTTTTTGACAATCTTTAATTTTAGCCAATTACATAAATTTTATAAAAGAGCCAAGAAACAGGTGTTTCGTATATCACACAGTCAAATCCCATTTGCCAACAAGATAGGCAACTAGGCAATAGAGAATTATAAAGTTCCATCAAACAGTAAACACTAGTGTCAGTAGCATAGAAAAGTGGGATAACAGAAGAGAGATTTTTAAAAAAACACCCAAACCCAACAACACCCAAATCCATCTCTCCCCCAGTACTTAACTCTTCCAATCTCTCTACCACCAATATATGTTAGAAGAGGTCTAAGTACCAAAGCCAGGACTTGCCTTCAGGTAAGCTACATAATCTAGCGATGGAGTCCAAGTCTGCAACAGTCTATCAGAGGAACCCTTCAGTGTTGCATACATATTCTCGACTCTTGCCAACCAGTGCTGGAGGGTGGGGACAGACTGTTCATCTAAGCAACATCTTTTCACCTTGTTCTTGCAAGTATTAGCTCCTGATATTATTTTACAAATTTTGACTTCAGCCTACAGATATGTAAGAATATGATATAACCAGGAGAGTAACTGTAGCTGTACACACTCCATAAATAAGCTTACAGGCAAGCCTTGGCAAGTTGAGAATACAAGGTCCTATTGATTAAGACTGACATGTATCTGCCCTTTCAATTTGTGCCATTTATGCGTGAATGTTTTTCCTAAAAGATTTGCTACATAGCAGGTGGAAGTGACTGATATTTACCTAAAACAATGACTACAATTTATTTTAAACTTTGGGCAAAATCTTCATCTTGGGTGAACTGCTGCACAAATATGTACATTATATGGAAAAAATATAATAGGTTGCTATTTTACATCTTATAATATACAGTTTGGAAGCTGGAGTAGATTTTCACCACTTCAGCTTTAACATTTCTCATCATCTTCACAATAGAGTCCAACTCTTTATTCATTATCTCGTTTTAGATGGTCACACACCAGAAGCACTATACTTTGATTGAGAATTACATCACTTTTTGCCACAGAATATGAATATGCCCTGGTTCAGCCTCTAAGTAAGGCAATGGAAAAAAAGTTTAGTTTTTGTGATTGGCTGGTGATTAGGTAGTGAGATGCAAAGCAAGCTCTTATTATATATCCACGTATTTTCACCTGAGCTCCAGTGACAGGCTTTACCCAGCAAAGAAAAACATTTCTTCACCGGGAATACTGTCATTAACTAGATTGATTATAAATTAAATTATGTACCCAACCTTTCCCACCTTGTACTTGAGCTTGAAAGGCTAATAAAGTGCAGTTCTGATATATAGCAGCTGTGAAGGGAGACCAAGGGAATATTATATTGGCATATTTACAGGTGAATTGCCATTCCCTGTATACTACAGATGTCTGTTTTTAGTTAGATAACTGTATTTACTGTATGTGGGCATTAAAATTACTACTTTTAGTGAAATCTTTATATTATGCTGTAAAAATGTACTTCTACCATTCTACTCTTGTCAGAAGGATTGCTAAAAGGATACAATATAATTGCAAAATCTTTATACAGTCACAATTTTCTGCAAAGGGCGAATGAATAAATGATTAAATGTTAATAAATTCAATGAATTCATAAATATTAATTACTTTAAATGTACATCAATTTATTGTCACTTACTAATGTACTGCACAAAAAATGTTTTCAGTTTTGCCCCAAACCAAAGTGTTAGCTGTGTATATCATGTTTCAAATAAGTTTTACAAAATCCTTTTTGTCAAAAAGAATCTGACAGTGAAGGGGTTAAATGGTATAGACAGCTAATATGTTGAATGTCACATTAGTTGTCTTTATCTGTAACCTATCAGAGTCCCTATTCTACTGTTATATTTTAATGGAAATCAATATGCTCACTGATTTTCTTAAAAATCAGTAATAAAAACACATACCAAGTAGTTCATAATGGAGAAGAAATTTGTCTTAAGTGTGCTGCCAATAACAATTACAAAATTATTTAATAAATCATGAAATAGGAATTGACCAGGGAATTGAACATTCTTGACCAGTTCTGCTCTTTTGACCAAGGTTTCGCAATTCTCGGATCAAGTTATTCCATAAACTGGGTATTGTGGTGCTTTTTCATGGCAATTGCAAATTTTCGATCACAGTAACCAAGCCAAACTTTTCATATTCCCTTTTCAGTTTTTGATATTTCCACGTTTAGAGAATGTACAGCTATGTGAAATCAGTTTTTGCCAAAAGAAAGGTGTATGTTTTAATATTTTATGAATAGTAGGAATGAGACATAAAAACAGTTATGTAAAAGGATTTATAAAATGTACATGAATAAAAGTTTTGCTGTTCATTTTATAATAGCTTACAAAGTAAGTCATAGAGTAACTAATAGCATTTTATAAGTGAAATCATGGAAAACCTATGTCTGATAATTTCTTGTGTCTCAAATGTATTCTTTTCTTGTATAGTTATTTTACTAATTCATTATAATGGCAGTTTTTGTGCATATCACATATATATTGTTTGTATCTTCTTCCTCTCTACAGTCTGACATCGTGGATCAAAATTTGCTGAATTTTTTACCAGAACAAGAGCATTCAGATGTCTATAAAATCTTATCTATGCGTGCAACAGATTCCATGTCGCTCACGGATTTTAATTGTAAGTGGTATATTTTAGTATTTTTCATTAGATACTTTACACCGTTTTACCCATTAAGAAAACATGTACTACTGCATATTTTAGAGATATACTTGGAAGTCCATTTTTAGCTTGTCTAGTGGACATTACCCAGTGGAACAGGGAAAGTTTGTAGATAAGATACATAAGAGCGGTCATAGTATGGATCTAAAATATTTCAAGATTTCTGCTATTTTCTGTCTGCATTGACATGCTGTTTGCTAAATAAATTAAATTTGGAAGAACAGCTTTGTCTCACAATATCTTCAAACTGATCATACCTGCCTTAATACTTAAGTGGATCTAAAACTATTAGGATTATTTACTAAGCACCAAATGGATTTTTCCTGCAATTGCAATTCAGATATTCCCTAAACATAATTCAGGTGTTAATTGTATAATCTCTCAGAATGAGTTAATCTAGCTCAACAGAGTAAGTATAAACATTCCATACAAAGTATAACAGTCCCAAAGAGAACAATAGGCAAATCAGAAAACAGTATTTACCTTTGTTACAATACTTTTCCCCTCTACTTTTTTAAGCTGACACTGGTGTGGAGTTTTGCTGTCATCTCTTACGCGGCACTTTAAACCCCAAGGAGTACACTACATATGAATATATTAAGTTCGTAGGAAACTTTCGGTCATGCAACAATGGTAAGCAACATATTTTGTACTGGGTCAGTCAGTATTTATATAACTGATTTGCAAACAATGTACTTTTAAAATATGCATATCTGCCTGTCTGTTTATTTGTTTCAGTTTTTACTTTTGGTTACTGTTAGTTAAGTAGTAGTACTTTTGAAGAGCTGATATTTCAAAACTGACTAAACACATCTTAATTCTAATTATATTATATAATAATTTTAAAAACTAAAAAAAGACATACATTGTTTGATAAATATATTTCAGAAAGAATAAAAATGCTATGTGCCAAAATTAACTGCCAGGTTTTAGCCTGAAAGACAACCATGATTGTGGCACTCTCCCCTTACCACATATCCTGAGCAAAAAAAAAAGGCTTTCTAATACTCATGGTATCCTGACCTTCTAATACCCAGGAGATCCTCCTGTGAAAAAGTTCACTTATTCCATAATGCCATGTGCAGCACGATTTGGTATAATAATATAACCAAGTAGGAGATCTATGATTTTCCTTCCTGCTCATGAAAGCACATAGTAGTTCTGCCAGATGCTCTTGCGTGCATGGTGCTAGATACTACACGTTACAAATGGCTCACCTCTGCGTGGGGATTGTGCAAGAAAATATCAATTTCCCATTACTTTGAAAATAGAGATTATATTCATAATTTGCTTCCTTAGATAACTCAATGATCACTGGAGAGTCAACTCATGGGGGATATTTATCAAAGTCTCCGCTAAATGAAATGGCACTAAAGTTACCAATGGAATGTGCCTCCTGGTTCTGCAGGTTTCCATGGTGATTGCTCTACCTTTAAACAACTGTCTACTTTCCTCACATACTTGTTTTCCTGGCACTATAGTGCCCTGAGGGTGCCCCCACCCTCAGGTTCCCCTTCCGCCGGGCTCTAGGGGGAGGAAGGGGTTACACTTACCTCTTTCTCCAGCGCCGGGTGGGGAGCTCTCCTCATCCTCTCCGCCTCCTCTCCTCCTCTTTGGCTGAATGCACATGCGCATGCGCGGCAGGAGCCGCGCGCGCATTCAGCCAGTCCATAGGAAAGCATTCACAATGCTTTCCTATGGACGCAAGCATCTTCTCACTGTGAAAATCACAGTGAGAAGGACGGAAGCCCTCTAGCGGCTGTCAATGAGACAGCCACTAGAGGCTGGATTAACCCATAGGTAAACATAGCAGTTTCTCCGAAACTGCTATGTTTACAGAAAAAAAGGGTTAATCCTATCTGGACCTGGCACCCAGACCACTTTATTAAGCTGAAGTGGCCTGGGTGCCTATAGTGGTCCTTTAATACTGTGCAGGAGTCTGTGAGATGTGAGCAAACAGGTGATCAAAAGACTAGGAAGTTTCAATCCTCTGTCTTATGACTGATGACTGCTCTAAGTCTTCATAATAAATAAATAAATGCCAACTGCACTCCAAAAGCTTATAAAAAATACATGTGCGTTAATGGATATCACATAGAAAATCAATTAATTAATGTATGTACACATATACACTCAGGTATATATACTTCTCGTATATACTAGATCCACTGTCTAGTTAAATGGTTAAAACCTGTTTTAAAAGAATTATCAGTGCATAATATGACAATACAAAAAGTAAATAAGTACAAAGACAAATAACCAAATAATAATACTATCTAATAACACAATAAATACTATATAAAGTGTTATACCTCCTCTTATAATGAGTACTTCAAGGCAAAGCACCAAAATCACCAAATCTTTCGGCCTGCTGCCTTTTTCAAGGGTAATATATCCCTTTCAAGGGCATTTAAATAGTATGATACACAAGAAGAAAAGGTGGTAGCCCCTCCCCTCACGTGTGCAGAATAAATCTGTTGAGACCACTCGGGTTGCTATTGCACCAATTGAGGACCCATAAACAAAGGGGCCCCATAAACAATATTGTGCAGGCACACAATATTTGATACTCATTAAAGTATATATTTTTATAAGCATTCTAATTACAGTTTGCATTTATTTATTAAGGTTTCATTTTATGACCACTAGGGGAGGGGTTTGTCTAACTTTTTGCACTCTAGTCATACGGTTGCTTACTGCATTAGGTTGCATGCCCCTAGTTGTACTCATTATTGATCTAAGTCTTCACCAGTCTTGCAAACATAGTGACAAGAGTTGCTTAGTCCCTCTGGCAATACTATTGTTTAGCTACCAAGGTTTTTATTATGTTCTGGAATGTTATGTGTACTTTTAGCTTTTTAGTAAGAGTGCACAGATAGCATTTCTCCATTATATCTGGTTTTATTTAAATATGGATTTGGAAAGGAAAACAAATAAAAATCAGTACATGCAATTATGGATATGTAATATTTTGGCATTTTTCATAAACTCCTAATGCCATAGTAATGTCAATTTGTAAACTTTCCACAACATGTGCCATGTTCCTCTCATACATTCCATACATTTTCCAATAACTTTGCAGCTCATTCTAATATTGCACTTTTGTCTGATTTATAATGACCTGCATTTTGTTACAGTTCCCCTATTTGTTGTCATATTGCCTCAAGCATTGTCCCCTGTATGTGGTCATAGTGCCTCATTAAATGTCTCTATTGTGATATCTACTGTCTTATTTCCCCCATATTGTCATCATATGTTGTGAATTTGCGTCCCACATTGCCCCAAGTTTTTGTAAAATTGTCTCCCATTTTTGCCATTTGTATCCCACATTACCCCAAGTAATTTGTCATATAGCCAAATAAACTGAAAAAACATATACAATTAGAGCTATACTCACACAGCAAGATAAACATCCAGGCAGATAAATGCACATGCAGACACACAAGACAACATAGCCACAAAGGGATGCACACACATACACAGTGAAACACTCCCATGCATGGAGATACAAACAAACAAGGTGAACAGGTTCTTCAGTAGCTCCTTGAGCATTTCAACCCAAAGAGACACATTTACTTACCAATCTCTGTCTGCACAGTTTTCCATTTGTAAATATAGCTATATTTGAAATCAGAATTCATTTGATATAGTACTATCGTTTGCAATGATACCAATCGGTTATACTCGATTCCGGGGCCTGAAGACATAAATGAGGACTCTACCACTGGAAATATAAACCTGTGTTTCTAGTGATAGAATGTTCCATCTAATTTGGTATTAACTTCCCAAGTAACTCAAATAAGCACTTTTCTAAATTTCTATCCCACAGCATACAGATCTGGCTTACAGCAGCTGCTCCTCCCGTGGCTGAGATAATCATTGCTAATGATTTCAGTCCATTCAACATGCTACACATGCATGGTAATTGTCACACTGCACCATCAGTTACCTGCGTTTAATAGGGATGCATTAACTCAGCCCATTGCTATGGGGAGTGTTAGCCGTCTTCATGCAGAGCGTGAAGATCCAGAATATCAATCCTGTAAAGATTGCAAGTCTTCAACTGGAAGTGCCTCTACTGATTTGTTTGAGTGACAACCACTAGTGGTATACTTAAATACAAATGGAAACACTGCCTTTTGTCATACAAGTAGTGTTTACAATTGTCAAACTGTACAGAAAGTCTGCACCTAAACCACTACATTGCTCTCATGTATACACATTATTGGCATTGGAGGATACTACTTCATAGGTTATAATTAATTCCTTTAAGAGATATATGGCAATACACCTTAATACAGAGTGCACCTGTCATGGTTGACTATATTTATTATCTATTACAGGTTTAGGCAACCATTTACAAGTACTGTGCCAAAACAAGATCTTGAAGTCCCTTGGCGTGCCGGTCCTATTTTTTTAAAAAAAATATAGTGTGTATGTTGCTGTATTCTGCTTGTGTGATTCATGAGTGCTGCAGTTGCTTTGTAGTGTTGTAGTTGTATGTAGGTTGTTATATTGTATATGTTCATGAGTAGTTTGTGGTATTGTGTATGATACATATAAATGTGGGCTGTGTATGGGGCTGTTTGTGGAATTGTGTGTGTGGACGATATGACACATTGTGTGTTTGGTGGTGTGTAGATAAATGGGGCTGCTTGTGTGGTTTTCTGCGTGTGTGTGGATTTCTCAGTAGTGTTGTGTTTGTGGGGACTGTTCGTGTGTGGGTTGTTAGTATTATTTGTATGAGAGTAAGGCCTATTCTGCAGCTCTGTGAATATCTAGCAGTGTGGGTGACTTTCCTGGGGTCCATGGACCATGCTGAACAGGTACAGGTCATTGTCAGAAGCTGCTGCGAGCTGCTCTACTACAGTGCGTACTCACGTTCCTAAGAGCTCGGAAGAAGTGATCTGAGTGCTGCAATGTGTAAATTGAGGATTGGCCATTACCATCTACAATCACCATTCGGTTTGCACTAGCAGATATCTGAAGTCCCTGGGACTCCTGATAGGCTAGAGCCGGTTTGTCTCTGGCAACCTCGAGTGGCGTGCAAAGACACCTCAAGTACCATGCATGGTGTGTGTGTGTGTGTATATATATATATATATATGTATATATATATATATATATATATATAGTATATACATAGAAAGGATGCACTCTCCGGTCTTCAAGAATTAGAAAGTTATTTATTCCATTAATCAATATGCAGTAAATTGATCGACGTTTCGACCCATTCAGGTCTTCCTCAAGAACTTGAGAAAGACCTGAATGGGTCGAAACATCTATCAATTTACTGCATATTGATTAATGGAATAAATAACTTTCTAATTCTTGAAGACCGGAGAGTGCATCCTTTCTACGTATATACTATATGCCACTTCAGCGTGGGATAGCACCAGGGCACTGGACTTTATATTACTTTACCAGCAAGGGTGAGTGGCATTATACTTGTACTATATATATATTTCTATATTTAATTTTTTTGTAATAATGTACCCTATTATATCAATGCAATGTTTTGTGAACCCAGGACATACTTGAAAACGAAAGGAATCTCAATGTATCCTTCATGGTGAAATATTTTCTAAATAAATAAAGAGACACTTTAAGCACCAAAAATACTACATCGTAGTGTAATGGTTTTGGTGCCTAGATGTTGTGCATTTTTAGGGGGAAGGTAAAATATTTGCAACGTTTTTATTTGGCTATAAACACACCTCTGGTAACTGTCCATCTGACAGCCTCTAGAGGTTCTACCTTCTTCAAATCTTTCAGCTTCTCAAATGACTTCATGGTTGACAGTGCAAAGAACTGCTTACATTGGTTAAGCAAGTGCCAACTGAATGTTCTTGAATTTGTTTAAGAAACGTTTTTCATGAATTTATTCTCAACTTGCACAGAATGTGTCAAACAGTGTCTAGATCCCTGTTCTTAACCGCTTCTCGGAGGTGTTGTATATTTTGTGCTAATCATTTTTTGTTTATAGTTATGTTTATATACCCCTTTGCAGGTTGCTAATGTTATTTTGATCGAACTTGCATTTATTTTACATACCATTGCAATTCTTTGGTTGGATTAAAGATTAGATCGATAAGTAAAGTTATGACTTTGTAGGCATTCAGTATCGAAAAAAATTAAAAATATATAACAATTACAACTTTCTGACATTTAACTGATCTGTTTGTACAGTAAACACATAATGACCCATTTCTCTCTAGTGGTTATTTCAGCTTGAATACGTTACGAAAGATTAAAAGCTTTTGCATGAGATGAGAAAGGGCACTCCTAAATTTCCAAACTATATTTGCCTTGTTTTATTCCAGAGAGAAGCTATTCAGATGCCTCTGGTGTCTTTCCAAATAGGTCATCCTCTGCAGAAATTCCTCAGCCTGCCTTCAGAAAACACAACACATTTCCTCTATATCCCTTTCAGGCAGTATGACTCAGTGCCCTTATTTCACCTTTGAGGTTCAAAGCATATCTTAAACATGTAAGGAATGGTCTATGGTGGGATGCATAACTGAGCAGTTAGTGCTTCAGCCTGATGAAGGGCTCTGCAATAAGTGGGATCGAAGAGAGCTTTATAGCTGCCAAACCAATGGTAATGCCTTTATTACTATTCATTTAAAGCATTTTCTTCCTGGTATTGTTGTAATGTCTTTCCGTATGAGTCATTGTTCAAAAAAATAATAAATACAAGCAACTCTAAAATATTCAGAAGACTCTAAATAATTAGTTTTGCATAAATACTGTGTCTGGACAAGGAAGTTCATTTTAAGAAAACCAATATGTTCAATCATCTTTTTGTAAAGCTGAATTACCTGAAGTGTTGTATGGCACAGCTTAATTGGCTTACCATTCGAAGAGCAAAATAATCCTAAATAAACAAACATTCAATTCCATGTTGTATTTTTGAAGCATTCTTTATATAAGTGTTGAAGTGTCTTTATTTGTCAGCTGCATGAAAGTTTGTAGTGTTCTCTGCTAAGCATTGATATTTAACAGCAATTTCCTTGCATTATGGCAACATGTCACTATTTATTAACTGATCATATTTTACATTATAACTTTATTTTATGTTAAAGCACACATTTCATGTGGGCAGCTCTTCAACTCTTTAACTTGGAGATTTGAAATATAATCAACTACTTGGTTAATCATGTTCTTTTATTTAGAACCGAGACAGGTGGTCTTGTTTACCAGAGTTTCTTTTTATTATGGTCTTGATTCTAGAGGAATTCAACCAGTTTCCCACTAGAAAGCCCTGTATAACTCATTTGTCAAAATGTAGCCTCCGTAGCAAGCAGATGTTTTTACCCTAGCAGTAATCTAAAATCTAGCTTAGAAGCAATTTGTGCCAGATAGATAGAGCAGGGCTATCTAAGGGCCTAAGCCTAGAAGATATACCAAGAAACAAAAAGATTATTAGTTAAATATAAATCTGTCAGCCCTGGCTGGTAATAAACCTTACTGTCGAGAATCAATATCAGCTGTCCCTGTGCACAGTGAAAAAGTGATACTCTTATCATGTCCAGTAGAAGTGGTAATTGAGTAGCATTGTGTAAAAACAATGTTACAATATAATAAGAGGTGGTAGAACCCCCTCAGGTCTTAAAGCATTACTGTCACCATTTGTGGTCTCCGGCAGAGTCACAAAGTCCCCCGATGGTCACAACGCCACTGTTAATCTGATGACGGAGGGGGCAGGTAAAAGTACCTGAACCTGTCCTTTGCTGGTGCCACCATCTCGATCCGCTGGGGTCCTCTTCAACGTTACTGCTGTATTTTCGTGCATGCGTGAGAGTACAGAATCGAGGTCTATGGGAGATCTCACAAGACCACGGGATCCTCCATAGTCACAGCCAATAGCCAGGCAGCCATCACTGATGCCAGCTTCAGGGATTGACTCTGTAGCTCCACCTTGTGTCAAAGAATGTCAGGTGGAGTAGAGAAAAATGAGTCGCTGTATATATTTTGACTGGGATGGAATTTCAGTTTAAGATGTCTACAGAATAAGAAAGTAAAAACTAGGAGGGCACTGTACTAAATGAACTACATGTAAAACAGGTAGCCAAGTTATCTATGTATTGCTTAATTCAATATGATGAAACTCAACTAATGGTATCTAGACCTTCTGACACGTACTATGAATACGCTAAAAGATCCAACCTAAGGTAAGGCAAGAATGCAAAATCGAGAAAAAAAATGATGAAAAGAAATAAAGGGGCACCATGCAGAAAGTATGGAAAATACTTCGGCGCTGAGTGTAAAAACACCAGCAGCCTACAAAACCGACCTCTCTCCGTGGGAAATTAACTAGACAGGACAGGATAGTAAAGAGCATAGTTAAAGTGAATAGTGCATATTGTGTTAATAGTGAGTAATGTGTTAATAGTGCGTAAGTGCGTAACACTATAGGGTAAGGACTACAAATATATATTCCTGAGCCTATATTGTTAAAAATCCATTTAAGGCTCTCAGCCCCCCTTACTCCCTTTAAAAAAAATTAAAACTTGCCTTTATTCTGGTGACTATCGTGTCCCTTTAATTATACTCATTACTATACTGTCCTGTGTAGTAAGTTTTCAAATAATTACTCTTAGATACTGCTGGAAGTTCTCATAGACATCATTTTATAAAAGCCTGAGGGGCTTCCACTACCTTTTTTATATTGTAGCATTGTTTTCACACAATGTCCCTCAATTACCACTTCTAATGGACAGGATAAACCTTTTCACTGTGCATAGAGACACCTGATATTCATTTCTTGACAGTAAGGGATCAGTTTATTACCAGGCACTTATGTGTAACTAATCCCCTTTTTGGTTTCTTAATGTAATAGAGGACTATACATTTATTTATAGTCTTTACTCTAAAAAAAGGTGCTATGTTGACCAGTTTTCTTTCTGCAAGCTTAGACATATCTAGTTCAGAGACCTGTCCTGCTATTCCAGAATTATATCCAAGGTTCAGATAGACATTAAGAAGACAAAAGAATATATTTCACCCAACCTCCTGCAATCTTCTGTTAACACTGGGATTAGACTTTATGAGTCCTTTAGTCCCAATAAGTACCAGTTAACAGTGACTCCAGTAAATAAAGTAAATGAACAAAAAATCCATATAAAAGATTGTGCAGGACCTGCTCCAACAGCCTGTGTCACAAAGGGAGTGGATGAGTGCTGTGACTCTTCAAGAAAGTTTACGTTGTCAGTTCCATCATCTTCAACTTGAACTGCATTATCTTCCAAAGAGTCCAAGAGTTGTGAAATATGTTTTTTTTTTTAGATATTAAGAATCAAAACACAGTACCTGGTTTTCCAGTTGGGAAAAAAATTTGGAATGTTATTATAGCAAATGGGATTGGTAAGCTTAGGGTCCGTGGGCATTCCAGTCATGGTTGCTTCAACAAACATCCTGGAATTGAAAGCAAGCTTTCTGACATTGATATAATTTCAGTTCATGCACAAATCCACTTATATGAAGTGCCGTAGATGTTACCTAAATCTTCCTATGTTTTTGCGAGCCCATCTCATCACAGCTATGTCACCAATCAAGTTGTATACCAGTAGAGAGGAGGGGTCCTTGCCCTGGAATTTGTGGTATTAGGTTGGGCATTTTAAGCATTCTTTCACTTCCATTTGTGTTAGAGATATCAAGTTTGAAGCAGCACTATACATATACATATATAATAATTTATTTGCATATGCATAACTTGTTTGTAGTTCTGTGTGCATAGATGTTTAATCGTGTGAATGCAAGCAATACCGTGTCAACATGAATTAATGTGTTTTTTGCACAGTCAGCATGTGTGCTAGCATGTAGTTATTTGTGCAGTGACAATGTGAATAAGTATGTGGATTTCTGCAAAGAGGGCAGAATCATGTCTTAACACCTGCTTTTTGTGCTTTTTTTGTGACAATGGCATCTGTTTCTTTGTGTGCCGATTTTAAGGGCACAATTTTCTGGTGCCATTTACAAAACATGCTTTACAGGGAATTGGATTTGTCAATAATTTCAACCAAAAAAAAAATACAAATCAAGTCCTTAGACAAGCACATTATCATTGAAAGAAGTGGGGAGGGGGGAGGGGGGGTGGAGAGGTGTGGATCTTTTTTTAATTTTTTTAAGTTGCTTGTCCAAGGGACTAAAGTGGTTGCCCAATCTACTTGTCCTGACACAAAATAAATTCAATTAAAAAGCCCTGGACATTGACATTCTCTGAATTTTCACACAATAAATCTGAGAGGAGAAATGAAGGGAAAATAGTTCATGTGGAAACATTCTCTAACTCTGTAACCTTTACCTTAATAATACTGCCCTCATTCACCCTTTTCTAACCCAAGATACAACTAAGGCACTTGTTTGTTAGACTTTTGCTATGCTACAAAGGTAGTAAAAATGACAGAAAACTGTATGGGATTTTTGTTCAATACAAGTGCAGGCCTCCCAACTGGGTCCTGTCCCACCGTTCTCCTAAAGTTCCCTGGTGTCAAGCATCTTAGAACACCACAGAACTGTCTCGAGGCAGTTTTTTTTCCACCTGTGTGTGGATCAGCACTGTAGTGGTTGGAGAGGAAAGTGGAGTGTATTGTATAAGACTTCTATTTGCATTTAAAATAATATCAAATTAATTAAACCCATCTATACATAATTTTGGAAATGGAAAAAGCCATTTAAAGGATGCAATATACGCAATTGCAATATAATATATACATGAAGATAAACGTTTGTGACACATTATTGCTTCTTGTTGTCTTGGCAGTGCCTAACACTTCATGCAACGGCTTTGAAGGAGCTGTTTCAAGATCATACCGATCTCTGCCTGGAAAGCAAATGTGCTTGGTAGCAACTGTCCGACTTGCAACTCCTCAGTTTCTAAAGGTAACCAAAGCTCCTTATGGCCAGACATATCAGAATTTTAAATGTTTTCTAGGTGAATCCACAAAGGCACTAATTAGGTATTTCATTAAAAACATTTTCAAATAACCTACTTTATACCACAATAAAGTAAAACATTTTTTTTATTTTTTAAAACGCAAACCGAATAAATCAAGGTAGAAAATTATTAACATTTAAAGATAGAGAAGTTATTTTACGGAATATGGCAAAGCAATAGTTCTATATATTATGGACAGGACATCAGGCCTGTAAACATTGTTCCAGCCCCTAAAACAGAGATTTATGTAACTCCCATGGTGGCATTCGTAAGGTATTAAAATATATTGCATTCGATTTTTATCTTTATCACTATACATTTTTAAAAAAAAACGTGTTGTAACATTATAAGATTAAATAACTGATGCACTTTGTTCTGCAGGCATATACCATTATCACTGTCTGTGATCAATTGCTGTCTTCAGCTTTAACAGAACAGCATAGCAGGGGAAGCTAGTACAGGAATGTAGATACTTTATAACTCCCTCAACCAGCAAATAATTTCTTCAGCTTAACCAGAGGTCAAATCCTGGGATCAGAGAGAATACAGCTCACTCGCCGCGTGTGACAGGGAGACAGCCGCCTGCTGGGGGGGGGGGGTCAATAAGGTGCCCCCCCCCCATGACAGGGGGAACACAGAGCATTTGGGGGCGGCATTTTTTGCCACCCCCTGGTTAGTGCCTCCAGGGGGAACGGCATTCCTGCTGTGAAAAAAGTGCAGGAACGCCGTTCCCACGCATTCCTGCAGGACTCGAGCCCTGAGCTTAACTCATCTTGCGCAGTTCACTTTGTGGTGTCCAGAGATTCTTTGCAGCCTTTTTCCTTTAATCTTGTGTTCCCTCTATACAGGATTACCCTTTTGGATTCCCTGCAGACACACTATTCAGTATACATCCTTACACTTTAATTCACCAGGCAGCTAAGCTCTCCTCAATCCTTGCAGTTTGTACCTTCATTTATTTTATGGTCTTGTTTGCCCATCTCATCAATCCTTTCTTCCCTTCTGATTTCTTTGCATCTCTTTATGTCTCTTTCTCCAAACCTTATAGATTCTTCTGTTAGTCTCCTCTCTCTTTACATGTCTCTCTTTCTCATGTCTTGAGCCAGGATTTATTTAATAATCAAGTGATAAAAGGTCACCTTAGATAATTACAGCAGGATAACATTCCACTTATATATAATTTTTTTGTTATGTCATGTTAATGTATAAATTTAACATCTCTTTACAAGATTACTAGCAAGTTATATCTCTTAGGCTAACTTTGCAGGTGTCTCCTTTATGATTGGGACCTTAGTCAGAAGCTCAGAGGAAATACTCCTGTCCATGCATTTTAGATCAGATTCGGCTCAATCAAAGTTGCTGCAGGACTGATTTTAGCATTTTAAATGTTCACCTGCTAACGATCACTTCTTGTGTCTGCTTAGAACAGTATTTTGTTGTGTGCAGTTATACTCTTTATAAAACCAACAAAATACAGTTTTGCAAGAAGTCATTTAAATTGGGAAAGTTAGATGTTAAATTGGGAAAGTTAGATGAGTTGGTATTCAGGAAGATGTTTTTTTTGTGTGAAGTATTCCCAAAGATGTTCAGTAAATAGCAATGACTGACACTTTAAGATACGTTTTAAGATAAGCGTGGTTGCCATAAATGTGTGGATGTCAGTCGCTGCTTTGAGCAGGCAGTAGTCTTCAATCTGTACTTTGTGCTAGCAAAATGAACAGTAAATACGGTAAATTTAAATAGATAATAGTATAGAGTTGTTTTCCACATGCCCCAAAATGGGCACAGTAGTAGATGCAAGGAGTTGCAAGTAATAAAAATGTAAGATTTTCATTCTACATATTTGTTGACAATGTGGCTAGGACAATGAGTGAATGGAGGGCCTCTGTTGTTCAGTAGTGCCTTGTAGGTCGTGTATTATAATACGAGGACTGTGTTAAGAAGCATTGCTATAGTAGAAGCGATACTAATTAAATTATTTTTTATTTTACCCTGAATTATATAACATAAATACCTTCATTAAGTCATCCTACTGCATCACAAGACTACAACTAGACACACAGAAAGTAATAATAGACATTAGTTGTACATTGTGCACGTTTAGATAGTAAGTTTCACACAAAAAAGGAAATGTAAATGCCTTTTGATTGAATTTCGAATCTGACTTGCAGGAAATGTGCATTGTTGAAGAGTCCTTTGAGGAATTCACGTCAAGACACAGTCTAGAATGGAAGTTTCTATTTCTAGATCACAGGTAAATAATGTGTGCGTTTGAAGGGCTACTGTCATTTATTAACATTTTTTACCATGAAAAATGTATATAATGTTATCAGAAATAGCAACTATAAGTTATGTTTATTGACTTTTGCAGAGCACCTCCAATCATTGGATATTTGCCTTTTGAAGTGCTTGGTACATCTGGTTACGATTATTACCATGTAGATGACCTTGAAACATTGGCCAGGTGCCATGAACACTGTAAGTATTCCATTATTCACGAGAACATAAACTCCAATTAATATGATGTATGTGTTAATTTAGATATAAATATTTATATATTTACACTGAAGGTTTACAAATGAATTGCAGCAAGCATGGCTTTTATTATCCCTCCTGCTTTATTAAATAGTCCCTTGAAGGGGCAAGTTACATTACAATTTAACCTATTTGTATTTGTTTGTAACTCAACATTGCTATTTTTTAAGGTTAATTGTTTTATTTCCCATTTTCTGTTCTTTCACTTCTCCTAAACCATTTATTTGTCTGAGTCAGCGGCATTCCTAGGTGGCAAGAAGATCTGGGATTCAGCCCGAATGGTACCTTTACGGCTCCTCTGCCAAAGGTTGACTTAAGCCCCTCCTAAAACCAGTCCTATTCTATGCCCTAAGTTTAAACTAAACCCTACTGTGTTCTCTAAATGATACTGTAACACCAAATCAAAGCTGTGCATGAGCCAATATTCTTTTGTGATTGATTTCAAAGGGAGAACATTATGTTAACCCTTTAAGGACACAGCTTCAGAAGCAAAAGGCCAACATGATGGAAAATTTCAAAAACTTTATAGTAGTTTACATAAAAGAATATAATCAATCTTTGATTTTTTATAGATGTAAGATTTTATGAATTTATTATTTTGTTTGCATTTAAAAGTAGGGGGTAGTTTCGCCATTGTTCCCTTTAAATTCACAATCACTAGATGCTTTATGTACTGTGTTCTTATCATCTTTACTTGTATTTATTCTTCCTTTGGTTGTTTATTACATACAGGAATATTTTTGGATAATAATTTTAACTCATAGGTATGTGCTACATACTGAGTAATCAATGATAATTTCTCATTTAATGTACATGCTATCAACATGGGGGGGAGGGGGCGTTTTGTGGAGTTGGGGGGCATTTTGAAACATTTTCCCAGACCAGATATGTTCCATTCTACAAAAACAGTTTTTTACAAAAAAAGTTCATATGTTTCTTACATATTGTATATTTTTAAACAGCTGATTTATCATTTCATTCACACAGTAATGCAATTTGGAAAGGGAAAGTCTTGCTGCTATCGGTTTCTCACCAAAGGTCAACAATGGATATGGCTTCAAACACATTACTATATCACGTATCATCAATGGAACTCCAAACCTGAATTTATTGTATGCACACACACTGTCGTGAGGTATGTTCCATGCCCCTGTTTTTCAGTAAATGTACTATTCTTCCCTATTGCTATGGCTGATGTTTTGATCTCAGAGCACTGGAAACATAATGGACTCATGTATTCTAGGCAGTTTGTAATTTATTTAGAGGTAATGTATTGTAATAGTAATGATATTGACATCATACCTGAATGTGATTTGAAGAAGACTAATTAGGAAGTTACCTGTGTGGAAAATTCCCAGGTCCTTGTCAACTGCCTCTTTCGGGCATTGCTCCCATGGAGACAGAATAATGCCATTCTAGTGGAAGTAATTTTCCAACTAGCTTAATACACTCAGGCTTCAGAAGTATTGCATACCAGCAATGCGATATTCCAGCTATGCCAATTTAGAAAAAAAGTGTGACTGCTTTGACAGGTATCCCCAAATTACACCTTCAAATATCATACTTGGTCGTTTTTTATCAAGTACTCTCCTGTTCCACCCTAGAAATCAGCTTTATGACACATCACCTGCTTACTGAGAAACACGTCTATCACCACGTCTACAGTTGGTTGATTCCCAGATCCCTGGTAACTGACATAGATGGTGGAATATTAAAGTTGCTGCTTCACAACCCTGGCTCCTACTGATCCTTAACTGCCTATATGTACATCTTAGCATAGCAACCATGGAATGTGGAGAGAACACAGGATATGAACAAGGCCTACTCAAGTGTTAGCTGACTGGTCAAATTTCTGTTGAACCCATTGACTAACACAAAATTATTACATTAGGACTGTGAGGTCATTTTGATCAAGCATGTTTCATGCCACACACTTAATTTTATGTCTTATTCTAGAGACAGAAGCCTCTCTTTATCCGGCACTTTCTACCCTTGCACATCTCACACTTCTCTTGACCTGTTTTACAATAATGTGCCAGAGTGTATTATACACTATGAAGCTTCTTTTGCTCTGACCAACATTAGAGATATTGTTCCTCTTAAAGGAAGACTATAGGGTCAGGAACACAAACATGTATTCCTGACCCTATAGTGTTAACACCACCATCTAGCCCCCCTGGGCCCCTCATGCCTCCATAAATATAGTAAAAATCTTACTGTATTCAAGCCAGAAGCTGTAACTCTGCATGCTGTTTGCCTTAAAAAAAAAAACAAGTCCCATCTGTTGGCATGAGTGACTGCAACTGGAGGTGTTCCTAGCTTTCAATGTAAACACTGTATTTTCTCAGAAAATACAGTGTTTACATGAGAAAGGCTGCAGGGAGCTATAGTTCTCACCTGAACAACCTCATTAAGCTGAAGTTGTTCAGGTGACTTTAGTGTCCCTTTAAGGATTTTGTGTACTGGTAGGATGTCATGCAACAAAAAGGGTTCAAATCTCTTTGCTACAGCATTTCCTAACTACTGAACAGTTCAAAGGTTATTAGTTAACAAGTTGCAAACTGTATCATTTACAATTTTAAAACAGTGGTATTTAAATTACATATTACATTACATTATCGATATTTGTACTTTTTCTTTAATTTTTTTTTTAACTTGGCTGGCCGAGCTGGTCTTCTTTCTTGCATGTTTCTGGCATGTTACTGATAGTCTCTTTCAATGGCCTTGCCTACCAACACCTCTCTGCCATTCCTTACAGTTTCATATCTCCCAATGTTGCATTAGAAGGCTGATCATATAGCTCCCTTCGTTTAATGTAAAAACCCTGTTTTTTTTGTGTGTGGCAGTGAATTTAGTTTTACTTAAACCTCTTGCTTTTTTAAAGTCTTTCGTTTTTGTACGCCAAAGAACAGTTTGTATTGGCTCTGTATCCGTAAACACCAATTTATCCAAAAATATTCAAAATATTTTTCTTGACATTTTAAACTATAGCTTAACTTTATACTTTTTCCAGCTCCAAAGCATTCTTCTGAAAAATAGTGCCTCAAATTGTATTGTGCATTAAATCTGAGATTTTATATTAATCTATAAGAATTGCATTTTTATCCCTACAAGCAGTGCATTGCTACGTCTTCCTGGCCTTTGCCAATGCAAATTTCCCTAAGTTGTAAACTTATTTTTGTTACCAAAATGCGTAACATTTTCTTTGTCAACGTCGAATCTGATCCAACACTCTCACACTCAATTGCCATATTTGCTAAAATTCCACAGCAGAGAAGTAAAATTGTGTTCTCTTGCCTAACATTGTGCTATCTGCAAGTATTGACATGTGACAATGCTTAGTTGCCATAGGAAAATACCCAGCACTTGCAAATATAATTATGTGCAATAATTTATAGTCATGATTAACAGCATTTTCTCTCCATCCTTATGCATTGTTGAGCATGCAAACCCAACAATGACAAAGAATGTTTGCACTAAACCACATTTTCATACATCTAGCAAAACGGGTTGCATTCCTTAACTTTAATTTAGATATTTATCTTTTGCAACTTGATAATTCTTCAAAAGCTCAAAATACTAAATAACCATTTTATTTCTTAAAAGGTTTTTAAGAAATTTCTATAGTTAGGCATGTTAAAGTCAAACTTTAACATTGATTTTTTTTATTTTCATCAAGTTACGCTGATGTACGGTTGAAAAGAAGAAAACAACTGAGTTTAGAAGATGCGTCAAATGCAGTCATTGTCTCTCCGGCACTAAAGGTAGAAGATTCATTTTATTTTAAATAACAAAATAAGAAAATAGTGCTCTAAGTCCTAATTATATATTATCCTTCTGGACTATAGAAGACAGAACAACTCCTGCTTCTGAATAATCGAGCATGTTACTTAGCACTAAAAGTTGGCACAGCCTGTAAATAGTGACAGAGGCTTTGAACCATGTAGATTTTCATAATAGCTGCCAATGTGGGCAGTAAAATAAAATGTATTAATATTGGTAAAAAATATACCAACATTAGCATAAGATACAACTGTTGGCAGAATCTGATGAGGTTTGATGACACTGGTAAAAGTTAATCCCGGTAAGTCACTCTGGATGACAGTAGCATGTAATAGTATAACTATATAATATATTTCTTTGGGAAAAAAACACCTTTATTTATAACTATTCAAGGGAATCTGGTAAGGCAAAATGAGATAAAGGGGAGAGAGAGGGGTAGTCAAAATACTGCATTATACATGTCTCTTGAATCTTTGAACACATGCTGAGAGACAGTTCTTCTGCTTTTGTAACTGGTTGAACGTGCAGAAGCCTATCATTGCAGTCTAATTAAATACCTGCAAGTATTTATGCATTTAAAGGAACACTATAGTCACCTAAATTACTTTAGCTAAATAAAGCAGTTTTAGTGTATAGATCATCCCCCTGCAATTTCACTGCTCAATTCACTGTCATTTATGAGTTAAATCACTAAGTTTCTGTTTATGCAGCCCTAGCCACACCTCCCCTGGCTATGATTGACAGAGCCTGCATGAAAAAAAACTGGTTTCACTTTCAGAAACAGATGTAATTTACCTTAAATAATTGTATCTCAATCTCTAAATTGAACTTTAATCACATACATGAGGCTCTTACAGGGTCTAGCAAGCTATTAACATAGCAGGGGATAAGAAAATCTGAATTAAACAGAACTTGCAATAAAGAAAGCCTAAATAGGGCTCTCTTTACAGGAAGTGTTTATGGAAGGCTGTGCAAGTCACATGCAGGGAGGTGTGACTAGGGTTCATAAACAAAGGGATTTAACTCCTAAATGGCAGAGGATTGAGCAGTGAGGCTGCAGTGGCATGTTCTATACACCAAAACTGCTTCATTAAGCTAAAGTTGTTCAGGTGACTATAGTGTCCCTTTAATATTGTTTACTGGGAAAGCATATAACCAACAAAATGATAATACAGCCTGACCTTTATTTCAATAAACATTAAAAACCCCAGATAGAAAGACAGGGGAATATACTTCATTTATTAAAATACTGGAAATCACCTATAACTTATTGTAACATTGTTTCATGACATGCACTATTCTCTTTTAAATTTATATGAAACATTAAGCAAATTACATCATAATCCAGGCAGACAAGATACAGAAACATTATTATTTTATTTCTCCTCTTTTCTGCATGCTTTCTCTATATTTACTGCCAAGTGGAAACGTTGTGTATCAAACTACAAAAGGGAATTAGTGGCCCACTTGGGTGTGCCCCCAATTCCCTTTTCTGTGTGTATATTTCCTGACCAGCTTCCTTTTGGGTTAAACACCCCACTTCTCTACTATAAGTGCCCCTTTGGAGGCGACCACAGGAAAACATACATTTGAGAATAGTCAATGGAAGCTGTTTAAGCAGTGAGTATTGCAGTTAGCATGCATGTCTCCCATGTTAAAATTAGTGTAGGACCCACAAGAGGCATAACGAGAAACCATGGGGCACAAGTGCGAAAATTGCCCTGTGGATTTCTCAGTTGAATTAGATTTTTTACACAAATACACATGTATTAAATAAGGGGATAAGTAAATATTACTTAAATATTCTGAGAAGTTACAGTTACATTGTGTTAGAGGGGGCCCCGAAAATGATTATTATCTAAGATACCCTACTTATAATCAGTGGTATTATACTTTACTTTGACTCATATTGTTTATTTAAAATTATAGTAATTTAAATGTTGTATTTTCAGGACAAGAACTTGAGTTTGGATTCTGATGAACACTTTAATGTACTAGATGTTAGTGCTTTACTTCTTAATTCTAGCCGCACACCATCGATATCTTCAAGGAGCTCCCACAAATCATCACAAACCCCAATGTCAGAGCCTGTATGTAAGTTGTGAGAAAAAAAAAAAAAGATTTCTATGGAAATTCAATACCATGTAGGAAAAGCAAATTGTTTAGGGTTATTTCCACACATATGTTGTAGATGATCTACTATATAATTACAAAGGGAAATATAAGAAAGAAATTAAACAATGGGAGTGGGGAGGACTGTGTATTATGGTATTTGAAATGTCCCTTTAAAATTTGAGTCCTATCATTTAAAAATCAAAAACATTTTAAGCATACGTATCTGTATATACTTGTTGTGATATCTCAAGGGTTCTAATTTGTAGACACAATTGGTTTTATATTCTAGGTATATAGACAGAGTAATCTACAAAAGTAACAATTGTTGGTAATTCATAGTGAATTCCAGGTGAATTTGAAATGTAATGTCAAAGTAGCCAAAGTAGTTGGAAAGATTCTCCAAGTTAACGATGCTTCTAGTTTATCAACTTTGGCCATGAAATTTTAATTTTCGTTGAAATCACCAGTTTTGCTTTAGTAATTAACTTCCATATGTGAGTGTTATACAGGAGATATATGATAACAGTGTTTGCAGCAATATATTTGCACTGCTTTGTTTATAGTGACTGATTCACTTTTATATTTTTTGCACATAAGAAACATTAAAAAAAATTTAGGTATAATTTTGTACTTATGTAAATAAAAAGTAGTGCTAGATCTGCTTGGACAGTGATACAGTCAAAAGGAACATTAATATATGATGCTGAATAATGTTTATGCTATATTAAAAAGCATTTGTGAAGATATTGATATTTGTACTACCATCATTAGGTGAAATTTCAATAGCATTACATAATTTTCTGAAAGAAATAATGGAAATTGAAATATACAGTTGCAAGAAAAAGTATGTGAACCCTTTGGAATGATATGGATTTCTGCACAAATTGGTCATAAAATGTGATCTGATCATCATCTAAGTCACAACAATAGACAATCACAGTCTGCTTAAACTAATAACACACAAAAAATGAAATGTTGCCATGTTTTTATTGAACACACAATGAAAACATTCACAGAACAGGTGGAAAAAGTATGTGAACCCTTGGATTTAATAACTGGTTGAACCTCCCTTGGCAGCAATAACTTCAATCAAACGTTTCCTGTAGTTGCAGATCAGATGTGCACAACGGTCAGGAGTAATTCTTGACCATTCCTCTTTACAGAACTGTTTCAGTTCAGCAATATTCTTTTTTTTTTTTTGTAAATCTGTTTTTATTAGATAGAGTAATGGTAGTACAGCTTATTCGGTTCAGTGTTCAGCAGATTGAGGTCACGTACGACCTGTGTGTATCTGCTGCAATATGTTCAAATAAGGCACAAGCATAACATTCGTTCCTGAGAACAACTCCGTTGCCACTTAACATTATGGCAATCTAGACAGCCAACGTTCAGATTATATTGATTAACTAGTACATAGTTCCTGTCGTTACCCCTCAGGGTGCATTTATATTACGTGATCGGTCAGCCACGAGCTCTCCCTAACTCTTTTGTGGGTGTTCGTAGTGGGTGTGGGAACCTATGAAGGTTGACGTCGTATGCAGTATGTTTTAGGTAGCTATGCGTCGTGTCAGATACCTATGGACTTGCTAAACTTATGTTTTGGTAAAGTGTCTGTGGTAGGTGGTGGGGAATCATGGTTACCCTGTCCGTTCAGCAATATTCTTGGGATGTCTGGTGTGAATCGCTTTCTTGAGGTCATGCCACAGCATCTCAATCCGGTTGAGGTCAGGACTCTGACTGGGCCACTTCAGAAGGCATATTGTCTTCTGTTTAAGCCATTCTGTTGTTGATTTACTTCTATGCTTTGGATCATTGTCCTGTTGCAACACCCATCTTCTGTTGAGCTTCAGCTGGTAGACAGATGGCCTTAGGTTCTCCTGCAAAATGTCTTGATAAACTTAGGAATTTATTTTTCCTTCGATGATAGCAATCCGTCCAGGCCCTGATGCAATAAAGCAGCCCCAAACCATGATGCCCCCACCACCATACTTCACAGTTGGGATGAGGTTTTGATGTTGGTGTGCTGTGCCTTTTTTCCGCCACACATAGTGTTGTGTGTTTCTTCCAAACAACTCAACTTTGGTTTCATCTGTCCACAAAATATTTTGCCAGTACTGCTGTGGAACATCCAGGTGCTCTTGTGCAAACTGTAAACGTGCAGCAATGTTTTGTTTGGACAGCAGTGGCTTCCTCTGTGGTATCCTCCCATGAAATCCATTCTTGTTTAGTGTTTTACATATTGTAGATTCACTAACAGGGATGTTAGCATTTGCCAATGACCTTTGTAAGTCTTTAGTTGACACTCTAGGATTCTTCTTCACCTCACTGAGCAGTCTGCGCTGTGCTCTAGCAGTCATCTATACAGGACGGCCACTCCTAGGGAAGGTAGCAGCAGTGCTGAACTTTCTCCATTTATAGACAATTTGTCTTACCGTGGACTGATGAACAGCAAGGCTTTTGGAGATACTTTTATAACCCTTTCCAGCTTTATGCAAGTGAACAATTCCTAATCGTAGTTCTTCTGAGAGCTCTGTTGTGCGAGGCATCATTCACATCAGGCAATGCTTCTTGTGAAAAGAAAAAACCAAGAACTGGTGTGTGTTTTTTATAGGGCAGGGCAGCTGTAACCAACACCTCCAATCTCATCTCATTGATTGGACTTCATTTGGCTGACATCTCACTCCAATTAGCTCTTGGAGATGTCATTAGTCTAGGGGTTCACATACTTTTTCCACCTGCACTGTGAATGTTTACATGGTGTGTTCAATAAAAACATGGCAACATTTAATTTTTTGTGTGTTATTAGTTTAAGCAGACTGTGATTGTCTATTGTTATGACTTAGATGATGATCAGATCACATTTTATGACCAATTTGTGCAGAAATCCATATCATTCCAAAGGGTTCACATACTTTTTCTTGCAACTGTATATACATGGTCTCCATAGCCAAATGAACTAAAAACATCTGTGAAGATCCTCCGAATAGGCGGCCTGTTGTGAAAACAATATGTATGTGTAGTTACCCTGTTTAAAGACAAAACAGCAATTATAATCATAGAAATCACAGTGATTTGTGCACAGCTTATTTTTAAGATCACTTTATGAATAAAATCATCAAGAGAACTAAAACATTTTCCTTCTTTTAGCCACTGCCACAACGTTGATTAGCGATTCCTCCAATGTTCAGGCCTTGCAAAGAATAGCAATCATGCAACACGACTTATCACTAAAAAGAATTAGTCAGCCTGCCTCAATCCAGGTATGAAAAAAAACCAGAATAGATTGTGGTCCCTGTATATTTATTGTTTTTAATTGACATACAGTCATAAAACTGCCTAAAAAAGCACAAAATAAAAAAGTTTGTAGTGACTGATACATTGTTACTAGGAAATGTCAGAGCTGGAAGTTATTTATTCAAACCTTATACACGTATTTTCGTATTAAATGTGTCATAAAAAAGACAGTGTCAGAAAGAACTGGCAGGTAGACCTTCCTGTAAAAGCTTCCTCCCACACTGTCATTTGTGATCTTCATCATTATGATTGCCATTCAACTGCATAGTTTGCTGCAAAGTGGCTGATTCACTATGTATCATTACTGTCACATCGGAACTCACAGGACGAAAAGGTCATAAGCTTAACACCTACACTTCCATTGTATGGAAAGAATACTTTTACATATTATCTCTGTAGTAATTGGTTAAGGACAGCGGTGTAGCTCTTTCATTGTGCAGTTCTAATTTTACATTTATTTCCTTGCAACGTGTAACCGGTATATTCTATCTAGTTTTACACCATTGTTTTTAAAGCAATTACCAAGGTATACTGCCCTGTGTGATGGTGTTTACTATTATTTCCACTTTCCAGGGGCAACAACAACCTTTGTTAACTCCTTAAGGACAGGGGCAATTGTCCAACTTTTGAACCAAAACAAAACCTATAATGTGTGCTAAGACAATTTAAAGGAGTTCTCTTTAAGTGCGTCCATAAATATTATATATTCTTTTTTTAAGGGCAGAAACGACTATCTTGTATTATTTTTTAACATTTTTGATTATGCTAATTTTTACAGATCAAGTGTAACTAAATAAAACAAACTCAAAATATCAACCCACAATTCACATATCAGTTCTGATTGTTATTGTTATATCTAGGATTTAAATACAATTTTGGTATTTAATACTAAACCTATCCCAAACCCCCAACTCTATACCAACATTACCCCTAAACCCTATGCCTACACTAGTTCTAACCATACACCTCCCCTAACTTTAAGCCTAACCTTCACCCTAGACTATCCCTAACACTGAGACTCTTAAAACAGCAGAGAGTTGTTTGTAATTGTCATCTACTGACTGTTTGCAGCATGAGAGGGGAATCTCCTTCTCATGCTGTAGCTCGGCATGCTGTCCCTGCGTAACATTTTGATCAGCGATGGGCAGGTTTCATAGCCCAGCACTAATCACAATACTCTTTCTGCAGGCAGGTTTAGAATCAATGTAAATGCTATTTAAAGGGCTGTATGCAGTACTTACTTTGAGAAGGAAGTCCTGAGGTATTGATTGATACCTGGATCACCCTGATGTAACCCCGTCCATCCCAAGTTTCAGCCACAGAGATTTAATTACATTTAAATGACTTTATGTGAAGCTCAGTTTAAGTGTTAAATAAAGCTCATCTATCATTATGGGGCACTAAAATGGCCCCAGCTGACAGAGGGGAGTCCCAGATATTGATTAATACCTTGGTCTCCCTGGTGTGAGCAGGGATTTTTTCACCTTTCTAACACCAAGACGTTGTTAAAGCACACTGTGTAGAGAATTGCATGGAACATTGTAATGTCATCAAGGGGTTAAATATCCAATAACACATGGTAACAAATGCAAAGTTCTGTTTTTCTCTCCCCTCCATTGGGAGATGTTTGCAAGACTTTGGTGAAAACAACTTGATGATGACTGTGAATAACTGCTAAGTGCAATAGTTATGTCTGTGATTGTGTGTTATAGAGCCAGCATCGGGGACACATTAGGACAGCCTAGAAAATCTAATTATTAACATGGGTGTAAGCAGGTTAACAAGAACAATGTACACATTCCATGTAGCCTGTCTTTCCGGGTTAGATTCCACGAGATCCTAAGTAAAGTTTAAAAAAAGGGATGTGTTAACAATTCCCTGGTCCTGTGCCTTATAGTTAGGCTTACAACCTGTTACAAGTGCTGGTTTAGTTTTCTTCTGCTGGATTTATTTGGGATTTTGTATTGTAATTTACTGGTAGTAAATGTAAAGTTTGCTTTTGGCAGAAATAAAATCATAGCCAAAGCTTGTTTTTATGCACCCTTTTCTTAAATAGGTACAAATGTGAGCACACAATATTTGATAAATGTGAAATCATTGCCTGTATCTTCAACTTTTTTGTTAATAGGCGACACACAAAGGCTAGATAATGATAATAAGGAAGTTGTAAATGAAAGATTAGGGTGACAGACTTACCATACAAGCAGGGCAGGTGATAGACTATTTTGAATCCTAGGCAAGACCAGCTAATTGCACCCTCAAAACAAATATTGCCAACTTTGTGTGTCTCTTTCTCTCCAACCCCTTTCTGTGTCTCTTTTTCTCGTTCCCCAACCCCTCTGTGTGCCCCTCCCCTTTGGCCCCTTTGGATGTCTCTTTCTCCCACCAGCCCTTTTGTGTGTCACTTTTTCTCACAAAGGCACATTTTGTATCTCTTATTTCCACCCAAGCACGTTTTTTTGTCTTTCCCTCCTAGCCACTTTGTGTTTCTTTTCCCCCAGCAACGTTGTAATCTCTTTCTCCTCATCCCCTTTGTTTGTCTTTTCCCACAAGCCTGTTTGCATGTTTCTTTCCTCCCTTCCCTAGCCCTTCTTGTGTGTGTCATTGTCCCTTTCCCCAGCCCCTCAGTCTGTGTCACTGTCCCTTTCCCCTGTCCTTCTGAGTGTCTGTGTCCCCTTCCCAAGCCCCTCTGTGTTTCATTGTCACTTTCTCCATCTCCTTTGTGTGTGACTCTGTTCCCTTACTCTGCCTCTCTCGGCGTCCCCTTTCCCAGCCCATCTGTGTGTGTCATTGTCCCCTTCCCCAGGCTCTTGTGTGTCTTTCTCTCTTCCCCCCTTGTGCGCCTGCTTACCTCGTAGCATGGCCCAGCTGACAGTAGGTAGAGGATCCTCTGTATCCTCTACTCAGTCTGACAGGAAGCTGTTTGTTGCTCCCAGCAAGCACTTCCTGTCAGACTGGCCTAGGATACATAAGATCCTCTACCAATGGTCTGTGCAGCCACATTACAAGAAGTGATTAGCAGAAGGGGGAATGATGTGCTGTGCACTCTGAAAGGTCCTAAGCAGGAGCTTCTGACTGCCTGGAGGAAGTAGTGCAGGTAGGGAGTGACAGATGATGGACCACAGGTAATTGGAGAGTTCCTATAAATCATAAGAATCAAATTCTCAAATCAAATAGTCAAAATATTTCAGCTTACTGGATAGCTTCACCAAAGGGATATTATTATATTTGTGTACTTAATCCAATTTCCTTGCTCTTGCACAGGAGTCAGTGTCTACCCAACCATGTGATATAATTCAACAACCTTTGGTACAGCAAATTAATCTGCAGAATCCATCCACTCCTACAGCCCAGGTAGGTTTACATTAGGTGCATTTATATAAAGCTAGCTAATTATACAGTAATTGAGCAGAAGTAATGGTTACTGGGTATCACAGCTCTTCATCAGTATCACAAACAAATCAAACTGGTAAAACAAATGGCTATATGGCTTTAGTATATTATAAAAACATGTCTTATTTATAAAGGTTTAAAGGACCACTCTAGGCACCCAGACCACTTCAGCTTAATGAAGTGGTCTGGGTGCCAGGTCCAGCTAGGGTTAACCCATTTTTTCATAAACATAGCAGTTTCAGAGAAACTGCTATGTTTGTGAATGGGTTAAGCCTTTCCCTATTTCCTCTAGTGGCTGTCTCATTGACAGCCACTAGAGGCGCTTGCGTGCTTCTCACTGTGATTTTCACAGTGAGAGCACGCCAGCGTCCATAGGAAAGCATTATGAATGCTTTCCTATGTGACCGGCTGAATGCACGTGCAGCTCTTGCCGCGCGTGCGCATTCAGCCGACGGGGAGGAGAAGAGGAGGATCGGAGGAGGAGAGCTCTCCGCCCAGCGCTGGGAAAAGGTAAGTTTTAATCCCTTTCCCCTTTCCAGAGCCCGGCGGGAGGTGGTCCCTGAGGGTGGGGGCACCCTCAGGGCACTATAGTGCCAGGAAAACGAGTATGTTTTCCTGGCACTATAGTGGTCCTTTAACATTTAAACCAAATTTCATTGTATGTCACACATATAAATAATTTTTAATTGTTGCATTGTTCAAATGTGATTCACAGCCTATTTTCTATTTCTTGAGTCATCAGTAGATCTCAGTAGGTATTCTTTAGTGAGACAATACAAGGAAATAAGACCTCGATTTAATGTTTTTTGTAACGTTTTTCAAACGATTCAGATCTGTTTGGAAACGTTTCCAAATGATTTATCTACGCAAGTCACCATGAAAGTCTATAGGGATTGTTTGTAGATAAATCATTTGGAATTTTATTTTAACAGATTTTAGGGATTTGAAAAGCTTACCTAAAAATCCACCACATGACTTTATGAACGAGTCAAATGATCTCTCATCAGACAACCTAAAACCTTTTATTTTTAAATGCTGAATATATCATAATATATAAACATATAATATGGTTGGTTTCAGTTAAATTGCATTTTGACACTCAATAAACCAGAGGCTAATATTTTTAATTTGCCAATAAGACTAACTATTTTTCCAGTCTAAGACTTGTTTGTTTTTGTTTTTTGGTTGATTTTTGTAAAACAAAACCTATTACTTTTTATGGAAACAAAGTGACATTTTATAATCACAGTTAACTGAGTCCTTGAACACACTCCAATATTCGATCAAATTTTCTGAATGTTATTTGGATTGACAAATGTTTTTTTTTTTTTTCTGCTGGTAACACTACAGAGGTTAGACATCTTTATCCATTTAAAGCTGGGTTTAACTTGAGTCATCATTGCTATATCATAAGAACTCAAGATCGGCTCTCTAAGATTACAAGGTTAGCAAGAAACAAAATTGACCCATCTTTAAAGATCTGACTTGCCTGTTTGATCCTTTATTTAGTACAGTGGTGCTGGTAATAGGTAACTTGTGTCTTTAACTCTTTAACTTGTTGTGTTCTATATTAACATTGTTTATATATATATATATATATATATATATATATATATAATGCGTTTTATTGAGTACAGCAAAAATGAGCAAATACCTACTTGAAAGGTACATTAAGTATATTGGACACGCAGTAATTTCAGTAATTTCAATAAGGTCGAAGCATATAGTAGCATATAGTAGCAGTAAGCTAAACATACGTCTCTAATGCGGTCATGGTATTAGCCCTCCATACATCCGTCGCTGATTATAGCTGTGAAATTACCAAGTGTTATTGTTTGTCCCAATAAATGGGTCGGTACTTGCAGTTGCTAAGACAGTAAGCTAGGAATATTAATTCACAGGTATGGAATGTGAGCTGCATATAGATTGGAGCAGTGGGTTAGCGGAGCATCTGATAGCCACCTATCAATTAGCATACAATTTCAGCTCCCCGCGTGTGTAGGAGCCAGTGATACATATTATTAAAGAAAATTACTGTTCCCGGTCCCTCTCCACATCTACAGCAGATATTAGGTACAGCCGGAAAGATTCTGTGTAGACTGTCGGGTGTTCTGTACCAGAAAGCCAAGAACTTATAGTTGGATTCTTGATATTTGGAACTAGTGGAACATTTGTGGTTTAGGATCAGTATCTTCTCCCACTGAGCTGCAGTAAAAGACTTGTCTAGGGTGCGCTCCAAACACCGGCTGAAAATATCTTTACTCTCTGGGTGTTCCGGTACAAATATATAGTATAAACGGGAGGCTCCCCTGATACTGTCCCATGTCTTCAGCGTTTGGGCTACCGTAGAAGATAGGCTTGTATGGGTCGTTTCGAATTCCGTAATGCCGTAATGAGGGATGGTCGCAAGTGATCTTTGTCGAGTTCGACCCATTGTTTATGCGTCGTGTGGGTGTGCCATTCCAGTATCCTCTATAGGACAGTCGCATGGTGGTATTTTGAAGCTGCTAGACCCCCACTCTCTCGTTAGGCAGAGTATTTCATGGTGGAGCCTCATCTGTCCCTCTCCTCATACAAAGCGTATCATAGCAAATATCAACGATGTGAAATAAGCCGTAGGTAGGGCTATAGGTAGCATATAGGGATAGGATCCGGGGTAATGTTCATTTTGAGTATTGCAATTTTGCCAAACCATGATATGTGAGGATAGGACCACTTCTTCAAATCTTGCTGGATACGCTGCAGGAGAGGCAGAAAATTCAGCTGGTATATATCTCCCGGGTTCCTAGTAAGGGCCGTTCCCATGAGTTGCATATGGGTCGTGCACCATCAAAATGGGATCCGGTGTCTCAGAGCTTCAGTCTTTGTCACTGAGACCGTGATTTTGAGTACCTCACATCTGGACATATTCAATTTAAATCCGGAAACCTCACCATAAGTCTCGAACAGTTCCACCAAGTGAGGCAGATTAGTCCCGGTGTTTTTTTATGAAAAGCAGGATGTCGTCTGCGTACAAGGCAACCTTATTGGTATTTGCTTTGCAAGACGAACCCAGGACCCTCTCCGACTTCCGCACAGCTTCCAGGAACGGCTCGAGGGTGAGTGCGAACAACATTGGGAAAAGCGGGCACCCTTGCCTCGTACCATTCTGTATCTGAAAGGCATCTGTGAGGGCCCCATTTACTTGTGCATTGGGGCAGCTATAAAGTGCACCGATCCATTTCAGCATATTACCACCAAGTCCCATCACCCTCAGCGAGGCCATGAGAAAGGTCCAGTTCACCCAGGCGAATGTTTTCCCCACGTCCGTTAATAAAAGGAGGATTCAGTCCCCTGCTCTCCTCAATAGGAGTTTGATTAAACGTTCTCGCAGGGTACTATCCCTTGCCTCACTCCCTGGGATAAATCCTGTTTGATCCGGGTGTACAATCCTCAGCAGCAGTGGTCCGATTCTATTAGACAAAATCTTTCTTAATAACTTGATGTCCATGTTGAGTAGGGATATTGGTCTATAGCTGCCACACAGTTCAGGATCCTTACCCAGCTTCGAGAGGACAGTTATAGTGGCCACAAGAGTCTCATGGTGGAGTTAATGAGGGCATTAAAGTCCTGGGTAAATTTAGGAAGCAGGTATATTAACATTGTTAATGCAAATATATATCTTTTAAAATATTATTTATTGAAAAATATTTTTTTAATTAAAAAATAAATTTAGCATTTTCAATATTTTTTGGTATAATGTACGTGTAAATTTGTTGTTTTACTGATTCTGTTACTTTATGAGTGTAACAATGCTTATTTAGTTTATTTGATTTAATTGATCAGCCAGGAGTTGTATATATGTGATCATCAGAAAGTGTTTGTGGAATTTGTTATTTGAAAAGCATTTCTAGTTAAAGGAACACTATAAGTTCAGGAACACAAACATGTATGTGCTTGCCCTGCCCCTGATCCACTTCCTTGGCTGACATCACCAGAATTGGGGATCGCAGTCATTCCAGAGCTTTCTCAAAGGAATGCATTGGATCGGCTGAGATCGTCAATTTTGATGATCTCAGCCAAGGAGGCGGGGCTGGGCGGAGCAAAGTGCAAACCTGGCCAATCAGGATCTCCTCATAGAGATGCATGCATTGAATCAATGTATCTCTATGGGGAAAGTTCAGCTTCAAGAAAACAGCTACTAGAGGTGTATTTAACCCTGCAATGTAAACATCGCCCTTTCCTGCAAAACTGCAATGTTTTTTATTGAAGGGTTAAAATGACAGGACCATGGCATTCAGACTACTTCATTGAGATAACGTGGTCTTGGTGACTTTAGTGGTCCTTTAATGGTGAATCATGTACCATCTAGATAAATTATAGGGTTTGTATATATATATATATATATATATATATATATAGAGTACCTTCACTGGACGGTACCAAAACTATTGAATAAAACTCATTGTATTTATTACTAGCAGGTGTAACCTGGCCTTTCTATCTATTAACCATATATTTTACTTCTTAACAATGTATCATACGTTGAGTTTCACATACCTGTTGGATTGGTCGTGTCAGTTCATGGCATCTTTTAAATAGCCGAATAGTTTAATTTAGCTTCTTCCACAAATTAAAGTATTTGCAGGTTCATGTGTACATGGCTTCAGTATAGACTGTACATGTTATATTGGGCACATGCAAGCCAAGCGAGCACCCACATAGTACAATAACTTATACCGCCACTTTTTATTTTCAATGCAGCCAGGGCCGCCACCAGAAATTTTGGTGCCCCTAATTCAGCTCAGGGTCTGGGGCCCGCCTCCAAATACCGCCCACTGGGTCCGCCTCCAAATACCACCCACAGGAATACACACACAGACACAAACACACACAGTGATACAAAAGGACACAGATACATACTAACAGACACACATACTGAAACAGACTTACATACATACAGGCATACATACTGACACACACATACTGAGACATACACACAGGCATACATAGTGACAGACACATACTAACATACATACAGACACACATGCATAAGGACATAAAGACACATACATACACACAGACACCGACATACATACATACACACACACACATACATATAGACATACTGACAGACATACAGACACTGACATCCATACACATATACATTCATAATGGCATACAGACATACACAGACATACATTCATAATGGCATACAGACATACATACATACATTTAGACTGACATACATGCATATATACAGACATACTGACAGACATACATGCATACAGACATCCATACACACATACACACAGACATACGTTCATAATGATATGCAGACATACATTCATACTGACATACAGACATACATATATACATATATAATGACATACATACATACATATATACATACATAGACATACATACAGACAGACATACATGCATACAGACATACATACATCCATAGACATATATGCATGCATACAGACATACATACATACATACAGACATACACAGAGATACATACAGACAGACATACATACATAGACATACATGCATACATACAGTCAGACAGACAAACATAGACACACACACAGACATACATACAGACATACACACAGACATGCATGCATACAGACATACATACATAAATAGACATACATGCATACAGACATACATAGACATACATACATACACAGACAGACATACATACATACATACATAGACATACATGCATGCATACAGACAGACATACATAGACATACATACAGACAGACAGACATGCATACAGACAGACATACATGCATGCAGATAGACATACATAGACATACATACATACAGACAGACATACAGACATACACAGACATACATACAGACAGACATACAGACATACACGCATGTATACAGACAGACATACATAGACATACAGACAGACATACAGACATACATACACATACATGCATAAAGACAGACAAACATACAGACAGACATGCATACAGACACACACACACAGCTCATTTTCCATTCACCCTCCTGTCTCTTACCTTTTCTTTGCAGGAGGGTGGCTGGAGATGATGGGAGTCGGCGCGGCTCCCTCTTCACTGCCTGGCTCTCCCTCTTCACCGGCGCGCGCGCTCCTCCCGCGCGGAGTGAACTGGGAGGAAGTGACCACTTCCTCCCAGCAGCACTTGCAGCTGCTTTTTTTTTTTTTTTTTTTAAAGGGGCCAGGTCGCGCTATACCACGGCCACAGCGCCGGGCCCGTGACAACCATTATGGTTGTCACCCCCTGATGGCGGCCCTGAATGCAGCTATAATAAACACAATGAAGACAGGAACTGGCAGAGCACTTTGCACCGTGAGCTATAAAAGGAATAAAAGTATAGGGGTTTCCTTTAAATTGTCCCTGTTTTATTCTTGGCCTTTTGTTTAAATATAGCTCATTACATACAACTGAATCCCAGTGACTCTGTGTTTTTATTTTTCAGGTTTCAGTACAGTTTGACATGTTCCAGACTATTAAGAGCCAGCTAGAGCAGAGAACGCAGATTCTCCAGGCCAATATAAGGTGGCAGCAGGAAGAACTCTACAAAATTCAAGAACAATTGAACATGGTTCAGGACTCCGACTTACAGGTGAGCTGTAGGTGAAACCAGTATTGACATGATATATGAACAGTGCATCACTGGGGGTCAAAAAAGGCAACCAGGTCCTTTACTGGATGACTGAGACAAAGTTATTCATTGCAAATAGCAGTATGTGGCTGAAATAGACTGCTTATTTGATCATTTCACGGATGAATGCAGATAATATCCTGTAGTCCACTCAGTCCTTTCAAGATTAGATCTGTTCAGCCCTTGGCCCTCCACTCGTTGTTGCCAAAAATATTCCATTAAGACTGGGGATCAAGATGATACATTCTTGTACCATGTAATACACCTGCAATGATTATTTATTTGTTGATTGTCCACTGATTATTAGGCATAGAGATTTCTGAAATTAACTTCAACGTCTCCATCACGCATATCTCTTGCTAGATTGTAAACTCACAAAAGCAGGTCCTAAATCCTTCACTGTCACAAAAAATGCTAGTTCTTTGTAAGAAATAAACAATAATCATGGTTCTTGATAACGGATAGTACTTTGAAGCCCATAACATTTATGAAGTCCACACTGTTTATTTGTTTTGGCTGGTTAGAACAGTGGTAATGCCTTAGAACTGGAAAACTTTGGTTTGAATACAGGTCAGACGTTACCATTAAGGGCAAGACACCTATATCATCCTAATACAGGATTATTCACTAAAGTAAAATTAAAATTTAATACCAGAATAGCTGAACTGAAAGTATTTTTTCTCAGCATTAATTACAAGTATTATGTATACTTTTCATTATTAGAGTGCGGTATTCATTATATATATCTTTTGATTGTGATTTGGAGGTTCTTTTGGGATTAACCTCGAATACCTGCACCTTGTTGTGATTGAGTGCCAGCACACCTGTATTTTTTGAACTGAAAGTATAGCTGATTTTTTACAACTTGGCTATTTTGATCTTAAATGTAAAACTCACTCTGAAATCTCACTTTAGCAAATAACCTTAAAATATTGCAAACTCACTTGAGCAGGGCCTTCAAATATCAATTTTCTGTAATTTTAAGGCTCTGCATAATATATTGGTGCTATGTACACTTGATTAATCATTTCACAATATGCTGCAAGAGCAATTTTCATTTGAATAACTTGTTTGTAATAAATGATGTGATGTGCAGTGATACTGATTATATATAACCAATACTTGTGAAAGGCATACATTGTAACACTTGTGTATACATGATATTGGTTGTGTTAAATATGCAATATCAAAATTACATGTTAAACCTATGTCATGCACCTGTATTTTATCTCCCTGCTGGTGTGTGCATAAACTGACACTCCAGCTGGATTGGGGTTTGCTTGGGTTATTTATAGTAATGAGTTGATTTGTTTAATTAATACTAGCTTGTGATAAGAAGGAAATTAGTACATCATAGCTAAGCATGGTACTAAAAGAATCCCCATAGGTAAAGGTCTGCTACAAAGTTTCGTGGATAATGAATAAAGAGGTAGATGTCTGTAGTACCACTGCTGTATTATCCCAGTAATGTTTGGAATTTATGTTCATTTCGGAGCGGGGATGGGGGGAACAAAATGTGCCCTATATATAAACTATTAAGGTCACACTTATTAATATATATTTATTGCTTTATATTATTTTACATTTTTGTTCAGTTATTTTACCAGCCACAAACAATGTCTGTGAGCTTCAACAACTTGCAGCAAACGGAGCCTCAGCAAGCACAGGTCCATCTGATGCCTTCTAATGGACCTCAAGGACAGATGTCATCTTCTCAGATTCCAAGCCAGCATCTGGTGCCATCTCCCCAAATACAGAGAGACTCAAATGTTATCGCAAATAAGGTAAATTTTTACAGAGCTTGTTATGATTGTGACAAATTAAGTTTCACATTAAAAGCCATTACTGGGCATTTTGCCTATCACATAATATTATTTGTAGAGCTGGCTACAGTATTTCCACGGGTCTAAACGGGTCTATTTCTTTGCTTAATTAAGAATGGTCCATTTGTTCTGAGATTGTTCACTAAACTCCTAATTTCAGTGAATTAAAATTTGAATGGCAAACTTTAGTCTAAAAAAGAATATCCAGATCTGCTATTTTAGTCTGAATTTTCTCATTCAGATTTTAATTTACCACCATTTGGAGTTTATTGCGTAATCCTGCCAGTGATTGTTCGACATGTTCTACATCCTCCATCTAAATACCATGCATAGTAATGAAACAGATTAGTACCAATATATAGAAAATGATTATATTATTTAACTGTGCGTGCTCATGTTATATACACAATGGTAAATCATAGAGCAGATCTATGTGAGCAATGTATAACACTGAAATTACAATTTTCACAGCTACCTTCACTGTGTATATATATATATATATATATATATATATATATATATATATATATATATATATATATATATATTTGTGCTCGGAATCTCTAATATGTAAATGGAATGTAGAGGAGAAGAAAGTAGGTTGAGGTGTGCCAAAACCAACGTACTAGTAGGCCTGTAAAAAGAGGGTCTACAAAGTGAAATATATAAAGGAGGGTGTAGGTGGGTGGGGTCAAAACAGCTTGAATGGCAAAGGTAAGTAGGGGTAGTGTTTATATAGGATCATAACTCCTCCCTCAAATTCAGGCCAAATGGCCTTCCAACATGTGCTAGGAATCTCTAATATGTAAATGGAATGTAGAGGAGAAGCAAAGTTGGTTGAGGTGTGCCAAAACCAACGTACAAGTAGGCCTGTAAAAAGAGGGCAAAAAGGAATTCGAAGTAAACACACTTTATTGCAAGTTTAAACAGCTAGATTTCTGAAAGCTTGCCTAAGCTCCCTTTCCGGTTGAGGGATGTAGGAGTTGTATACTGAGGATATCCAGCGTCCCAGTCTCTTAATGATGTGTACCGGAGTGTCAGTGCTTGAAGCCGATGATGCTGCGCCGATGCGAAATGAGTGACCAGAGAAGGAAGCTGGGTTGTAGCCCAATCTTGACAGTAGAGTTCTGATGTGTGAAATAAATATAAAATATATATATATATATATGTATATTCTGGTATTTGTGCAAATGTGAACTGGGAATTATATTGTTTAGGTCTTCATATCTTCATGTTAAAATATTGTTTAAGTCTTCATGTTGTAGAAAGGCTACAAAGGTATGTGCTATTCAGTCTTATTAAACAAATATAAGGTGATATGAAATATTGATTACTATCTACAAGTACTTGCTATGAGCTAATTCACAATGAAATGTATTCCAGGGACATAAAACTGTGCAGAGCATGTCAGGAATACAAAACAGTGGCCAGCCATCAAACAGAAGCTCTGTCTCTCAGCCCTGTGCATCAACAATATTGTCCCAAGGTTTAAATACAGCGCCATCTTCTGGCTCACATCATGATAGCAACCAGTGTCATCCAGCTCCAGACTTTAGCCATGACAAGCAATTAAGGTAAATTTATTGCAACACTATTTAATGGTCAGATACTTGTCTGAATTCCTAATTTGCTAAATACAGGGAGTGCAGAATTATTAGGCAAGTTGTATTTTTGAGGATTAATTTTATTATTGAACAACAACCATGTTCTCAATGAACCCAAAAAACTCATTAATATCAAAGCTGAATATTTTTGGAAGTAGTTTTTAGTTTGTTTTTAGTTATAGCTATGTTAGGGGATATCTGTGTGTGCAGGTGACTATTACTGTGCATAATTATTAGGCAACTTAACAAAAAACAAATATATACCCATTTCAATTATTTATTATTACCAGTGAAACCAATATAACATCTCAACATTCACAAATATACATTTCTGACATTCAAAAACAAAACAAAAACAAATCAGTGACCAATATAGCCACCTTTCTTTGCAAGGACACTCAAAAGCCTGCCATCCATGGATTCTGTCAGTGTTTTGATCTGTTCACCATCAACATTGCGTGCAGCAGCAACCACAGCCTCCCAGACACTGTTCAGAGAGGTGTACTGTTTTCCCTCCTTGTAAATCTCACATTTGATGATGGACCACAGGTTCTCAATGGGGTTCAGATCAGGTGAACAAGGAGGCCATGTCATTAGATTTTCTTCTTTTATACCCTTTCTTGCCAGCCACGCTGTGGAGTACTTGGACGCGTGTGATGGAGCATTGTCCTGCATGAAAATCATGTTTTTCTTGAAGGATGCAGACTTCTTCCTGTACCACTGCTTGAAGAAGGTGTCTTCCAGGAACTGGCAGTAGGACTGGGAGTTGAGCTTGACTCCATCCTCAACCCGAAAAGGCCCCACAAGCTCATCTTTGATGATACCAGCCCAAACCAGTACTCCACCTCCACCTTGCTGGCGTCTGAGTCGGACTGGAGCTCTCTGCCCTTTACCAATCCAGCCACGGGCCCATCCATCTGGCCCATCAAGACTCATTCTCATTTCATCAGTCCATAAAACCTTAGAAAAATCAGTCTTGAGATATTTCTTGGCCCAGTCTTGACGTTTCAGCTTGTGTGTCTTGTTCAGTGGTGGTCATCTTTCAGCCTTTCTTACCTTGGCCATGTCTCTGAGTATTGCACACCTTGTGCTTTTGGGCACTCCAGTGATGTTGCAGCTCTGAAATATGGCCAAACTGGTGGCAAGTGGCATCGTGGCAGCTGCACGCTTGACTTTTCTCAGTTCATGGGCAGTTATTTTGCGCCTTGGTTTTTCCACACGCTTCTTGCGACCCTGTTGACTATTTTGAATGAAACGCTTGATTGTTCGATGATCACGCTTCAGAAGCTTTGCAATTTTAAGAGTGCTGCATCCCTCTGCAAGATATCTCACTATTTTTGACTTTTCTGAGCCTGTCAAGTCCTTCTTTTGACCCATTTTGCCAAAGGAAAGGAAGTTGCCTAATAATTATGCACACCTGATATAGGGTGTTGATGTCATTAGACCACACCCCTTCTCATTACAGAGATGCACATCCCCTAATATGCTTAATTGGTAGTAGGCTTTCGAGCCTATACAGCTTGGAATAAGACAACATGCATAAAGAGGATGATGTGGTCAAAATACTCATTTGCCTAATAATTCTGCACTCCCTGTATATGTTCAGTAGGCACTTAAAGAAATCTTATCTTATTATAATGATCCTCCACTGAATATTATGATCTTACTTCCACAGATGGGATGATCTGGGGTTAACAGCTCTGACCCACAGGGGTCCCTCCCCCCCACCCTCCTTTATATATTAATTTTCTTGTTTATTCCGGATCCTTATCCATTCTAAAAAGTGACCTCATACTGATGATCAAATAAGACCCTTGCAGTTTTGGGACCTATTGAACTCTAATTTGGCACTCTTCTTCTTAAACTTTTGACAACACTGAAATTGCACTTTTGTCATATATGACATTCTTTTGCAATATGTGATTTTTGCTGTCAAAGAATTTAAAAAATGAATAAATAAACTGTATATTGCAGCTCTGTTCACAAAACAGTTATGAACAAAAGTGGAACATTGTTTAGCATTCACATTATCCAAATAGGTTTAGACTGTGATTTTGGGTAATATATTATTTACTACTATATAAATAAATAAATTTTAAAAAAAATATGCTAACCAAGCAAAGAACGTGTTGACATAATCAACAATCATTGTTTATTTGACCATTAATATTTTCCTCTCAGTCTGTTCTAAGTCATACTGAAAATGTGTTTATTTTTAAAAGCTATTAACCTGTGGTTCATTCAATGATTTGTGTATATGAATTAGGGGAAAATATAATCAGCACTTTTTGGTATATTCCATTATTGTTTATTGTTCTATGTGGCCTGATGGTGTTCATCACAAAACTGACGTTACAACATATGATTGTACTCACCGCTCTAAAAGTGATTCAACTAATTCAGGATTCCATAGGATAACTTAATATCTGTTTATTTTTTGTTTGTTTTTTTAGATTGTTGCTCAGTCAGCCTATCCAGCCAATGATGCCAAGCCCTTGTAGCACAAGGCAATCCACAGACACTGCACATCAACCCAAGTACGCTTCAGGCAATTTACATGTACTGTAAAATAAATTTGGAATGTTTAAATTATTCTGTCAGACAGCAGAACAAGATTTGAGTCACAGGCTGATCATAGGAGCACAGGCTGATCATAGCACCCAGCCAAAAGAAGAATCTTTACCACAGTTGCCTGAATTTTTATTTGGTTCAGTTTTGTATCTAAAAACTATAATCAACTGTTAGTTACATCATAGCCATAATTATCACAATCTTCTTCCATTCAGACGAGTTCCATTCCCTACTCTACAACCTTGACAACCAAAACGTAGCAAAAATGTCCACCTGCATATACACTTATCAGCCACAACATAAAAAACAATGACAATTAAAGTGAATAACATTGGCACCTGTCAAGGGGCGGGATATATAAGGCAGCAAGTGAACAGTCACTTCTTGAATCTTAATGTGTTGGAAGCAAGAAAAAAGGGCAACTAAAGTGACTTTGACAAGGGCTGAATGACTGGGTCAGTGGTGCTCCAAATAGGCTGAAAAGAAACATGCATCCAAATTCCGCCTTTCTTACATCTGTTTTTGCTGTTGGTATGCAGTGGTTCATAACTACCACAAGTGGTGCAAGGAAAGACAAGCAGAGAACCAGCGTCAGGATCATGGGCACCCAAGGCTCATCGATGCACAAGGGATGTGAAGGCTAGCCTGTCTTGTCTGATCACACAGAAAAGCTACAACTTACTGCAAAACATAATGCTGGCCATGATAGAAAGGTGTCAGAGCACACAGTGCATTACAGTTTAGTTTAGGGAGCTGTGTAGCCACCAATGGTTTAGAGTGCCCATGATGACCCTTGTACACTGCCGAAAGTGCCTTCAATGGGGACATGAACATCAGAACTGGATCATGGAGCAGTGGAAGGTGGCTGAGCAGGCTAGCAGATGCAGTGTTATGCTCTGGGTTCTGCTGGGAAACCTTGGGTCCTGGCATTCATGTGGATGTTACTTTGACACATACCACCTACCTAGAGATTGTTGCCGACCATGTACACCCCTTCATGACAGTGGTGTTCCCTAATGGTAGTGGCATTGTGCCACACTGCAAAAAAAATGTAGGAATTGTTTCCTGAGCATGACAGAGTTCAAGGTGTTGCCCTGGGCTCTCCAGATCTCAATTTGATTGAGCATCTGTTGGATGTTTTGCAACAACAAATCCGATCCATGGAGGCCCAACCTCACAACTTGCAGGACTTTAGGGATCTGCTGCTAATATCACAGGTACCACTGGACACGTTCAGAGGTCTCATGGAGTCCATGCATTGATGTATCAGCGCTGGTTTGGCAGCTATATTTTCATAGAATAAGTCAACCTTGCTGTGATTGTGTTATATGGGATCTTAGAATGCATGTAAATGATTGTGCTACGAGAGTTTATTTGTTTTAAAAGGTCTGGTAAGATTTCCAAAGTATTCTCACTGTTGTCACCTTTTACAATGTAATGTTCTCTACATAGAAATATTTCCCATTAAAAATAAGTGCAATGCAATAATAAATGGATGACATGTTTTAATTTTTTTATATTGTATTTAGTGTAATTTTCTTATTGGTATTACCTTCGAATATAAAGATTCCTTGAGATATACCTCACTGCTTAACTACTCTAATTGACTTTATATGTCTCAATGAAAGACTTCCACTTTTGTTTTAACAGATATTCCCAAAATCCTCAAATATATAGAAGTTTAGAGGTACAAACACCTAGCAGTAATGCTCCTATTGTATTTGTGGGATCAGCAATTTTACACCCAGGATTTTCAGCAACACATCAATCCCAGCAACAAAACCTACAGCCTATGCAAGTACAACATCAGCAACAACAACACTGCCAGGTAAAAGGAAAAAACTAACAAATGAATAGTGCCAGTGACGACTTACTGCACTATTTTTTGTGTTAATAGATTAGTGGTTTCCAATTTCGCAACAAGCTACCAAAAATCCTTTTTGACCCTAGAATGGCAATCGGATCTCTCCTTGCCTCAAGAAGCTCTTGCCCTACAAAATAAAATTTATACCCATGAATATCATGTTTTTGCAAGTAAACATCTGTACAGACTCTGATAAAATCACCTCTTTAGGCAGTGAATTTCACATCCTTATAGTTCTTACTGTAAAAAACAACAACTTTCCTTTGCCTTATAGTAAATGTCCTTTCTTTCAGTCTAAATGCATAATCTCATATCCTATGTATAGTCCTGTTTATGAATAGATATCCAGACAATGGTTTGTATTGGCCCCAAATATTTTTGTATAAAGCTATTATATCCCCTTTTAATACTTGACAATATCTTACTGGCCTGACTGCTGATTGACATTTCACATTTTTGTCAAATTTGTTGTCTAACCCAATTCCCAAATCCTTCTCATGTCTTGTAATCCCTAAATGGCTACTGTTTAGAATGTTAGTTGCTTGTGCATTCTTTATCCCAAAGTGCATAACTTGGCATTTTTCTACATTAATTTTAGTCTGCCATTTGAGTGCCCAGCTCCCCAATCTATCTAAATCGCTCTACAGCGAAGTAATATCCTGCTCGCATTTCTTTACAGAGTTTTGTGTCATCTGCAAATACTGAAACATGACTATTTCAAGATCATTTATAAATATGTTAAATAGAAGCGGTCCCAGAACCGAATAGTGAGAGACACCACTTACCACTTTTGTCCAGCTTTAACATTTATCATTACCGACAACTCTCTTTACTGTATTGTTAAGCCAATGTTCTACCCAAGAACAAGTATTTTCATCTAGACCAACTTCTATTAGCTTGAACACTAACCTATTGTGTGGAAGCGTATTGAACACCATGGCAAAATCCATGTAGATCACATTCATTGCAACACCCTGATCTATACTTCTATTCACTTCTTCATAGAATGCAGTTAAGTTAGTCGAAAAATTGCCCATGTTTTATAACATTGATAACAACAATGTTCTTCCCAATGAATTCCTGAATGTTAAATATTATGCCTTAAATACCCTTCAAATACAGAAGTTAAGCTCACAGGTCTATAATTTCCTGGAAAATATTTCCAACCGTTTTTGAATATAGGAACCGCATCTGCCTTCCTCCAATCCTCCGGTACAATTCCTAAAAGAAAAGGATACCCCCTCAGCAGTATTCAGCCCTGATAACATCACATGTTAAATGTAACAGTTAGACAGTTTTCTGAGAAAGGGGTTTACTAACTTATATTCCTATACACAGAACATAAAAAGATATCTGTACAAATTATTTATCACATTAGGATCACTGGATTAGTGTTGGCACTTATAGAGACTTGTATTATTAATATCACCCAATATTTAACCCTATATTCAAACATATCTTCATGTGGGAGAATATGTATAACTTATTTTTGCAAATTTAAAAAAAAAATGTTTTTATGCAATTAAAACAAGAAAAGATTGTTGTGCATGTTAAAAGTTATATTATGATAACACCTGAGTGAGCACCGTATCATTGTTCTATATATTTATTAATCACAGGTAGATTTATGGAGGGTTACCTCAATATCAGCAACTAAATAAATACTATTGAGTGCCTTTCTATATATATTTCGAACAGGTATTATTAGCCTTCCTCTTCGACCTGAATTTTAACCCTCAGACATGTTCCGTGATACTGTTAGAGGTCCACTTAAGAGCATGTGGATTCATATTCTTATTACTGCTAAGATGTTGTTTGTCTTCCTGTGAAAATCTTTAACAGTCCCGACCATTCAAACAGTTTGGGAACAACTGGCATGAATGTTTATGAAGAAATGTCCAATAGTAGATGGGTTGATTGAAACCTGACTAATTTTGCCACCCACCTACAAACTACTTGTTTTCCATGCCTCAGTTCTGTCCCTTTTTTTGATCCCCCACCCAGGTTTGATTCTTCCATTTTGTTTTCCTACATACCTCATGCTTGGGTAACATGCGGTCTAACCTATGTGTGTTAATATTATTGTTTGATTATAATGCATTAATATTTTATGTGGCAATATTATGCTGCCTTATTTTCTTTTTTGTAAATAATTTTATATCTTGCAATTTAAAATTGCTTAATTAAATTATTTTCCCTTTAACCATCAGGTCCCAACATCAAACTCCTTACAAAATAATCAACCAGCTTATTCCCATCAACATGTATCTTTGGCTTTTCAGCAGAAGCCACAGCTTACTGCCAGGAGAACTAACAGTCTATCTGGAACATCAGGAGTGCAATAGCCTAATATAGTTATATTTTCACCGTGAACCTCATTGATTTGGGGATTTTGTACATTTCTGACCAAGTGTTATCCACAATCCTGAAGAAGCTGCTGACAATGATGTATTTGGTATCGTGAGTCAAGTACTGGCCAACCTTGATTAATTCTTTCATGCTCAAGGTTCTAATGAGAATGTTTGCCAAGCCATCTTTCTTCACCGAGGACAAACTTTTCTTAACACACAATGAAAAACAAAAACACTTTCAATAACTGTGTGTGGCTTTTCAGTGTTTGTGAAACCACTGTGGTAATGAATGCATTTTAGACAGGGGTGAGAGGAACATACAGTACAAAGTAAATAAATGCTCCCATATTGCTGAAGAACAATGGATTCTGTCTGATTGTGCTATCCGTTCCTGCTATCTTACCACTGGTGACTCGCGTTTCAGGATGAATTGTTCATAGTGGAGTCATTGACTTTATGGTCTTCTGCTCCATGACAAGGTTTCTTCACAGTGGACTACCAGCAGCCTGCTTCGCTAGTCAGTTTGCCTTCGACACATCAGCACTCATTCTAAAGTTTTAAGATGTTTGTTTTAAATATTCAAATATATCTCTTATTAGTGCTGGTGTGCAGCTGTTTTATAAAGCAGTAAGAGTGCTGGAAGAATCTTCTAGTATGCTTTTTTCGAGAGTTTAATGTACAATTGTAGTTTGCATCCTGTTTTTGTTTTTTTTTTGCTTTTTTTTTTTATCACAGCCAGTGCCATTACGTATATGTCCCTCGTGGATATGGAGACCTAATATCAGACATTCAGGTCTGGTGACATTTTACTTGGCTGTATGTGGAATAAGGGTTAACCACTAAGTTAATTATAAACCTTAAGAGTAATATTAGTTACTAGTTTAAAAATTCTCCATACTTTATTTCAAATTGACATTACTACTTTGAAATTCCACCAGGGAAACCCACACTGTTCCCTCAGATGGTTCCCCAAGTTGAAGCAATTTGTGGGAAGTTATTAAAAAAGTTAAAATTCTCAGGTTTTCAGCTTAATGAAAAAGCTGCAAAACATGAGACTTCAAATGGGACTTGTAAAATAGTCTGTCACCTGCAAGGATATTAATCAATATATTAGAAAAACAAATCTTCCTATTTATTAATGTGGTATTAATTATGAAATGCTCAGGAATTTTTGTTGTCTTGGAAATTATGAACTACTTAAACAAAAAGTGGTAACTAAACATATAGGTCGTTTTAAACTCTGTTGATTAATGTGTTTGTTCAGTAAAGAGTGAATTTTGTGAATTTTGGTGACATGCCTACCAACGTTCGTAATGTATACCAAAATAGATTAGGTAGACAAAAACATCACACCTTTTTTTCCATCCCTGGATATTTTGCCTGAATTGTGCAAGCTTCCTGTTGGATACCCCTAAGAGACAGATCCACGTTAAAGACGAATATTCATTAAATGTATCTTTTTTTTGTTTCCCTCCCTCTTGCATAAGTTTAGCCACATCATTTTAGTGTGGTGCTTTCTCAGCAGATATTATATTTTGTTAATCCTTACAGCACTGAAGATTTTGTTTAAACTGTGCCTACCATACCATCTTCCAAAGTAGATTCCCACTAAATATGGTGGGTACAATCTATTTGCAAAGCATCAACAAGCCAATGCAGTTTAATTTGCAAACTAAAAAAAAGTTTGTGCTAGGATTTATTTAATGTTTTATAGCACTTTAAAGAGTCAGTGAGGATTAACCTCAGAGGTTTACATTGTGATGATGGCATTAACACTCAGTACACATTTAGATATATATTTGTACAAGAATAAAATATTCAACATACTATATGTTTAGAAATACTGATTAATCTATGAGCATCAAATGTTGGTACAGATGAAAAAAGGAATATTGCAAGGCCAATTTCAAGCAACGCTGCACCTTACTAGTTTGAAACAAAAACCTACAGATTTAATTTTAAAAAGCACTTTTTATTTTTTGTATGGTTGATATGTTTCTATTGAAGAGAATTCTATGGAACACTTAAAACAAAGAGTAGTGTATTGTAAAATTATTGTAATAACAACCTATTTCTATATAAAATTACAACAAAAAATAATATTGTGAGTCTTTTATTTGTCATATACCTCAAATGCAATATTTACTTTGAAGATGATTTTTTTATTTTCAATTATTTCCTAGGTTACATTTTTCTCACATCAATGTTTGATTGTATTTATAAAATTAGAATAGTGGGCATCAAAATAAAGGTTAGTTTTTGTAATGATAACATTTGGCAGCTTTTGGGATACAAAATGGAAGACATTAACTCTGCATGTATGTTGTACTCAGGGCCAGCCCCCTCCCTTCAAAATGCATCTTCACCTGTGTCTCTTAAAATCACTTTTAAAATAATAATGACATATATACACTAACTTATGAATCATTGTCATAAAAACACAAAAAATAAAATATACATACAAATTATAAGTTCCTGCATTTTTGAGACAAGTAAAATATGTACAGAAGTAAAAATAAATTAGTTATAGCCTGGTACTAAACAAAAAAAAACTGTAAACAGAACAAGTATTCAGTAAGGTGGGAACATGGTTAAAGTCTGTATTCTTTTTTTCACATCATCTTCCCACAAGGGCCATTCATGCTGTAGTATAGATGTGAATGTAGATGGTTCACAGAAAGCTAGTTCACACTTTTTACTTTCAAATACTGCAGATAGAACTTCACCCACAGTTGGAATAGTGGGTGATTTCCAGTGTCCTTTAAATTTCTTACCCCATCTAGTGTATCTTATCCCCTTTTGTGTATTATACCTGCTTTAGTTTATCTTATCCCTACTGGCACGAGGGGGAGCACTGACCTAGCACGTCTCAGCCAGTGTGCTCTAAGGTGGCCATCTGTGCCGTTTTATGGTTGTTCCAGCTCTGGGTCTACTAACTTCTAACTGGATGTGATGCATTAATGTAAAAATAAAAAAAACAAGTTATTTCGGATTGTGGATTTTTTTCATTCACATTTAATTTTAGTTATGTGCTTTCATAGCTCATCCTTGTATAATATGTTAAATTTAAGTTAAGTGGAGAGAGCGAGGAAGAACAGTGTAAGAGGAGAAGACAAATGTAACTAATTGTAAGATATCTTGCACCTGTCAGCAAGACTAGAAGGGTCCGAAAGTAAGAAACTAGAGGCATTAGGACCAGAGATCGGAAAATTGATAAAGGAACACAACACTACAAGCACCATAACTTCTACAGCACTCTCTAGTGGTTAGGGTGCCTAGAGTAGCTAGTCTGAGCCAACTTTCTGAGTTGGCTCTAAACTATAGTAGCGAGTACATCAATCAGATGTGAATGTAAGGATTCAGGACCCTCAGAAAGTGTCAAAAAGTCTTCTGTGTTGGAAATCAGGAACCAGGTCACCAAAGTAAATAAAAGTGAGTATATTTATTTAAACATTTATAAAATAAAGTAGAAAAAAAGGCACTTTTATTTACTTTGGTGATCTGGTTCCTGATTTCCAACACAGACACTTTTTTCTACTTTATTTTATAAATGTTTAAATAAATATACTCACTTTTATTTACTTTGGTGACCTGGTTCCTGATTTCCAACAAAGAAGACTTTTTAACACTTTCTGAGGGACCTGAATCCTTACATCCACATCTGATTGATGTACTCGCTACTATAGTTTAGATCCAACTCAGTAGGGCTCTAAATATTGTGAGTTTTTCCAAGTATTTTTACTAGTATCTGTGTTAAGATATATTACCCTATGATGGTTTTTTTATACTTACAGAATCTAGGGATTATCCACTTAATACGAAAATATCATCTACTGTGTGCTCAATCACCATATTCCATTTCCATCAACCCACTGTAAGTAGTCAAATTGTACATTTTAGTACAGTTTGACAACTTACCTGTGTACCATAGACCCCTGCACTACATCTGAAATTCTCCTGCAAAAAAAGACAGATGTCACTGCAGAGTTTAAGTCTGGCTCATCTAGGATCATGCTTGTTGACTGAAAACATTTATTTTATGTTCTCAGCCAATTAATGTGGTCCTGCTTAGCTCTGTAGAACTAACTGGATTCTCCTAAAGGAGACGACCAAAGCATTGCGGCTTCAAGTCTGTGGCGGGGCTCAGATAAGTTGTTAAGACTACTAAGACTATTTGGATAGTGGGTTGTAGTGGTTATAGTGCTTGGAGTGTTCCTTTAAATAGCCTCATACAAAAAAATATGCTGGGAACCACAGCTAGTCTGAGCCAATTCTTATTATTTATATTTTTCCTCTCCATCTCTTTTTAGTTTTCTACCCATATTGCCATTCTTAATAACAGTATAAGAGGTTCCATTGTTTTAACTACTTCTATAAATTAAAGTATTCCATTACGTAATGTATTAATAATTATTTGTACAATCTAAATTTAAAACAATTATGTATTGGGCTGCTTGGGAAGCAATCTTGGAGCAATGTGTGGAATACATCCTTGTATTTTAAATTTCCCCACAAGAGGGCAGTCAGGGCAAAGCAGTGGCTCACGTTTTTCCCAGCATTGCACAGCAAATGTTGATTCCTTCCAAGATCACATGCCATCATCAAAATGTCTGTGTTCAAACCATCAGCTTCTGCAGGCTGCCTATTGTGGCTTTTTGTGTGCAGTTTGCTGTCCCATTGTCAAGGATATGTAATACTAAACTCAGTGTCGTGGTCAGTAACCAACGAGGTGGAGGAAGAAATGGACAGTTCCTCCACTGAAGATACTCTGCCAGCCCTGCTTGAAGATACCATCAGCATGTGGAAGCAAAGCTACCCAGCTTCTGCGTACAAAGAAGCCAGAGAAACCAAATCCAGGCCAGAGCCTGAGCGTACCAAAACAATCTCCTCTCCCTCAAGAATGTTCTCCTACAGGAGGGAGGGTAATACAGTTCCAGAAAGGCCTCCCTCACCTGGAGGTGCCCTCTTAATCAAATTAGCAAAAAATGCCCGTATACTAGCCCACCAGAGCAAATGGGGTTTCCTGGCAACATTGCCTGCTCAGGAGATGGTAAGTGAAATTTGTAACCTAGTGGGAAACAATCCACTGGCACCCTGAACTTATTAACTCCTTTAAGATCAATGGCATGCTGGGACTGTCACAATAGCAGGGAATCTGACCAAACCTTGTCCTGTAGCGTTTAGGGGTTAATGCTGATTATGCATTGTTGCACACAGTGCTAATCTTTTGTGTGATTTTGGATTTCTCTAAAATACAGATAGTGTGTCATCTTAATGTGCCATTATTCGGACACCTTGGAATCGTTGATAAAGGTTTGTTACAGTCTTTGGAAAAATGCATGTTACGCCGGTTGTTATCACTCCATATTGTATACAATAATCATTATTATTGTTAGACTGTAAGCTTGTTTGAGCCGGGCCTGCTTAGCACCTTTTGTTCCTGTACGTCAAACTTGTCTTGTTGCAACTACTTGTTTATCAGTGCACCTATTGTAGAGCGCTGTTGGCGGTTTACACATAATAATTATTATTGTTATATATCATTTATATAGTACCAACATATTCTACAGTTATGTACAACAGAGAATTGAAATAATGACAAAATCAACAGAAAAAGAGTGTTCTGTTTAATTGAGCTTACAATCTATGAGGTCAATTATAGAAGTATGGAAATGTATTTGTTTAAAGGGACACTATAGTCACCAAAACAACTTTAGCTTAATGAAACAGTTTTGGCATATAGATCGTGCCCCTGCACTCTCAATGCTCAGTTCTCTGACATTTAGGAGTTAAATCACTTTGTTTATGCAGCCTTAGTCACACAGTCCTGTATGTGACTTAAACACCCTTCCTAAACACTTAATGTGTCATCTAATGTTTACCACTTCCTTTATTGCAAATTCAGATTAATTTGGAATTTCTTATCCCCTGCAGTGTTAATAGCTTGCTAGTCCTTGCAGGAGCCTCCTGTATGTAATTAAAGTTCAATTTACAGAGCAGGAGATAAAAACTTTTAAAATAAGTAGAATTTGATTGAAAATGAAACCCAGGGAAGGTGTGTCTAGGGCTTCATAAACAGAAACAAAAGTTATTTAACTCGTAAATGGTAGAGAATTGAGAAGTGAGACTGCAGAGGCAAAACAATTTAAAGAACAATATTTTAAACTGTCAAAGTTATAAAAAAAAAAAAGAAAAGCTGACAGAGCATAGTGACACATTGTACACTCTACTGGTCTCCTCTACTTCAGTGACAAGTCACTTTAAACCAGAATTTACTTTGATCATCAAAAAATACCTACTGTCTGGTAAACTGTATAAACTACAAAAAAATAGACTATGGCAAGTAAGATAATCAAAAAATAATACACTTCCATTAAATAAATATGTATGGCAATCTACTGACTTAAAGGATTTGCATGACTGGGATATCAACTCCAAAATCTCTTAACTGCATTTCACATAAGGCAGTTACTTGACTGCCACCCATCCATAACATTTGCACCATCCTACTCACATTTATATTGGACAGGCTGTGATCTACCCTATTATTGCAATATATTTTGCTTATATTATATATTGTCATATATAATCTCAACCTAGCACACAAACTGTAACTGTGAAGCAAATTGTATCCATTTCCTATGCTTTATCATTTCCCAATCATTAATAGATTTCAAAGGAAGATAACTAAGCTACTAACAGGAGTAAATTAACTGTAAGGCAGGTTTAGCATTATAATCATCTGTGCCCCTCCTTCTACTAAAATAAAAATCCTAAATGCTCAAGCTACCATACCTTGCAAAATTTCAAATGACAAAGAGGGACACTTTAATGTAGGGGGTGTGATTGAGAATGGGCCGGGGCAGGAAGTTTTGAGAAATTACTAATGACAATTCCTGCTACTAAATAGTAATTTAGAACAATAATAAAGTATGTTATTTACCCAAACTGGTTTCTAAATACGTTTATTGTAGTTTGGTCCCTTAAGGACGGAGTTAATTGCCCAAGGTCTGAACTAAAACCGAAACTTGAATTTGCTCAATGTGTTAGTTACACTTAAAGAGAAACAATGGTTTCTCCTTAGGAGGGAAAGTCCCTATTTTGGGCCCAAGTTTACCTGTTCATTATTGGAAGTATGAGCTATTCATGTGGCATTGATTCTTTGTTGTCACTGGCAGTCCACATGGCTTTTCTACAGAATTTTGGCTCCCTTGGACAGGTAACCACTTGCATTTTTAGTACATTTGTGTTGTACTTTAAGATTGATACTTACTGTAATAATGATACAATAGTTTTGTAAACACACACTAACTCTTTAAACCATAACCACTACAATGAGCTGCAGTGGTCGCCTATTTAAATTAAATTACACTTGTTTTGTATTTTGTGATAGCTGCTAGGCTAATGATCATTCTGGCAGTATTCATTATACTGTGTGAATGTTTTAGGCTACCCAATAAAATTAGTAGTAAATTCTCAGCATAAAGTGTTAATTTGCTCAATAAAATGCAACATAATTATTTTAATGTGAAACTAGGAAAAGTAGTAAAGGGAAGGACTAGAAGCCATTTTTCATGTTTTAAATTAATTTTTGAGAAATAAAGTGAAGCTTTTTTATCCAATCCTCTGGCTTTTACATAATTGCTGGTGCTGCTGGTTTCCTGATATATCCACATACCTTTTGGTGGGGATCATACCACCACAAGTTATCATCACCAGAGCAAGTTATTGCTCTGGACACTGTAAGTAGGATATCTACATTTTCTATTCCAATTTTGGCTTTAATATTGTACAATTGGTTTTTGTATTTTGTCTTTTTTTTTCATATATATGGTTGCTGAGTTTGGACATCCCAACATCTACATATCCTAAGACGGGGATTGTACCGTCCAGGCGCTATACACCAGAGCTCTTAGCAGCTCTGCAAAGTGTGAGTTTCCCTTTCATCTAGAATTTTACATATTTTAACATTTATTATTTAGAACATATTGCACTATTATTTTATTGTTTTTCTCTCCTTTGAGGTTTTTTCCATGCTGTATTAACCGAGATCTATATGTATGTATGATATAATCATTTTATTATTGTAACACATTTTCTGGCGCGGTTTCCCACTTTTCCCATTTCCACACTTCTGTTCACTACACAGCAGGTATTGGGAGGTCCTGCTGGTTCACTGCTGCCTTACACATTTTTGATTTTATAGAGAGCGCCTAAACTTCTCTTTACTTATTATTATTTTAATGTATTATAAAATGACAACATATTTAACAGCGCTGTACAATGAGTGGACAAGTTTGGTTAAAGGGACATGGATGACTTGACAATGTCACCAGACAGTGACAGTGACTGATTTCCCTCTCTTTGTGTGGGGAAATGCTCAGATTCCTGAGTTGTATCACCAGCCCAAAGGGGTAATTTGGTGCCAACATTAGATAGAGGGCATTACCAGTGCATTACATATTATCTTGCTCTCGTTCCCTTCAGAGGAGGATTAATAGCCCACTGGGCCCTGTTTGGGGCCCATCTTATAACAAGCAACAGGTTGGCTGATTGACATGGGATTTGTGGTTTTCTGTGTCAGATGTTAATTTTCACTGCCCAGTGTTTCAAATAGGCTGCTGGACCATTGTGATTGCTTCTTAAACAGCCCTATGCCATGCATGAAGACTTTAAAGTGTTATTTAATGTACTATGTAACAAAATTTTACTATGTAACAAAATTGTTATTTAATGTACTATGTAACAAAAATGTACTATGTAACAAAATTGTTATTTAATGTACTATGTAACAAAAATGTACTATGTAACAAAATTGTTATTTAATGTACTATGTAACAAAAATGTACTATGTAACAAAATTCCTTTTTTCCTTTATTTGATCAGGATGTCTCATTGGGTCATGTTCTGCTAACCAGTGATGGTCCGAAAGAAAATAGTACTGGAGTACCCTTCTCTTATGTCCCTCTCAATGCCAGCTTTGTCACAAATTTATTGAAGAATCCAGTCTCTTCTTTGACATTTGCAGATCCAGATGGGGGTATATTCAGGTATGGAAGATTGTTTTTGTTTTTTTCAAATGAAAATATTTTGCTTGCATGTAAGTATAAATTGAATTGTTTATTCATATAAATTTAACTGATACAAAAAATATCCAAGTGTATTAACCTGTAACTGCATTTAATTTATATTACTAGACACAATGTTTCACATACAAACCTCATAGATTTCTAGATGGAGTGTGAGGTTAGCAATGAACTAACATGATTAAAGAGACACTCTAAGCACAGAAATCACATTGTGATATAGTGGTTTTGGTACAAGGATGCTGTCTAGTTTTCTGTGTCCGTTTTTGAACTGGCAGTAATGCGGGGGTAACTGGTACACCTGCCTTCAGTATACTTTGAAAATGGATTAAAAAAAAACTCTTTTGACTTTTATCCCACCATCATTAGTGGTCCCAGCATTACTTAAAAAAACAAAAAATAAAAAAAAAACAGCTTATGATATTGCCTACATAATCAATGTATTGTCAGTATGTGGCTGTTAGTAAAAGAAAACTACTATGTATCCATGCAAACACAAGAGAAGTGCTCTGCGCCTTTTTCCTAAATTGTCTTCATGTCTGAAAGTGATGGGAGTTGCACTAGACAGAATCTCCAGTGACCTCATTGGATATGGGATGTGCCCAGAAAGTCAGGGTGTGTGCACTCTTGTACCCTGTGCTTGAACAGTATCTGCAATTATGTCTGTCTCCGTAATGATACTGCACTCTGACAAATACGTCATAATTAAAGAGTCACAGTGATGACACACAACATTCCTAACTCACTATTCAGTTGTGCTTCTGAAACTGCATCATTTCAGTATATGCTTTATCTAAGGAAACTGAAGTGACTCTAAATATTCAAAGATGTTGTCCAGTCCATCATTTCAGGTTAAGCAAATATATTAAATATATTAAATAAGGATTTTTCCATTTGTATTCTTTCAGAAAGAGCTCAACTGAAGCAGAAAACTCCCATTGTGCATCTCTGACCCTTAAAGGGCACATGAAACCTGTGCCTTCGGAAGAAGTAGACTTTGCCAGGAAAGCATTATATTCCAGGTACATGAATTTGTTTTAATCCTAGATATACTTCTATAAAATATAATGCATTGTCTGTGATTAGAGTAGTAAATTAGTGATAAAGGCATGGAAGAGGGATGGAATGAATAGACGAGATGCATTGTTAATTAAACCAGCCAAAATCAATTTGGAAACAAATATTCCAATTAATATATTTTGGCTGAATTACGTAGTCTTTTTCTTAATTTTCAGCAGTTACCATTTTGTGAATATTACCAATTATGTCTTTATTAAATGTTATCAATTGGAACGTCGCGGAATGGGTATGCATTTCTGTAATTTAGTAACATTACTGAATGCGCCTTTGTAAAATAAAATAGGCTACCCATAGACCCCATTAATCACATTATCACTGGCCAAGGTCCAACTGGGGACATAATATAATTGGCTTTTATCGGTCCACTTTGGGTTCCGAATACCCTATTGATGCCTTTGGGGTGGAGCTAGAGGAGAAGACAATGAAAGCATTAACAAAAGCTATGGCACACTACAGCAATACAGACTGCCCTTGTAATGGAGATGTAATAAAAATATTGGTGCAGGATGCCTTGTTGGTAGTAGTGATAGAAATATATCACAAGAATGATGGATAGATTTGTTGTGTGTTTCTCCACCTTCCTTTAGGGCTCTTCACAACCCTGTTACCTCATGTTTGTATCTTCTTACCCCCTTTCTTTATCTCTAGACTCAGGTCTAGGTGCAATACAGGGAATCCCATACAATACACAGAACCATAATTATCCCACACAACCAGGGTTACTGTGGTGGACACAGAGAACTACAATACAGAGAGAGAGATATACCCACACAGTACAGTGTCTCTGTATAATGTTCCAGCTTATAATGTGCCTCTTTGCCATCCTCTAGCCCTCTGTGAGCTCATCGTCGGTAGTGCTAGTGATATAAGTGAGTTAAAGGACCACTATAGTGCCAGGAAAACATACTCACCCTCAGGGTCCCCCTCCCGCCCAGCTCTGGAAGGGGGAAAGGGGTTAAAACTTACCTTTTTCCAGCGCTGGGCGGGGAGCTCTCTGCCTCCGATCCTCCTCTGTTCCTCCCCGTCGGCTGAATGCGCACGCGCGGCAAGAGCTGCGCGCGCATTCAGCCGGTCGCATAGGAAAGCATTATCAATGCTTTACTATGGACGCTTGCGTGCTCTCACTGTGATTTTCACAGTGAGAATCACGCAAGCGCCTCTAGCGGCTGTCAATGAGACAGCCACTAGAGGATTTGGGGGAAGGCTTAACCCATTGATAAACATAGCAGTTTCTCTGAAACTGCAATGTTTATAAAAGAATGGGTTAAGCCTAGCTGGACCTGGCACCCAGACCACTTCATTAAGCTGAAGTGGTCTGGGTGCCTAGAGTGGTCCTTTAAGTCTGAAACTTAAGATTTCTAGTAAGTTTAGCTGCTGCTATGAAACATCAGCCACACCAAGATGGCCTTTTCGATTCTGTCCTGTGGGATCTGTAACCTCATCCCCTGGTGTGATGATCTAATGATGGCCCCAAAAAGAGAGGCCATTGGCATGTCTTTTGACATGCCTAGTTGTTCTCAGTAAAGCTTTTCCAGCTACCAATCAAAGGGGTACTGCAGTAATGAAACCTATTTCAAAATTGAAGAGACAGATATTCTTTTGTTTTGACACACATATAGGCAATGGCTGGAGTAGGTTAATCTACTTATTCCCCATATTATTTTTAGCCTTTACCACTCACCCCCATAAAACAAAATGTTAGTGATAATTACTACCACCAATATTTTTTCCACAATAAAACTGGTGGGATGCTGCCCAAAGTCCCCCTATGGATGACCCATAGCCCTCTATACTCCTTGAGTGTTTCTTAACCTCCCTTACATCCCTTGTGTTACCTTTCACTATGGTAGTGTGGTCGCTGGGAATCATTATCTTTTTCTTGGTCTTATTGGGCATGTGAGTGGTCAGGGAGGCAGAGGTATGAAGTTCCCAGCCCCCACTCTCCTCCCATTCCCTTAGGATACCACTGTCTCAACTTTAACACTGTTATTTTAATGTGCAGTGGGAGTACACTGTGCATGGAGGGTGTGAGGATATAATGTTATATAATATACCTGCCCCGCCAATACTTCGATACAGCCACCATTTACATTGGGATATTTAATTTGCTTGATGCTTTTGCATCCCAGTAACCTTCCATGTATGTAGACTATTTTTTTTTAATATATATGGAACATGATCTCATAAACCAGTCGTGGATGTCTACATTGACTATTATATCTTTATCAGGCACCCTTTCATGAAGAAGTGGCTTCAAAATGATGAATGGCTGCTTATGCAGATGAACACTGAGTACATCTTCCTGTCAGACTGCTATGGAGTAGCACTGAACATTCCTTTAGAAGATTACTATAGAGCAAATCCCAACTGAATGGGCTTCTGAAACATTGTTTGGTACTGCTGACACTGGCATACTCATTACTGTTTGGAAAATGTTTAATGAACCACCAGTGGAAAATATGGATTTCTTTCTACATAACCAGGAATTACCAAGGGGGTGTTTTAACCATAATCACACCAGCCAATTAAAGAAGATCTGTCAGAAAACTAAAAATATATATTTTATTTACATGAATCAAAGCCTTAAATAGTGTAATACTTTTTTGATTTGTGTCAAGTTATGTTACATTTTTATTATGTTTACTGACATATTTTCCATGTGAAAAGGTGACATGGCGATTTGCTGTATTTCCAGTGTTCCAAGATGGAATTCAGGCCAGATTTAGATACAAGATCATTCTGAGTTAAACAGCTACAGACATCTTCACCAATTGGCTTTTTAGATGTTGTAGGTGAAGCATACCTAGATGTGGGTTCTATATACTGCCAGGTTTCACAATCACTGGACAACCTCATAACTGGCAAAAACACAGCCAAAGTGTAAAGCCTAGGCATAACATAGACAAGGACTGATAACAAATAAAGGTGTGGTAGCAAAGGTAGTTGTGATTATTGTTTAGTCACCTTGTGCCACTTAAAAAATATTAAAAAGATTTTATAAAAAGATTAAAAAGTTGGTTTAAAAAAAAAGTTTTTTAACATTCTTTCTTGTTTTTTTTACATTGGTTTTCTTTTGATTAACAATAAAGCTGTAATGTATGGTCTTGTTACAAAACTATACACACTTTATATGTCATACGTGTATTAAGTGCAAAACACCCACAATGCACTGTTCTTGATCACAGAATTAAAAAAAAAAAAAAAAAAATTTTAAGTCAGTATATGATTAGGGATGGATCTGAGTTTTCTCTTGTCAGTTAGGCTGGTTAGCGTCTTGCAATTAAATCTCTATGGATGTGTATGTTATGTCAATATATATGCATTGTTATTCTGATGAACTTATAGCATGCAGTAAAAACATGTAACTGCAATGTGATCTAAACTGTATTTTGTGCATAAAAAAGTGTTGAACTACTCGTGTGGACCTTTCCACTACGAAGAGACAGATCTTAACAATGCTATGAGCTATTATCATCTTTGCATCCCTTGGTAATCAGGAGCTCTGCAATGCCCTTGTGGAGAATATGAATGAATTTAACAAATATTCAGACTAATAACCTAGGTGAAGAATACCAATAAAAGTGTGTTGGACCTTCTTAAAAGTATACAATGTGCACATGTAAAAAAAGGTTTCCCCAATACCTTACATAAAAGGCATACAAACCAACAAGGATAATACACCAATGTGTGAACACACACACAATAAAATACTTGTTATAGAGCAGGAACAATAATGTCTCCACTCATTTAGTAGTATAATGGTAGTGGCATAGTGTAATCTGTATAAATATATAATGCAATAAGTAAAAGAATGGAACTCACAATCTGTGGAGCTGTATCAGGCTCTGTAGTGTGCGCCCGGGGTGCCTATTCAGGCCTTAGGATCCATAATACATTTATTGAATACAAATTTACACAATTCGATATTCAAGCCAGCATTTTAAAAACATTTTTGAGGAAAAGAATTACAACGCCATGAAATAAGATAAGCAGTTACAAGAGGTTAGATAGCCATAAAGGGATTATTATGAATAATATAAAGACAAAGAGAAAAAGTCCAAGTGGATCATTGTATCCAATATAAGGGTATCCCCACTATTTTAGATTTTAACGGTGATGCTATATATATTTTAATTCATTCTGGCATATTTTAACAACTGATACATACCTTGTGAAAATAATATGCAATAAATGTATTATCATTTATCAGTGTGCAAGGAATTTAAAACACATTTTTTATTAGTTTTATTAAGGGGACACTATAGTCACCAGAATAACTACAGCTTAATGTAGTTGTTCTGGTGAGTATAATAGTTCCCTTGAGGCTTTTATCATGCAAACACTGCCTTTTCAGAGAAAAGGCAGTGTTTGCATTGCATCTAGGGACACCTCCAAGTGGCCACTCCTTAGATGGCCACTGGAGGTGCTTCCTGGGTCAGTGCTGCCAAAAAAGCAGCCCTGACGTTCAGAGTCCCCACGCTCTGCATGGAGACGCTGAATTCTCCTCATAGTGATGCATTAATTCAATGCATCTCTATGAGGAGGTCCTGATTGGCCAAAACGGCATTTGGCCCCATTGGCCAAAATCGGCCCTTTTGATGGTGTCACAAAGGGGCGGAGCCAGCGCCGGAAGACCCGAACGGCACTGGAAATAAGGTGAGTTTTAAACTTTTATAAGGTTGGGGGCAAGCCACCTAAATGGTGGGTTTAGCACTATAGGGTCAGGAATATATGTTTGTGTTCCTGGCCCTATAGTGTTTCTTTAAAAAGCATGATCAGGCTATTCTATTTAACCAAAAGAAAATATTCTACACCTGTAAAATGTGTTGAGCGTGTAAAAAATAAAACATTTTTTAAAAAGCAACACAGACACAGTTTATCCCAAGTTCCACAAATAGCCTGCCCTTCGGTGGGTCCCCGCTCAGATCTCAAGCTGGTTTTAGCTCAACTTGTGCCATTACAGAGAGAAAATCTCTGAAACATATCAGACTGGGCCCACCCATACAGGCAGTCCAGATCCGAAATGCCCGTAAGTTCCCTCTGCACAAGCGATATGGCAACCCCAGACGATCGTTTCAACCTTGTAAGGTATCATCAGTGAGGTATAGCCAATATCCCTCTAGGCACAGTGAGCAAGGTGTCCACGTCTGGATTACCCTTTACACTTAAGGAGAGAAAAAAAGAGAAAAAGTGTGTTGACGTTTCAGTCCCAGCATGGGACATTCCTCAGGACAGCATATATATATATATATACGATGTATTTTATACTGTGTTGTGTTTTTCATTGCTATACATTTTAGTAATTTTATTTATTTTAATTTATTTGTATTCAATAAATGTATAATTATCCTCAGATTCCCATCTTCTTCCTGACTTGGATCCTAAGGCCTACATAGACACCCTCTGGTGCATACTATAGAGACTCACATAACATTACAGTTTGTATTCCATGCTTTTATTTATCACATTGTATATTTATACAGATTACGCTATATTGTGTTATGTGTTATATTTATTTTAGATTTTCATGCCACTACTATAATACTAGTAATAGGTGGAGACTGCACTGTTCCTGTTCTATAACAAATATATTTATTGCTTGTGTTCACACCTTAGCATATCATCCTTGTTGTTTTGTATACCTAAAAACCAAGGTAAATGTATTTGTTTTTAGATGTACATCTTAATGCAAATTAAACTCTGGAAAGTTTAAAACAAAAGTGTGACTATAACGTTATTTAACAGGTTACAAATAGAACTGGTGTTCACTTTTCTGCCTGGTTTTATTGAACATTGTTCATAACAATTTTACATTAAAGGACCATACTAGTTTCCTTGCCACTATAGGGTCTCTAGGTCCCCCCTGACACTTAGGGTCCCCATCCCGCCGGGCTCTAGGGGGTGGAAGGGGTTAAATCTTACCTGTTTCCCCCCGCTGGGAACTCTCCTCCTCCTTTTCGCCGTCATCGGCTGAATGCACATGCGCAGCAAGAGCCGCACGCGCATTCAGCCAGTCCATAGGAAAGCATTCTCAATGCTTTCCTATGGACGCTGGCATCTTCTCACTGTGAAAATCACAGTGAGAAGTGCAGAAGAGCCTCTAGGGGCGGTCAATGAGACAGCCACTAGAGGCTGGATTAACCCTATTATAAACCAAGCAGTTTCTCTGAAACTGCTATGTTTATAGAAGAAAGGGTTAATCCTAGCTGGACCTGGCACCCAGACCACTTCATTAAGCTGAAGTGGTCTGGGTACCTATACTGGTCCTTTAATATTTTGTGCATGTGAAATTAAAATAAACATAATTTTCTTGAGTTCCCAGTTACGTGGCACCATTGGTGACCATAGTGGAGCTGCAATTAGTAAATCACACTAAACATATGGCACTTTTTTGAACTAAGAGTGATTTCCAAGTATATTTGTTGCTATGATTAAATAGAACACATAATCTGAGTGGTTTATTTGTTCTAATCTAAAATGTTTTAACAACATACCAGATGAATGTAATATTTACCCTATAAAAATATTGCCTAGGATTCACTTTTAAAAAGGTTTGACAAATCAAGCAAAAAATGTTTTGCCAATAATTATAATGTAAGTAGATGTTTGTTTTTTTGTAAGCCTTATATTGAGAAACATTTAAATTAATTGGTTTATGGAAAACAGATCAGATAGGAGACACAGACAAGGGAGAAACAAAATCATACATACAAAGACTAGGATTTTATGGAAAATATTCTCTTCCTGCTGAAGATGAGTTTTACATTTCAAGCTTTTGAAATCTTTAACCTTCAGAGTATACACTTCCTGTGGTCATTCAACAATATTTTTTAGCTTGTATGGTTAAAGGAACACTTTAGGGTTAGGAACGCAAACATGTATTCCTGACTTTATAGTGTTAAAACTACCACCTAGCCCCGCAGCCCTCCCTAAATAAAATACACTTTTACCTTTACTCCAGTCTGCTGCTGGCTCTGCCCCTGATCTGCCTGCTTGGCTGACATCATCAGAAGTGATTCTCTGAGCCAATCACAGTGTTTTCACATAGGATTGGCTGAGACTGTCAAGGAGGCAGATCAGGGGCAGAGCAGGCTCAAGCCAAACACAGCCCTGGCCAATCGGCATCTCCTCATAGAGATACTTTAGGCATCTCTATGAGGAAAGTTCAGTGTCTCCAAGCAGAGGGTGGAGATACTGAATGGCAGTGCTGCACAGTGTGCACTACTACCCCTGGAAGCACCTCTAGTAGTCATCTGAGGAGTGACCAGTGGAGGTAACCCTAGGTTGTAATGTAAACACAGGCTTTTACTCTGAAAAAAAAACAGTGTTTACTGCAAAACGCCTGAAGGGAATGCTTCTACGCACCAGAACAAATACAATAAGCTGTAGTTGTTCTGGTGACTATAGTGTCCCTTTGAGGGCAAAGGGATCTAGCATGTGCAGTAGAGATCTCTTTTAGTGGAGGCAAATGTAATTATTCTTTGGACATCATGAATACCAAACAAGAGGGTCTTATCAGGAATACTCAAATAACTTCTGATGCAAGACACCTTTACGTAACCAACTTGAATTAGAGTTATGTTGGACTTTGGGCAGGGTACCCGAATTATATCCATCAATATAAATGGGAGCAGTGCGTTTCCTATGGGTGTTCACCCAAGGATTACTTTAAAAATCATTTTATGCAAGAGATTTAATCGTTATTAAATACTCTCTATTAACGGAAATGTATTCTTATCGTTAAACTTAACTGAACTTTTTTATTCAAACCACCAACTATGCAATAGTTTAAATGCAAACTTTCAGAAACAAAGAACAATACATCACATTTTAGCTATGGCAATATCCAGTCCTATGGCCGGTTTTCATTATCTTTTTCATAAAATACTGAGAATATTGAGCTAAACCAAGATGACTCACAGGTAAAATAATGGAGGACAGGGATGGCAAGTCACACCTGACACACCACTTGTACATGATCCAACACTCCTCAAGCTGTCCATCTATATTAATATTATTATTATTATTATATTATTTAGAAAGCACCAACAAATTCCGTAGCGCTGTACTAATTAACAGTGTATACTGCACAGCGAGTAAGCTGTGTTGCTTGTGTGGCTGATGGCTCCCAACTTCTGCTATGCATTCTACGCAGTACTGTATCTTTTCTATTGGGTAACCTCTCTATACACTTGTATTAACAGTTTTATGAGATAAAGTCATACAAACAGGCACAAGACATCTAAAGAATTCTCAGTTGTGGGATATTTTACTATACTGTTACTGAACTGGCACAATCTAACAGAAGTGTTCTAGACTGGCGTGCAATATCAGTGTTCTCCTTTAACATTCTTAGCAAGCTGCGGTAAGCATATGGTGCTTAGATCACTCATAAAGTCTCCTTTACATAGTGGTATCATAAATATACAGCCAATTAATATGTGAATCCCAGCAAATTATTGCAGCAGGTGCAGAGCAATAACAGCATAATCTGCTTGCAGCAAGTCTGTCACAATTAACAATTATTTG
>OW240912.1:259475519-259629400 GCA_933207985.1 Pelobates cultripes
ATTATAAGAGGGGGGAGAACATTACAGGGAGGGAGGGGGGAGTGGAGAAGGTTATAGGGGAGGGGGGAGAAGATTATAGGGGGGGAGAAGATTACAGGGAGGGAGGGGGAGTGGAGAAGGTTACAGGGAGGGGGGAGAAGAAGAGAAGATTACAGGGGAGAAGAAGAGGAGAACACGGGGAGGGGGGAATAAGAGGAGAACACGGGGGTGGGAGATGAGAACGTAGGGGAGGGAGAGACCACTAAAGGAGGGAGGGGGCGGTGGAGAGACCGCTAAAGGAGGGGGGTGGAGGATAGACCACTAGGGGAGGGTGGGGGGAGAGGAGTGACCACTAATGGAAAGTCGGGGAGAAAAGGAGACCACTAAGGGAGGTGGGGGGGAGAGGAGAGACCACTAAGGGGCGGGGGAGATCTCTAAGGGAGAGCTCTATAGGACAGGGGGCAGGACAGGGAGCTCTTTCACACCACGCGCACACACACAATGCATCCCTATACACACAGAAACACAACATGCTTCCCTTACACACAGAGAAACACACAATGCAACCCTTAGACATAAAGACAATGCATCCTTTGCACACATACACAGAAACACACAATGCATCCCTTACACACATATGCAAACACACACTGCTTCTCTTACACACACACAGAAACACAATGCATCTCTTACACACACTCAACGCACCCCTTACAGACAAACACACAATACATCCCGTATACACAAACACTCACTGCTTTCTATCCCTTACACACAAACACACTGCATCACCTACACAAACTGGTATCCCTATACACTACATTCCATAAGCACACACATTAGATCCTCTACAGTAACACATAACACATCCCCTACACATGCTACTCCCTGTGAGTGGACTCATGTAGGTGGACTTATGGGTGGGCTTTATGGGCATACTCACCATCAGGCCCTGGGGCCCAGACCTTGAGCTATGTAAGCTAGGGCGGCAAAAATCCTTGCACCGGCCCTGGGTTTGATTTCATACTGTGTTTGTGTTTAATTGCTGGGATGCATGCATATACACACATACACCACCACATACAATCATACACAGATATACATACACATTTACACACACATATAAACACACAGATACACATACAGACACACACATGCACATTGACAACAGATACACACCCTGACACATGCATACACACCCTGGCAGATGCATGTACACTTACACATAATAACACAAAGATACACATGTATATTCCCCTCTTATTGTAAAGCACTGGGGAATAAGCTGGCGCCATATAAATACCAACAATAATAATATATGTCAGAATTTGTATATTTTGAGCCACCCTCCTGTTAACATACATTTTTATGTGCAATAGAGAGGCCTGTTTGGAGTCCTGCTGCTTGCTCAGTCTGATGGTAGTGTGAGTCCTCTTGTGCCTCCTGTACCTCATATGTGGTTGTTTCTTTAACTAAGAGGAAGTGATCTGAACTCACTTCTTCACATCATCAGAGATGACACTTTTGATGAAGCCAGTTGATGGTGAAACTTTTTTTTTTCCCTGCTAGTCTGGTCTGACATACTGCACTATATTATTTCTACACGTTTATGAGGAAATCCTTTTTAGAGGAAGACCACATGCAGACCTGTGGACTGCATCATATCCTTAGACGGGGATCATTCTTCTCAAGAGTTTAGGTCGGAGCTGCACTTAAGCTCCCAGAAAGTGTGAGTGGATCATTTTTATTTTTCTCATTGTATTTTACATGCTACACTATTAGTTTTCTTTTTATCATTCTATATATCTTAACATATTAGGTGCTACACCACCTTTCTGCTTCTTCCATAACAGATTAAATAAACGGTAACATTACTGAATTAAAAATATGCATGAAGATTGTTTAATTAAATGACAATCGCTTAAAAAAAACGAAAATGATAAGATGTATGTATCAAACATAGTGCAAAACTTTATTAAAATATTATTTCCATTCAAACCTCTGTGGATTTCTAAAATGCATATTTTGTGGAATTTTTTTTGTGCCAGCATAACAAAGCATACATGTATGTGTCTCTGTGACATAACACACACTATAGATGATGAGTGATGAAGACAAAGCAGCAAACCTCTGAATTAATATCTGTAGTCTGCATGGTGGGGGGGAGGGTAATATCGAGTCTTTACTGAATAAACTCTTTCCATTAGTTCTTATAAAGTTACTTCCAGTGTTTACAGTATCAAATTACTTGCATGATTTTCCCCACTGGGATCTATTGTTGTAACCAAATCTGAATGGGAAAAAAATCTGCATGGTCAGCCGGTTCTCCCTGTTTCTTGATGTTGTGGGTAGCCACTTCCTTTGATGAATTTCCTTTGGACTAACCTCTTCATTTTTGGTTTCCATTATTGGCAACTCGAGAAACATGTTTCAAGGGAACACATACACTACTTCCGGATATGTTACTCCACTCTGCATCAAACCATTCATGGATACCACATTTTAATAAAACAAATATTTATTCATTGATACAACGGTAAATATATATTGTGTCCTCAATGTTTCTTTCTACAACCTAGAGTAAACGTTGTGGTGGTTATGTTACTTGCAGTGTACCTTTAAAAACCCCTTAAGGACACATGACATGTGTGACATGTCATGATTCCTTTTTATTCCAGAAGTTTGGTCCTTAAGGAGTTAAATATTCTTTGAAATGCAATGCAACAAAAGAAAACAAAAGTTTATTCTTTTTTTTACCATTAGGCATGCTGTGGATTATGTAAATGTTTATGTAAAATGCCTTAAAGGACCACTATAGTGCCAGGAAAACATACTCGTTTTCCTGGCACTATAGTGCCCTGAGCGTGCCCCCACCCTCAGGGCCCCCCTCCCGCCCGGCTCTAGGGGGTGGAATGGGTTAAATTTACCTCTTTCTCCAGCGCGGGCGGGGGACTCTCCTCCTCCAGATCACTGTCATCGGCTGAATGTGCATGCGCGCATTCAGCCAGTCCATAGGAAAGCATTCTCAATGCTTTCCTATGGACGCTGGCGTCTTCTCACTGTGAAAATCACAGTGAGAAGCACAGAAGTGCCTGTCAATGAGATAGCCACTAGAGGCTGGATTAACCCTATTATAAACATAGCAATTTCTCTGAAACTGCTATGTTTATAGAAGAAAGGGCTAATCCTAGATGGACCTGGCACCCAGACCACTTCATTAAGCTGAAGTGGTCTGGGTGCCTATAGTGGTCCTTTAAGCTGTAACAGTCTCATGGCTGCATATTTAAAATACATTACTAAAAATATCAAAAACATGAGCACTTTTAAAAATGATGAAACAACATACATTCCCCCCAGAGCATTGTCTTTTTGGTGACTGGTCTTCTGTATATGTACATTAATAAATGGTATATAATGATGCTTGTGAGTTTTAAAAAATATATATATATTGTACAGGGCTACCGAATTTTGCTGGTGCTCTATAAGTAATAAAATAATAATAATTATAGGTACTCAGAAAAATACTACTAATAAAATTTAAATGCATGTGTTTAATAATGTTTTAACCTCTGACATAACGCAGGGTCTGGTAGTGTACTTTTACCTGCACATTTGGAAACCTGCAAAATACCAACAAGTGTTTGTACAGCCGACACATCTGCATTCTGACATAAAAATATTTTGAAATATGCATGAACGTTTCACTCAACACTTGATAACCGCTAGTTTCATGCTCTCGGGCTCCTTGTCACATTCCAACTACTGCTCCTTATAGATACATAAAATTTAAACTCTAGTCCTGACCACCTGAGGCCCCCTGCTGGAAATAGAAATAAACACAGACAAATGGTGAAGTATTCAACAATCTTAAAAATTCATTATTTATTGAAATAGTGATGTGTAGGGAAATTTAATCGCCTGAATTTGTGGGGGGACTAAAAATATAGCCCTCTCACCCAACTCCCACTTGGCTCAATTAAACCCTCTTATTCCCAACCTCTCTCTATTTACTTTCTTTCAGGGTCATTTACTTAAGTGAGAATTCAAGGTGAATTTAAAATTAAAGGCCAGTGCATCAAACTGAAATGCATAGCTGACATAGAGAATGTTTGCAGTTTTGCTCGTTTCCTTAAATTTACAATTCACTTTGAATACTCACTTTAAGTAAATAACCCTGTGTGTGTTTTCAATTCGTCTCTTCTATCTATCACTACTTCTTTTGTTTCAGACATTCCAATGTGGGTCCTCTATCAGGCTCCCGATGGTTTAGCCACAAACTCACCAACATCCACCTTACCTTGGTGCAGCAGCCTAGTAGACCATGTACACATGTGAAAACATAAAACCGACAATTGTTCCAAAGCTTTTCAAGCTTGTGCAAGCTAACTGGTTCCTGGCAAATGTAACTTTCAATATTCATCTGGAATAAATAACTGTATGGCATTTCTTAATGTCATAAAGAAGCATTGGGGGTAGTGCGCATGTGTGGCAACTCCCGCTCTGCCTCTACTCATAGAGGTGCATCGATTCACTCTGATTCCAATAGAGGAGTTTCCTAGGTTAATTCCTGCAAAGGTTGCAGAATCAAACTCCCCATAGAGATGTATTGAAGCGTTAAGGAGATGCTGATTGGCACAGTGTGTTTTTTTGCTGCACATGCACACTAGCCAGTGGTGTACTAAGGTGAGGGGGCGAACCGCCCCGGGTGCCAACAGATAGGGTGGTGTCATGACCAGGGCAAGACATGTGTGAGCTGTGTGGCCTCACAGGTTGCCATGGCAGCTGAAGCGCCGGGCGGCCGCCACAGCTCACACAAGCAGAGACCAGCAATGCAGCCACTTCAAAACCGGCCGCACGGAAGGAAAGTGGGGACAGAGCCCATCCGGAGGTTTAGCGGAGCCAAATTGGCTTAACACAGCCCCCAGCCGCCGCTGCTACTGCTGCACATGGAGGATGGAGGGGAAGCAAGGAGTCCCTGCTTCCCCAACTAACAGACTTCAGGGAGGGACTTCAGAGAATCCACTCCTCCTCCAGCCATACTGTCTGTAAGTAAGTGAAAGAGAGAGACACGGTGTGTGTGTGTGTCTGTCTGCCTGTAACTCTGTGTGTGTGACTGTCTGCATGTTAGTGAGGGTCTGTATATGTGAACATCTGCATGTAATTGTGTGTGTGACTGCCTGTAGTTGTCTGTGTGTTAGTGTCTGCCTGTAACTATGTGTGTGAGATTGTATGCCTCTAACTGTGTGTGTGTGTGTGTGTCTGTCTGCCTGTAACTGTGTGTGTGGAAGGTGGGTGCAGGGGTTTTGTAGGAGGGGTGGAGCAGGTAAGGGGTTTTGTAGAAGGGGCAGACAGGGGTTTTACAACGTTACAAAAAAATAATAATTTGTGGGTTTTTTAACATTTGGGGGGTTGCGGGGCCACACACAGGATCCACCCTGGGTGCCAAATGCTCTAGGTACACCCCTGACACTAGCCTCCCATTACAACCATATGGGGAGGCACTGGTTTGGTTGTGATCATCAGGACTGATGATCTAAGCAGGGGAAGCAGGGTGACAGCAGTGAGATGGGGGGCAGAAAAAGTTCTGGGGGGCCAAGTCAATTAAAATAGGTAGGCTAACACTCTAGCAATAGGAATAGATGCTAAATGCACTAGTACCTATTAGCCACAGAGTACTCCTAACCTTTTTATTGCCAGGTGAACAGGTTTAATGCTCTTCATACATATTAACAGATCAAGTTGTGAGAAGCACTTTCAGAGCTTGTCTATCTTACTTGCTTCAAAAATTTTCATTTGCCTGGTGTAACAGCAAATACATTATTCACTTCTTAGTTTTGATCTGTTGTACATAGTGTGGTCATCCAATAGTCAACTTATTTGCTGATAGAATATTTCTCATTTTTTGTCCAGATCCTATCCTCTAGACCAGCATTACATATTTGTAATTAATATAGTTGCTGCTAGTTCAAATTTATAGGTTTTTCTCTGCCCCATCTACACTTTATATCTGCCCTAGGCTCCCCTTCCGCTTCTACTCTGTCCCAGATATATATGGTGCAGATACACACACTGACACACATGCAGATGCACAGATACAAACCATGACATATATACACACACTGACACACACACACGCATACAGGTAAAAATGTTATCCACCCTCCAGTTCCCTAACTTTTAGGTGCAGGAGGGTGGTTTCTGCTGGCTGTGGGGAGTTAGGTGCTTGCTCCTTTTCCGATCCTGCCCCAACTTGCGGCTATACCCCCCCTACCCGCCGTGTGGCCGGGTTTGTGTCAGCTGGTAGTAAGTGACTGGCACTCACTTCCTTACAGCTCTGCCTGCAGATCAGAAGGGGCCCAGTTGTACCTAAGTGCCACCCGATGGACCACTCATCTTATGGTGCCCAGCTTGTGTGGTGAGGCTGCATCGGCGACAGAACCACCATTACTGAAATTATTTTGCTTGCTCCTGGGGAAAAGGGATTGTACCCCTTAGGGTACTGTGAGCATAAAAGTGGAATTGTGATTGATGGAAGATACATCAGGCCTGATTTGTTAAACAGCAACCTGAGCATTTTCAGTTAAATGCCCCAGGGAGAGATGTTAGAGTTTGCAATCTACATTGCTGAGGTTCTGCAAAACATGATATGGGTCCCTGGGGCGGAGTATTTGGAGAGCAGGGTGGGCCAATGCTCCAACAGCACTAGTTGCTTTGTAACAGACCACACTTTAGGTCTGACTTAGGAGTTAACTAATTGGCACTCACCTGTGGCTAGTCAGTTAGCAGACAGGCCTTTAAAAGAAGAGGGCAGCCTGCTGCAGAGTGAGGGAGAAAAAGACAGCTAGGAGAGATTGTGTTTATTGCAAAGACATTTCTTTTGTTTGGAAAATTGGTAAGTGGGAAAGCCACCCAATTGCAGATAGCAATTACTGTCTAGTAAGAGCAAGGGATTTTGTTTGTTTTGTTATTATTTAAAGCACCTGTTTTCTTACTGAATAAAAAGGAAAACTGAGCTGAATGTGTCCTGGACTTTGTATACCCTAGAAGGCTGTGGTTACTGCAAGATCTGTGACAATCCTACCTGTAAAAGAGGTGGTTTGTTACAGTACGCATAGCACGAGTTGGGAACCCCTGCTATAGACTATGTGTAAAGCAACCTGCATGTAATGTTGCCACCAGCATAGGGATGGAAAGAAGAAACAAGAAACTAACGTTATACAAAAGACAATGTACTTCTTATGTGGTAAATACTTCTAACCAGGTCTACGTAAAATAAGTACTATAGAACTTTGTGACCTTCAAATGTTATTCAGGCAACTGAAGTTGACATAAATGACAGTAGACAGTTGACCAATGGATTATTTTAAAAAATACTTTTTTTTTCATCTCAATTTATATCTATAACTCTAAGTCATTTAAACAATTTTCTATTGCATTGACTTCATTGAGAGCATTGTTCTGTACTTTAAGAGAACCTTGCAACATTCCTGGTTTAATACAAAACAATAAGCCTCACATTGATCTCTGCAGGTTCCCAGCAGACAGCCTGTCTGGAATTGATTTTGAACAACTGTGTGACATTCTAATATATAGTTAAATAAAATGCCAGACAATAGAAAAACTGCAACTCTATTAAACTTTTTGAGAGTATATAATAGTAAAGAAGAAAGTGCTGTTTGAAATGTGTGACCACACGGCAGCTTGTTACAGAGAAATATGTGTGCACCCATTCCGGGTCCAAATAGACCACATAATTTGAACTTTGAAAGTCCTTGCTAAATATGCAGCATGCCAGGCTAACTTTTAATTGAATGCCTTATTGAATATATTCTCAATACTGTCCAAATGGACACATCAATAATAATTTTATAAGTGACTACAGGCCAGAGTATTAATTCTTTACCACTTGAGTGAGACCCAGAAATGAGTCCCCATTTGGCCACATAATATTCATCAGGAGCTTAGCAACTGCCCACATTAAGTATTTCAGCTTTTGGCATAGGAAATAGTCAACTAAAGGCATTTAGTTATTTTCATATATTTTGTATTCCAATTAACTAGCCCCTAGCTTTTATCTTCCACCACAACAATTAAAATAGATCTTAAATGATGTAGCAGTGAATTTATGGAAGCATTTTTTAAAGGGTCGCTCTAAGCAACACAACTCCATCATCTTATGGAAGATGTTATTGTGCCAAATTCTTGTCCCTCAACCATTTCTTTTTAACAATGCTTTAATTCCCCAAATAGTTATCTTTTGATTCTGATTATAGGGCCACCACCCTGGGATGTCAATCAACCTGTTGGAATACTCCTTTCCTGGCTGGTAATATCGGTTTTGAACAACTTTTGCATCGGGTGTAAGCACACACAGCATGCTATGCTTCGGATAGACTGTCATTGCTGCACATAAATTGATCAAATTGAGAGCAATAAATTACCTAACCCTGCGGGAATCCTATTATGCACAGTAAGATTCTGGATATTGATAACTCCAAAAGTAGAACCTAGAATTTGAGCTATATATCCTATATCTGTTCAATCATAATTTAGCTCATTTATAGTAAGTGCTAGTAAGTGCACCCACAGGTTTATATCATTTTGTTTAGCAGAAATAGGGTATTTATTCACATCAACTATTTATATATGAAACATAATTTATCATCAATAAAATATTTTTTTTAAAGTGTGTGGAATTAAGAAAGTGTGCTACTTTCCACATTCTGTGTGGCATTTTAACTGTGAATGTCATAATACTGTTAGCTTTAAGTGCAATAAAATACACACACTTGTATGTCGTGATGACGCACAAAAAGAACGATGCCTCCATGTACAGATTTCATGGTGTGTTGGAAAGTTACAGGGTAAAATAATGAGCTTGGCCGTTTTAGTTATTACAAATTGAAATTTGATGAGGTTGGTTAGCTAGACCCATGTTGCCTTTGAGACCATATGGCATAAATTGCCCCCATCATGGCATACTATTTGCAAAAGTAGACAACCCAGGGTATTTAAAATGGGGTATTTCCAGTCTTTTTTAGTAGCCACTTTAGTAGTCACAAATCCTGGCCAAATTTAGTGTTCCTATTTGGTTTTTGCACTTTTCACACAAAAACTGCACTTTCACTGATGACATCGTCATACGTTTTACTGCTCTATAACAATCATATTTGTTTTCAGTGATGACTCAAGAGTGTAACAGTACCATCCAAGTAGGCTTTATGGGGTTTTGGAAAGTTACAGGGTGTTATATAGGGCTTGCACATTAAATTCTCTGGAATTTCTGCCTGGGTGGTCACATAATTAATAATACATAATAAGCTTGTTTAATTAATTATATATTGGGGGATCTGCCTGACAGCACAGGCAGCCCCCTCCCAACCATATCTGTCAGTCAAGCCAATCCGAGTCATGTGTTTGTGGTGTCATTGCCAACAGCTCATACATCCCTAAAGTACATATCAAGATCAAAATGTACAGACTTTCAGCTATTTGCAATAAACAAATAAAACAATAGCAACTGAAATAGCTCAATATAACAATTGCTTCAAATGTTTTCCCCAAATTCATTATGACTTCTCCAGTCTCAATATTATTCAACCCCTTCATGGCAAGCATTTTTGTGGTTATGACCTGCTGCAAATGAGATGCATAGACAGACACCAGCTTCTGACAGTGTTCCTGAGGAATCTTAGCTTATTGCTCATGAGCAATAGCCTCCAATTCTGTAATATTCTTTGGTTTGTGTGCTGAAACTGCCTTCTTCAAATCCCACCAGCAATTTTCTATGGGGTTCAAGTCAAGTGACTGTGATGGCCACTGTAAAATTTTCCAGGACTCTTCTGCAACCAATCCTTGGTGGAATTTGAGGTATGCTTGGGATCATTGTCTTGTTTGAAGGTCCAATGACCCCCAACTTCAACTTCATTACAGACGGCATGACATTTTCTACTGGGATTTTCCAATACTTTAATAAATCCATCTTGTCTTCCACATGCTGCAGGTTGCCAGTGCCAGAGGATGCAAAGCAGCCCCGGAGCATCACAGAGTCACCACATGCATAAAAGCGATTCTCTAAAGCCAGGAAAACAAACCCGTTTTCTTGGCTCTAGAGAATCCTGGAGTGCCCCATCCCATGTTGCTGAAGGTGTTAAAACCCCTTCAGACACTTACCTGAATCCAGTGCCGATGTCTTTCAGCACTGGGTCAGGCTCCGCTCATGCTCCTCCCCTGCCAACGGAGGAGGAGCAATGGCAGCACACACACTAGACCTCCCCAAAGGGAAGGATTATTCAATTCTTTCCTATGGTGATTCCACCGAGGCTGGAGGTCCTCATGCATAGTGTGAGAAAATCCAGCGTCGTTTAGTCATCTAAGAAGCCGGAAGTTTCTCTAGTGGAGGATTAACCGTGAAAGGTATTATTGCAGTTTATAAAAACGGCAATAATTACACTTATAGGAGTTGAAGAGACACTATAGGCACCCAAACCACTTCAGCTCATTGAAGTGGATTGGGTGCCTACAATGTCCTTTTAACTGTAGGCAGAGTGTTCTTTTCAGCGAATGCTTCATTCTTCCTCATCCAGACATACCACTGATACATTTGGCCATTGGTTTTGTTTCATCGCTCAACAGAACAGAATCTCAAAACATCTGTGGCTTATTTATAGGATTTTGAGCATATTGGAGCAGACTTTTCTTGTGCCTTCGGAAGTGTCTTACTACAGACTTAATGAATCTGAGACTCAAGCACTTCTGGTTAATTTATCTAGACCTACTACCCAGGCCTTACAAGCATCCTTCAAGTTTGAAATGCCAATTAGCATACCTGGATGTAAAAATTGCAAGTGATTCCCTGTACAAAGCTAATCATTCACCTATGGTCAACCAATTAGTGCAAGAATTACATTTCTGGAAGGATATTTCGGTGTCCTGAGCATGCCAGAAAAACACAATCAAGATGTCTATGTTGCTGAAGGTACTATACATTTTCATGATTTTACCAAACATACTTCCCCCTGCAGTTTTCTTAATTCTGTTCAAAGTAAAAAAAAAATATTTTATTTGGAGGAAAAAATGGGTTTGCCCTTCCTTCAAGTTGTGAGAAGGGGCCTCCATGGATCAGATTTGCAGTTTAAACATCCCATAGATGCTTAATCAACTTTACACCTGCTAAATTGGTGGGCAAAGGCGACAATTTAAACAGTGTGCAATATCCTGCTGAAATGCCACTGCATTCATTCAGGGAACACCATTGCCATGAAGGGGTGTATGTGGCCTGCAACAATCTCTAGGTACATAGAAGTGTCAAAGTAACATCTACGTGAATGCAAGGATACAAGATTTCTCAGCAGAATATTGTATCCTGAGCATAATACTGAATCTGCTGGCCTGCCTCCTTCCCATAGTGCATCCTGTTGGCATCTCTTCATCAGGTAAACAATGTTTGCTCCCTACTTGCATCAATAAGTCTTTGGCACCCATGATCCTGAAGTCGGTTGTCCTTACTTGCACCACTTTTGGCAGATACTAATGACTGCATACTGGGAACACTGCACAAGACTTGCCATTTTGGATATGTTCTCATCCAGTCATCACAATTTGTTCCATGTCAAAGTAATTTAGATCTTTTTGCGTGCCAATTTTCCTGACTTCCAACATATAAAATTAAAAAAACAAAATGGTAACTTGCTGCCTTTTAAATGGTGGAAACTTTCAATTCAACAAATAAATCTCCTAGAGGATGAGGTTTGAGACCTTCCAGTTAATGTTTCTGCACGTTATAGGAGGAAAACCTGATCTTTTTTTTTTACCCTGGGTTTATCCCTGGGTTCTTGCTCTTTTAACCCCTTAAGGACCAAACTTCTGGAATAAAAGGGAATCATGACATGCCACACGTCCTTAAGGGGTTAAAAGGGACACATTCAAGAGATCGTGAGTTGCAAAAAGGGAAAAAAATGGAAGAATGCATTTTTCAACTTCTAGAACACCAAATGATAGAAGTACCTTTACGAAGAACACTACAAAGGCTTCTATTCAACGGTATTCTTAGCACCAAAACCACAGGGAAAATGGAGACTCACTCTAAAGCTAAAAAAAGGTGAATCCTCTGTTAAAACCAAAAACTTTCAAGATGGAATCTATATGTTCTATTCTTCCAAATATAAAAAAAGGAGATTGGAATCCGATGTCTACCAACCTCAAGGACGTGTATCAGATTCCTATAAACAGTCATCTCAAGTTTCTTCATTTCTGGGTTTTAGAGAGAAACTACCAATTCAGGGGTCTCCTGTTCGGAGTCAGTCTGGCTCCAAGGACTTTCTCAGGAAACAAAACATTGAAATCTAGCATTACTAGACGATATCCTGATAATTGGTCCATCTAAGAACAGTGTCTCTTCTTACCAAAAAGGTTGTCAATTGCCTTTCGAATCATGGATGGAAAATAAAATTGAAGAGTTCACCAACTACATTGCAAAGGAAGATATTTTAGGAGCTGTAAGGAACTGGATTGTAAGATAACCACAAAAAAATAAAATAAAATGCAGATCTCCACTTAAAATCATACTGGACAGCAAATATCTTTAGGAGCCTGCTGGGGTCACTTACTTTTATTATCAGAATAGTGAGATGAACCCAGTGGAATATTCGTTCAATTCAAATAGAATGTGTGTGACAAATTTGTTATGATGGTAGAGAAAAAGAAGCATATACAGTTGCAAGAAAAAGTATGTGAACCCTTTGCAGTGATATGGATTTCTGCACAAATTGGTCATAAAATGTGATCTGATCATTTAAGTCACAACAATAGACAATCACAGTCTGCTTAAACTAATAACACACAAAGAATGAAATGTTGCCATGTTTTTATTGAACACACCATGTAAACATTCACAGTGCAGGTGAAAAAAGTATGTGAACCCCTAGACTAATGACATCTCCAAGAGCTAATTGGAATGAGATGTCAGCCAACTGGAGTCCAGTCAATGAGATGAGATTGGAGGTGTTGGTTACAGATGCCCTGTCCTATAAAAAACACACACCAGTTCTGGGTTTGCTTTTCACAAGAAGCATTGCCTGATGTGAATGATGCCTCGCACAAAAGAGCTCTCATAAGACCTACGATTAAGAATTGTTGACTTGCATAAAACTGGAAAGGGTTATAGAAGTATCTGTCCATGGTAAGACAAATTGTCTATAAATGGAGAAAGTTCAGCACTGCTGCTACTCTCCCTAGGAGTGGCCATCCTGTAAAGATGACTGCAAGAGCACAGCGCAGACTGCTCAATGAGGTGAAGAAGAATCCTAGAGTGTCAGTTAAAGACTTACAAAAGCCACTGGCAAATGCTAACATCCCTGTTAACGAATCTACAATACGTAAAACACTAAACAAGAATGGATTTCAAGGGAGGATACCACAGAGGAAGCCACCGCTGTCCAAACAAAACATTGCTGCACGTTTACAGTTTGCACAAGAGCACCTGGATATTCCACAGCAGTACTGGCAAAATATTCTGTGGACAGATGAAACCAAAATTGAGTTGTTTGGAAGAAACACACAAAACACTGTGTGGTGAAAAAAAGGCACAGCACACCAACATCAAAACCTCATCCCAACTGTGAAGTATGGTGGTGGAGGCATCATGGTTTGGGGCTGCTTTGCTGCGTCAGCGCCTGGACGGATTGCTATCATCAAAGGAAAAATGAATTCCCAAGTTAATCAAGACATTTTGCAGGAGAACTTAAGGTCATCTGTCTACCAGCTGAAACTCAACAGAAGATGGGTGTTGCAACAGGACAATGACCCAAAGCATAGAAGTAAATCAACAACATGGCTTAAACAGGAGAAAATACGCCTTCTGAAGTGGCCCAGTTAAGAGTCCTGACCTCAACCCGATTGAGATGCTGTGGCATGACCTCAAGAAAGCGATTCACACCAGACATCCCAAGAATGTTGCTGAACTGAAAGTTCTGTAAGGAGGTATGGTCAAGAATTACTCGACCGTTGTGCACGTCTGATCTGCAACTACAGGAAACGTTTGGTTGAAGTTATTGCTGCCAAAAGGAGGTTCAACCAGTTATTAAATCCAAGGGTTCACATACTTTTTCCACCTGCACTGTGAATGTTTACATTGTGTGTTCAATAAAAACATGGCAACATTTCATTCTTTGTGTGTTATTAGTTTAAGCAGACTATAATTGTCTATTGTTGTGACTTAGATGATGATCAGATCACATTTTATGACCAATTTGTGCAGAAATCCATATCATTCCAAAGGGTTCACATATTTTTTCTTGCAACTGTATCTCAAGGTTTCCCATTATTAAATCCGAGTTCACATACTGAATCTACAAATGCAAGCCTTCGTGGATGGGGAGCTCATTATGGAAACAAGGCAGATAGTATTAACAGGAAAAAAAATAATAATATTACATTCTAACCTCAGAACTGAGAGCAATTTACAGAAGTCTAAATGTATTTATTCCCTATTTAGAAAACTCATGGATATTGGTACAGACAAACAACTGGGCAGTAGCATCCTATCTCAATTACCAAAGTGGGACCCGGAGCAAAAGTCATATGAAAGAGTTGAGTGCTCTAATGAAATTCACTCAATACAATCTTCGGGTCTGAAAGCGTAATATCTACCAGGACCAGAAAAATCTATAGGCAGATTATCTAAACAAATCAGTTGTTCACCCAAGAGAGTGGAAGTTACACCCAGAGGTATCTTCAAACTGGGTCTAGAAAAGAAATGTCTGCCATTTCAATTCTAAGACGTTGGATATCCAATCTCATTGTGAAAGCTTATCGAAAATTATTCCGGCTAGACCTCTTCTGTTCTTGGCACTTTAGTGCCAGGAGACAAGTCACTGCTGTATTTTCACACATACGAAATTACAGCATTGAGCTCTATGAAGGATCCTACATATAGTTTTTGCAGAGGCATTAGATAAATCAAATCTAAAGTTTCACAATTTAAATGAGTTCTAATTTTCCTACCATAGAATTCCATAATTACAAGTTCTTGGGTTGGATTGTTTCTACATCCATTGCATTTGCAAAAACCTACTTTATTATTGCTCTGTTTAATAGTGGGGCTAACTTGGAGCTTTAAAATAAATTATTGGCTTAGTTAGTAATAAATTACGAAGAATGGGATCTCATTGTAAAATATCCAATTGTTTGTTGATAATACCAGGAACTCTGTAGAACTCATCAACTTTGATTTTCTTGGTCAGAATTTCTCCTCTAGGAATTTCAATTGTTCGTTTGAAGGCTTTGTTGAGATTAAAATTCATCTAAAAGGTAACACACCTCTAGTTCTTAACAATTCCTCATAAGTGTCCAAAGCAGACTATTGGAAATATCATCTATCAATGACTTTTTGGGACAGCTATAAACAGTAATAAAACAATTGCAAGGTAGTCTTTTTAAAAGTTTTAGTATGGATAGTATAGTTAATATAAATTTCTAAATCTAAAAATTTGATATGCTCTTTAGATTGATTAAAGGACCACTATAGTGCCAGGAAAACTTGTTTTCCTGGCACTATAATGCCCTGAGGGTGCCCCCACCCTCAGCACAACAAATTTAGCTTTAGGGCAGTACAGCACTACATTCTGGGTCCCCTAATATTGTTTAAAACTAAGATTGGTACATTTTAAAACTGGTAGCTGCACACTGGTTATTTACTAAACAACTCAGGAATATGTATACTGAAAATGTCAACTTCATACAAAAATGGATTTAGGAAAAAAAACTACAAACCAAATAATTTTCAACTTTGGCTTTAAATCTATAGTTGTGTCTATACTCCACAATTCTGAGTTTAGCAAACAGACCCTTTTTGATAAAAAGAAAACATGGGTCATTATAATGCAGAATTTAGCTCTACGTTTAGAAGGAACAAAGGTTACCAAAAATTTGCAGTACTAAATGCAGTGCAGACACAAATTTACATTGAATATTAAAAAAAAACACAATTACTCTGTTTTAATATTTTATTATAACAGCAAAAAGCAATTTAGTTTTCATCCACATTGACGGTCTGTAATCCTACAAAAAAAAAAAAGAAAAGAAAAAAGTTAACATTTTTTAAACCACACAATAACACTATTTGGAAAAGCAAAATGTAAATGCAATATAGAGCCATTTCTTAAAATGTAATGACATCATGATTGTCTCCCCAAGGAGACTTAGCCTGCTGCTTACGAGTACAAGTTATGAATTAGCACTTACATGGTCGCCAATATCTACTAGGACAAGATTTGTTAGCTATGCAGAGATATAAAACCATTACCCCAGAACTATAAACAGGTATTATAGATCTGGTAAATTGAACAACTAAGCTATGAAACTGGTTGCAAGAAAACTACCTAGATGCTTCTGTAGAATAAAATGCATAGTGTACTGTTAGACTGGAAAACAATAGCTGGAAATACTTATTTTAACTATCAGTTCTTTTTTTTTTTCCATTTTCTCCTCTGTCTCAATACCACCACATGCCTTTATACATTATTTTACTTCCTTGCACTGTAACTCAATATCAAAATTTGTTCTCCTCTGTCCCTGAATGTCTGTAGTTTGCCTTTCACTGGTATTCTTTTACTGATTGATTGTGGGTAAATTAGCTAGTCAACGGAAATAGAACCTTCCTTAAAAAGGTAACAAAGCCTTTCACATTTAATCTTAGTTATAATAAATAATTTCATTTAAATTCATATAGCTCTAAGATATTAGAAGTTCATGGCCTATCTTTCCACCTTTCCCTTTTTGGACAGCTATCTTTATGCACATTAGGACAGATTGACCCAATGCTCACTATTCTGAAATTATCCTGTGTATGGTATAATTAAGCACTAATTCTGCCTGGAGAATTTTCTCCCAGGCTATTACAAAAAGAAATGAACAGTTACAAAATAGTGAACACAAGTCAAACAGTTGACAATCTGAGCACAGGTGCATAAAGATGACAGTCAGAAATGGTAAGCATGAAAGCTAGAAAACTGACTTCTGATTACTGTATTCCTTTGAAGGGTTATTCCAAGCACCATGCCCACTTCATTACTTAATTGATTTAAAGTGGTCATGGCCCTTTGCATCTGTATGTGCCTAAATTCTCTTTGAAACGCTGCACTAATAGTGTAACGCCACCTCTAGCAGCATTATAGGGACATCATTAGCCAGCCTGCAACTAAAATTCCAGATGGGTGTGAATTCTATGCAAAACTGGCATCTAACACCAGAACACAAACCACCTCGTGCTCCCTGATCTTTCTCCCCATCTGACAGAAGATTGAGCTGAGGGAGTGTCAACACAAAAATAATAATGTAAAAATAATGTAGAAAGGATTGAGAATTTGTTGGGAAACTTCATTACACACAAAATCCAGTAAAAAACAACAACTGCAGGGTAATAAATGACCATGAATTTAAAACATGCATAGCCAGTGTTTGCGATATATAGCTTAGCCACAGTTACATTCAAACTTAACGGGTGAGACCGCTCAATACACTGACAGCAGTCATACCAACATCCAAAAAAAACTTCTTGCAAACATGCCTTATGCTTTACTAACAACTCCGATCTCCTCGTAATGTAAACAGACACCAATAGGTTATACACTAAAGTGTGACTTAAAAGTGAATTCAAACTGAAATTAGCTTTATTTTCATGTTGGTATTTTGAGTTAAAGGACCACTTCAGCTTAATGAAGTGGTCTGGGTGCCAGGTCCAGCTAAGCCTTCCCCCAAAGCCTCTAGCGGCTGTCTCATTGACAGCCACTAGAGGCGCTTGCGTGATTCTCACTGTGAAAAATCACAGTGAGAGCACGCAAGCGTACATAGGAAAGCATTGATAATGCTTTTCTATGCGACCGGCTGCCACGCGTGCGCATTCAGCCGACGGGGAGAAACGGAGGAGGATCGGAGGCAGAGAGCTCCCCGCCCAGCGCTGGAAAAAGGTAAGTTTTAACCCCTTTTCCCCTTCCAGAGCCAGGCGGGAGGGGGACCCTGAGGGTCGGGGCACCCTCAGGGCACTATAGTGGTCCTTTAAGTTTTGAAATTCACTTTGAATTTCTGACGATTCACACTGATAACCTTGTTAATAAAAACAGAGCACAAATACATCTAGATTTCCAAGATACAGAGGTGTTCCACTTTCACTTCTTGAAGGGACACTGGGCACCCAGACCACTTCAGCTCATTGAAGTGGCCTGGGTGCCAACTCCCATGGCAACAACACTGCAATTGTAATTACTGCAGTTTTTATACACTGCAATAATTACCTTGCAGGGTTAAGTCCTCCTCTAGTGGCTGTCTACCAGAGAGCAACTACAGGGATTTCCGTCAGTCTAAATGATGCTGGACGTCCTCATGCTATGCACGAGGACCTCCAGCGTCGCCGGAATCCCCATAGGAAACCATCCTTGCACTGGAGAATCATTTTAAAGCAGCACTGTCATTCAGACGTAAGAATTTTTTTATTTCATAACAATTTTAAATTAATAAAAGGGACACATTTTTCACGCTTTCCACTACCACATGTTAAAGGAACACTATAGGGTCAGGAACACAAACATGTATTCCTGACCCTACAGTGCAAAACACACCATTAAGGTGGCTTGCCCCCACTTCCTGACCAAGGACGTATCAGATACATCAGACAAAACAGTCTTTAAGGATCGCATGCAGAGCGTGGGGATGCTGAACAGCAGAGCTGCCTACTGTGCAGCATTGAGCCAGGAAGTACCTCCAGTGGCCATCTGAGGAGTAAACACTGCCTTTTCAATGAGCTGTAGTGGTTATGCTGCCAAGAGTGCAGATTTAAAAAATAAAATGAAAATGTCACCATGGGTGTGCAGCAGTGATCGCAAAGTAATCTGCTGGTGGTTAAGCCACTACAATGTTAAAAGATCCACCAATGGGCAGCATATATGCTTTATATTTAAGAGCATATGAATTCCGCGACAGTAGATAAAATAATATCTTGAAAGGTAAATACCTTTCCCATACTACAGAGTTATTACCACTAAAGAATAGATGGTTCAGTATAGCCAACAATAGAAAGCCATGGAAAGACAAAAACCACAATACCTTGACACGAAGTCTAACATTTTCTTGACCAGTAACCACCCCCCACAACAAACAAACAAACAAACAAAAAAGTATACAGATATTCTGGTTGATTTTAGCAAGATACTTTATCGGGTGCTCCTTCAGGGTGTGAGTGTACCCAGAAGGGTTTATAAATAAAAATAAAAAAAAACAAAAAAAAAAAAACACACACAATACACATTTCAGCCAAACGAAAGAAAGTCCTAACTTAGCTGAGAAACATTCCTACAAGATCCTGATCTGTGGTGATAAAATGTTCTATCATACAAAAATACTCACACCACACCAGGCAAAGGCAAATTTAACATGTCTAAACCTGTAACTCATGTGCACCACAATCTTCTTCCGGTGCGCAAGAGTACACCATTGCAGTCTATCGAGCCGGTGTGCCCAAAAGGTAGATCCCCAGATGTTTTAGAACTACAACTCCCATGAGGCTTTGAATGCATTTAGAATGACAAAGCTTCACGGAAGCTGTAGTTCTACAATATCTGGGGATCTACCTTTTGGGCAATCCTGCTATAGAGGACACCATGATACCGCGGGATCCTCTATAGATGGAGCTACTTTCCTGCTTCAGTCACTGGTGGCTGCTGTGGGATTGAGAATTCTAGGTGGCAGTAGCTCTGTCAAATATCGGAAAAATACGGAGACAAAATAGCACCTATTTTTTCTAGGTTGGAATTTCAGTGAAATCCTAACACAGTCAATAGAAATTTTTCATAAAGATTTTCTTTTTAGGAAAATACTAGTTTTGCAGGAGGGAGAAATAGCAGTGCCACTTTAAGAAAAGGCCTTACCTTTGTAAGTTGTGACTGGCACATATGTGACCAATGTGTATAGCTTGTTAGGAGAATCTTCATCTTCGTTACGTTTTCTGGACAAACGCACACGGATACGATATGGAACATTTCTAGAAATAAACACAAAATGAATACATTTGTACTATATTTCAGTCTACACATTAACAAATTTTTCACGTCATCTACTCAGTAAATACAGTCTATGTAAAGCAATCTAACGCCATATATAGATAGATCACAATCTTGAAACTTACCTAATGCCTTTGGCCCAGACAGCTTTGTTTAGCCTTGTGTCAATACGCACATCAGGAGTACGCATCTCCTTCACAGCAAATTTGCGTATCTCCTTCAGAGCCCTTGGTGCACGTTTCTTGAAACCACTGAAAGAAAAGAGAAAGAAAAACCATTAAAATAAAAATAAGGTTTCCAACAGTAGTAGTCTTGACATATTTTTGTATTAGATAAAGCAAAAGTAAATTAACCAAAATAATTAGCTTGTGAGAAATAAGCACTTATGTTAAACTTTGAATGTGGACAATCGGTTAAAGAGATAGATCAATGAATCTGGGGTCTCCTAAATATGGCACAAACATTATGGACTACACCAATATGCATAAAATCTAGCAAAATCTTTGCCGCACTTCTGTATAGTGGACAACTTCACAGTCCTATGTTGTCTCATACATCTACAGAGAAATGCTGTCCAAGTACATGCATGTTCTTGAATTCTTTTAACAGTGCTGTCCATACAGGACTGCAGGGATTAAACTAACATCCTATGGCTGGAAAGGCCTGTACCTTAAACAAAATAATTAGCTAGCTAGAGATCCCCCTCCTTTATTTTATTAATTGCCAATGCTGCAACCAAATTCGGTAGAGCACAAATCTCATGTTAGCTCCACTTTAAAGTATCCTGTTTTATTCTACAAATAATTAAACCCAAATCACTTTGTCCAAATATCTAAACAGGTAGACTTGCAGTTAGGAAAATTATCCATTACCCACCCAATTTGAGAGTAGAAACTAAAATGTTTTATGCATCTCTAAGCTGTACCTAGCATCCATTCTAATCTAACTGGAAAACAAATCGTTCAAGTAAAAATTAGACAGGGTTCGTGAGAAGTTTATTCTCCAAATCAAATTTGTCTTGCACAGTGCTTATTTGCAGATTGAACTGGAACTCTTGTAATGCATGACAGGGACCTTTAACATCTTTAAATATCTACACTATCACCTTAATGATGAATACAGTAGTTTTATTTTTCAGCTAGAATTTTTTTAAACTAGTAATAACCTTTAGTTTTTTTTGTAGAATTAGGAAAGAAAACCGAGTAACATACATTATAAAATAGGAAGGATATTTTAAAAGAGTGCAGGAGAAAAAACAAAACAAAACATGCTTCTTTTAATTGTGGTATATTTCCATAAACACCATATAGTTATAAATAGCTTAAATCCATATGTTATGAGTATGGTTCTGAGATAGTCTACCGGTTCCACACACTGTGATATAAGATTTTCAAATAATGGAGAGGGCACAGCATCTGTTAAACATTTGAATACGGTTAGCCATTTTAATATTTTCAGGTAGTGTTGGACAAACATGTTTCTAATTTCGTGCTAACCGGCTCTAGAAATAGTTTTTTTTTTTTTTTTTATAAATAGTGCCTTTTAAGGAAAGTGGAAAAATAATACGTAAAATAAGTGTACAAACAATACATAATAATGCAAAGGACAGCGTGAGAAGATATGGGAGTCAAGATGGACTTGTCAACTCCAGACATTTCTGAGACAGGGGAGGCTGAACATAGCACTAAGAGGTAATAAGGCAGTAGCATGCAGGAGAGTATGTTGGTAACACACACACACACAAAAAAAACACAACAAGATGATAGGATTGACACTCACATTCCATGGATTCTCTTGTGAATATTAATGGTGTATTCCCTGGTTACCACCTCATTGATGGCAGAACGGCCTTTCTTCTTCTCACCACCCTTCTTTGCTGGGGCCATCTCTGTAATCACACCAATGACAGCAGGGATAAATACACTTACACATAAACACAATGCCTAATACAATCACACCCTCCCCAGCAAAATGAGAGTTTTAGTAATTTCTAATGCTTTAAATAAAATCTTAGGCGGAAATACAAACTTTATTGTTTTTACGGCAGCACATTACTGTGAGAGGCAGCTAAGCTACCGGTATACACTCTCTGCCGGACACGGATCCAATGCCTATCACTGCACCCGGGAGCCGGCAGCACCATGGCTGTGGCCTGGGGAGATCAGGTTTCCGGTGTCCCGGATAAACATCGCCAAATGGGCTCTGCAGCCCGGCCATAACCCGTCAATACAGGCCGCGGTGGCATGGCCGGCCTCCCCTGCATTGCTGCCGGCAGCACCGGCTGGGCTGACAGTGAGAGAGAGCGAGGATGGAGAGCGATGGTGACGGAGGGCCTGGGAAACACGTACTCACTCTCCTAGGGACGATGTCGAAAAGGAAGGAGAAAGGGATTGTGGGTCAGGGGTAAACAGCACAGCCGGGACAACACTTCCGGGTCAATGACGTAATTACGCAGGAGTTACGTTCAAGGGCGACGCTCTGAGCGGTTGCTATAGAGATGACGTGCTGCAAAGAAAGTGGTTGCGATCATAGACATAGAACACGTAGACGCTGCACGCACAGTGTTAATACACATAGTGTGCTGGGGTAGGGGTATTAATGGGTAGGGGTATTAATGGGTAGGGGTATTAAGTGTCCCAAGCCCTTCACTTACCTTTTGTGAGATGGACTTTCTATGGAGGGTTCTTCAATAGCTTCAGTAGAGCGGCGACCGGTCCAAGACGGCTGCCGCGTTCCTCGCCGCTTAGCACGCAATGCGCCGTCTATGTGTTCTATGTCTGTGGTTGCTATGTATGGCTGTCTCCCCGCAGTTTTCTAATGGGAAAAGACGAAGCCATTTAGTTGGGAATTTACTCGGTCTGCATGCTAGTGGATAGTACATGAAGAGTGTTGGTTGCAGTGTTTACCCATTAATACATGGTAACATTAGCTGTGTGATTTAAAGGAACACCCACAACACCATAACTACAATAGCATGCGCAGGGACATCCCCATTGTCAGTAGCCAGGCTGACTTAGAACACTTTGACTTCTTTCCTGGCATTGAGAGGTGCCTCTCCATACCTCTTCTACCAATGATGGAGGGCTGCAGGTCCTAGGTCAGGGGAGCTAATGGCTTCTCTTAGAAGGAGCTTTGACTCTCAGGGAAGATGTGGTGGAGGCGGGTTACTATTATATTGGAATTATTTGGTTGGAAAATACATTTTCATCATTAAATGGGCATTTTAAGTGTCTAAAACTGTTGAAGGACCACTATAGTGCCAGGGAAGCAAACTCATGGCCCCCCTCCTGCCGGGCTGAAGGGGTTAAACACTTACCATTCTCCAGCGCTGGGTTCCCTCGGCGCTGGGGAACTCTGCTCCCTCTCCCGACGTCAGCTTTGAATACGCAAGAGCCAGGCGGGCATTCAAACAGTCCATAGGAAAGCATTACTCAATGCTTTCCTATGGACGTCAGCATCTTCTCTCTGTGATTTTCACAGTGGGAAGCGCCTCAAGCGGCTGTCAATGAGACAGCCACTAGAGGGTGAATTAACCCTAATGTAAACATAGCAGTTTCTTTGAAACTGCTATGTTTACATCTGCAGGGTTAACACTAGATGGACCTGGTACCCAGACCACTTCATTTACCTGAAGTGGTCTGCGTGCCTATAGTGGTCCTTTAAAAAAATTGGCAATGTTTACACTTTTGCCAAGAAAATGGCTGTAGCAGCTGTCAGGCTACTGAATGTGAAAGCATGATGTCACCAAATTCTTTGAATGCTTCTTATTAAGAAACATCCAATTGACTTAGTGCAGGATTGTTACACATGCCCAGTAGGTCCCCGAACTACAAGAAGCATTGGATTGGGAGAAGAGGAAGAGTAGTTGCCTGATCTAAAAGTCCACAGGAACAATTTAACAATAAAAATAAATATTTTTTAATACTAAAGTGTTTGTTTAAATAGAGTTATACTGACTGTACCTAAAATATGTAGATCTTGGAGAATGTCCTTTGGATAGACAAAACAAAAGTAGAGCTCTTTTTTTTTTGCAAATCATAACTCCATGTTTACACAAGAAATAAGGAAGCTTTCAAAGAAAAGAACACCATACCTACTGTATACCATGGAGGATATTCAGTGATTTAGGGTTTGATTTTGTTCTATTACATTTGAAATAAAGAATGATGGCTATCTACTACTTATGCAAATTTGTATTTAGTGTATCGAAAATTGTGTAATTTTCAAAAAAAAAAGTGGAAGGATACCAATACTTTTGACTACATCTTTTATTTATTTTAATACATATAATTAAAAAAAAAACACTCCATCTCCCAATAACAGCTTCATCTTAATACATTTGCTATTGAGTACCTGGGAACAGTGTTGCCTTAGCAGGTTAAACTGTTTTTTTTTAACGGTCTTCACCCCATCACTTATCAACTGCTTCACATCTGTTCTTTCAGCACTCTTCTGCCATCCGTCTTGACTCGTGTCTCTGACTGCCTCTCTGCTATATTTAATTGGGTTACTACTCATTTTTAACTTACAAAAAGCAATGTGTGTGCACAAACCACAGTGCAATAAGTGCTCAATAGATAAATATCAGAAAAAAACCTCTCTGAACCAGGTAGGATTTCGCCAAAGACTTCCTCTTGTCTTCAATAGAATATATGTAGCAAAAAAGTGGATGATCTGCTAAATGAATAACAAGAACAATGCATAGCACATAACTGTGTGTATGAATAAACCAAATGTATAAAAGACAAGTGGCCACTCACACTTTTGTTGAAATAAGAATGCCTTGAGAATAAATTTCTTTTTTCAGCATAAATGCTTTTCCAGGAAAAGTTCTTCCACCACAACTTAACCGGTCAAAAACAGAACTTCTCATCTTTCCTCCCTCACGTGTTGGTACTCCCGTGTCTTCTTCCCTCCAAATTAATGGCCCTACCACCATCTCTACCTTGCAGGCTTGCAATGTGTTTTGTTTGACTTCACCCCTCATGTCCAGTCATTGAAAACAGTTTAGTCCCATAAGGTAAAATGGTGCCTACGGACTCCAGTACTTATAACAACTTCATTGGAATAAGTTTGTCATGGGTGTGGAGTAGCCCTAATTGCTGCAAAAAAGAAAAAATAATCTCTCTCAAAGGTGACATAGGCCCAGAGAAACACTTTTTCAAATTTTCAGGTTATGAAGACCGAAATAGACAAGCGCTTTATTTGACCCTTTAACTTTACAAAACACTGTAAAACTTGTATGTGAGGGTACTGTTACTAAACACACTAAATTAATAGTTTAGAGCAGTAAAACGTATGATGATGATATCATCAGTGAAGGTGCCGTTTTGTGTGAAAAATGCAAAAGATATGCACACTAACTTTGGCCAGTACATAAGCGAACCAAATCAGGAGTTGGTTAGGGTAAGGTCATTTCATCCGTCAGGAGTCCTTGTAAGAAGATGTTGTTAAAACTTAACGTTTAATAATATGTACAGTTAAAATAGTTTATTCAAACACACTTATTACCAAATTACCACCAAATGTGGATAATAATTCTTAAAATGAAAAACGGAATTTTTTTAATAAAAAGAGACAAATTCTTAAATAGAACTAAGAGCGAAGTGCTCTATAGGTTAAGGGATCACTATAGTGTCAGGAAAACAAACTTGTTTTCCTGACACTATATAATCCTTGGGCCCCCCCCTCCCGCTGAGCTGAAGGGGTTAAAATCCCTTCAGCCACTTACCTTTATCCAGCGCCCGGCTCCCTCGGCGCAGGTGACCTCCCCTCGCCCTCAAATGCCAGAGCCGCGCGCGCATTAAAAAGGCCCATAGGAAAACATTTCTCAATGCTTTCCTATGGATGTTCTGCGTGCTCAATGCGATTTTCGCATTGAGATTCGGGGATGCGCCTCTAGCAGCTGTCAGGAAGACTGCCACTAGAGGGTGTCAGAACATTCTCTGAAACTGCTATGTTTACAGCTGCAGGGCTAAAACCTGGGGGACCTGGGACCCAGACCACTTAATTGAGCTGTAGTGGTCTGGGTGACTATAGTGGTCCTTTAAATGCTCTATAGGTTTAAGCAGTTTTATCCAATAGAAGGAGCAGATTTATATTATACTTTGCTATTCAGACTCTGTAAGTTTTAACAGTAGTGTCTGGTAGATAGAACAGAGAGGTGCTGTCCTCTACTGATCAGACTTGGTAAGTAGACACGGTGAACCCTGTTGTAGCGAAAAAAGGGGGACTCTCAACTAAACAGTGAAATATTTTATATATACAATCAAATCTCTTGTTCTCACTGTAAGATGTTGACTCCTTGTTAGTGGGGGGTTAGCAAAGCTAACCATGGCCAGGGTTTGTGACTAAAAGCTATTACAATTAGGCATAAGGCTATCCTAACTATAAGATAAGGCCAGGGACTAATGAAAGTATTTAGAAAATTGGGCAGACTAGATGGGCCGAATGGTTCTTATCTGCCGTCACATTCTATGTTTCTATGTTTAAAAAGGCTGGATATACTCCATTTGAATACCCTGGGTTGTCTACCTTTGCAAATGGTATGCCATGATGGGGGAAATTTTCATTCCTGAGTTGCCATACGATCTCAAAGGCAACATATGCCCAGCAAACCAATCTGGCAAATTTCAATGTGTAAAAACTGAAATGGGCAAGCTCTTTATTTGACTCTCTAGCTTTCCAAAACACCTTAAGACCTGTACGTGGGAGGCACCGTTGTACGTATGAGACATCGCAGCATACAAATATGTGAATTATTTTTGCAGTAAAAAACAGTATTATGACATTTAGAAGTTAACATGTGATGCAGAACTTGGAAAATAACATTTCCTAATTTCTCATACTTTTTTAGATTATATTCAATATAAATTATGTTTCATATATAAATATTTGATGTGAAATTAAAGACCTATTATGCATACTGTACGCAACACAACAGTATGAAATGAAATTACACTTACAGAGACAAGTAGTCACACGACCGCATGGAAATCTCAGTCATCATGGTTACAAGATGTAAGCTGCGAGACCTGTTTGTCTACCTTTCAGAAACGTTACCAGACATGCGAGTCTAAACCTATTTCAGTTAAAATTTAATATCTTACCTCTTCAGTTATGTGCAAGACCTGCGAGTTCCAATCTCTTGCCATGACAAATGATCATACGTTAAACCAATAAAAAAAACGATATTCACAAAAAAAAGAAATCAAAGCCCTATTTCTTCGGTACAAAATGATATATAATAAATGTGGGTGCACATAATATGAAAGAGGTAAATTATGGTTGAACAGAAGTATAGTTAAAATTCTAGGTTTTGTCAGAACATTACATTTGCCTCTGTCTTTAATGGGTTAAGCAAAACTAGCTTCCTGTATAACCAATTAAGTCTATCGAACACTTTTTCAACATTGAGGGTCAACAACAACTCCGGCATTGAGTAGGTATTTAAGTGATGGACCAAATGGGTTAGTTATCTGCACACTGTCGAGTGCGTACAAATCCTGTGTGATCATAATGGATAATCATAGGAAATAGATTTTAATCTATATTTGCATGTAATTTGGAATCCAAATTTAAAAGGGATTAAGGTCAGAAATTAAGTCACACGGTTGTTTTTCTAATTAAAGTAGAGTTATGTGCTGTGAGCATGTCTGCACTACATTCTGTCAATAGAGTTGATAAATATTGGGCTACAAGTTTGGAAAATATCCAGTAACAGACTTGGCTAGCCATCTGGACCTGGTGACTTATTTAAAGACATATCTTGTATGGCTTGTTGTATATCTCTTATGTAAAAATCTAGGAGCAATTGCTCTCCATCCATAGTGGACAGTTGTGGTACTTTTGCTGAATCTAGAAGAGATTGTTCTGCTGAGATAGGTACTTTTGACATCGGATCATTACCCTGCAAATTAGAGAGGCTGGAGTAATACTTAGCAAATTTGTTAGCGATCTGCTGGGGGTCAAGTACTTTTTACTCGTTAGATCATCTTATAAAAGCTATCCTAGTCTGTGCTTCCCTCTGCTAAAGGCCAATGTTTCACCTACTGAATTCCCATGAACATGGTATTTTTGCTTCATTCTATACATCATAAAAGTTTTTTTTTTTTTGGATACCATAGTGCCAGGAATATAAAGCTGTATCCCTTGCACTATTGCTCCCCCTGCCACCGCCCTCCCTCACCCCCGGTATATAAAAGGATTAATAACCCTTTGTTTAATTACCTTATCCCAGCGCAGTTATCCCTCGGCGTTGGGTCGACACTCTGCCCCCTGCAATGTGCCACACTGAGCCTGCTCTAATGCGCATCTGTGGAAAATGCATCTGGTAGACAGCCACTAAGAGGCTGGCTTAGTGCTGCAATGTTTTACATTACAGCACTGAGTGCAATAGGGACACTGCACACAGACCACTTCAATGAGCTGAAGTGGTCTGGGTGCCTATAGTGTCCCTTTAAGTTCAAGTTTATGTAATTCCGCCTTAATCTTTTGTATTTCTCTTTTCAGCTATGCACTAGGTGACACTTTATTTTAAAAATTAAAGGGACACTATATTCACCAGAACAACTACAGCTTAATGTAGTTGTTCTGGTGAGTAGTCAGTCCCTGCAGGCATTTTCATGCAAACACTGTCTTTTCATAGAAAAGGCAGTGTTTACATGAAAGCCTAGGGACACCTTCAGTGGCCACTGGAGGTGCTTTCTGGGACAAAGATGCATGGAGATGCTTAACTTTACGCATATAGATGAATTGATTCAATGCATCTCTATGAGGAGATGCAGATTGGCTGGCTGATGTTTGGCCCTGCCCCCACATGTATTCCTAACCCTATAGTGTTAAAATCACCATCTAGCCCTCCTGTCCCCCCTTGCCTTCCTAAATATAGTAAAATTCTACTTGTATTCAAGTCTGCAGCTCACTGTTAGGGAGGCAGACCAGGGGCAACGCCAGCACAAGTCAAACATAGCCCTGGCCAATCAGCATCTCCTCATAGAGATGAATGGAATCAATGCATCTCTAAGAGGAAAGTTCAGTGTCTGCATGCAGAGGCTGCACACTGTAGCACTGCCACAGGAAACAGTGGCCGGTGGAGTTATCACTAGGCTGTAATGTAAACACTGCATTTTCTCTGAAACAGTGTCAATAATGCCCATCCCGTCTCCTTACTGAAGATAATTTAGTGTTTACCAATTGGGAAGATGTGGTGTAAGTAATTTGTTTTTTCTTCACATAAGCTGTCACAGAAAATTAAATGAAAGAAGAATTTAATGAGGATAGCTTTGGGTATAGAGCTTCATGGCTGCTGGCTCATCCCACTGATTTTGAGGCTGCAAGGGTTGTTTTTTGCACATACAAGTTTTGATTTATATTCCCTGGGCTTCTCAAAGAAATTCACCTAAGACTGCTCAGTCAAGAGAGATCAGAATGTGCTTAAAGGACACCACCCAGACTGCCTCGCTTAACGACAAAGATTGGAAGGAATGTGAGGGTGCTTTCACTGTGTCAGAGAACATGCAATCCTGGTCAGAGGTGGATGCGTCATTCTCAGAGTCGACATTGGAGAATTTGTCTGAGTACTCCCAGAGCTGCTCCTGCATTGTCCAACCTCCTCAATTTGTGGAAGGGGGCAGTATAACACAGCGCCAATCAAATGCTCAGTGGGAGATTGATTGAATAACCAAAGTCTGACTCTTATTTACCGGAAACAAAACAGCAACGCAGGGTAAAAATGAATGAACCACTGCACACAGACCATTTGATTGAGATGAAGTGGTCTGGGTGCCTTTAGCGGTTCTTTAAATGGTGTCAGATGCAGGCTGTTAGTTAAGCTTCACAAAAAGATGTTATGCATGGCACTGTCATCAGAACAGAAGCACACAGCTCAATGCAGTGTTCATTATAATATTTTACATTCTTGATAACTAAAACACCAGTAGGAAAGATTAACAAATTAAAAGGAAACATAAAATACAATAAAAAACATGTTTATTGAAAAGTGCACATTCTCACAGAACAAGATGTAAAGCACGAGGTTAAGTGATTATTTTTTTTTTTTAACGACATAAAAAATCCAATGCAAATCATATATAATAAAAGTTCCAATTTCCAGCATTGAAACGTTTTCATTATTAGTGCAAACAAACGCAAAAGGAACTTAAACTTACATAGACAAAACAATGAACATTTGACAACAAGACTCGGGAAAAAATTCCTACTACAAGAAATGTTTGGCATGCCAGTACTGGACATTTAATCACAGATTAGAAACAGCTTTATCTCAAAGTTGCAGAACTGCTTATAAAACAAAATAGAAAATGAAAAAATTATAAATGGAAAAACAAAACGTGAAAGAAACTAAGACTGACAAAACGTCTATTGTGCTTTGGTGACTTGTGTTCCAGAGTAAAGAATAGTTCTGGAACTTCCCCAGTCCCACCAGTGAACTGCATATGAGCTATTGTTCTAGAATACTTCCTTTAGCGTTTCCTGCTGCTTTAAAGGACCACTATAGGCACCTAGACCACTTCAGCTTAATGAGGTGGTCTGGGTGCCTGGTCCATATAGGGTTAACCTTTTTTCTATAAACATAACAGTTTCAGAGAAACTGCTATGTTTATGTTAGGGTTAATCCAGCCTCTAGTGGCTGTCTCATTGACAGCCGCTAGAGGGCTTCCGCGTTTCTCACTGTGAAAATCACAGTGAGAAGACGCCAGCGTCCATAGGAAAGCATTGTGAATGCTTTCCTATGGACTGGCTGAATGCGCGCGCAGCTTCTGCCACGCACGCGCATTTAGCCGGCTCTGGGGAAAGAGGTAAGTTTAACCCCTTCCTCTCCATCCAGCCTGGCGGGTGGGGGACCCTGAGGGTGCGGGCACCCTCAGGGCACTATAGTGCCAGGAAAACGAGTATGTTTTCCTGGCACTATAGTGGTCCTTTAAGCTATTGACCCTGTTCAAGTGCCACCAATCTTCTCTTGAAATCATTTATCAGAAACCACACTTCCTCCCTAGCATTTTCATGCACAAGTCTTTACATAGAAAACATAACTAACGTCTATCATTGTCATACTTAAGACATATTCCCAACAATTACAGGTGTCACAGAACAATGATAATTAGCAGCACATATATAGGTGACATGTCCCATTCCTATTAAGATAACTGCTTTAGTTTAATGTCCATGAAGGAACAGTAGGAAATAGATAGGCAATGTCTGGCATTCTTGCTGCTTTGGACCCCGCGTCCTGGCTGGTAAAGTAGAATGGTTATTTGTAGGCCATGACAGCTTGGGTGCCAGAGGTAACTTACTCATCCCTGAGCCTGTAACAATTTGGATTAAATGGCTGAAGAGCTCAGTAAAATACTTATCACAATACCTTTACAGAAGGTTCACTGAGAAACATAGCATTATCACAGCTGCTGCAAAACTGTTATTTTTATACAGATGTTAATGTGGTGCAAGTCATTTGTCTTTCCTTTACATAGGCTGTCACAGAAAATGAAATGATGAAAGAAATGATGAATTTAAGAAAGATAGCTTTGGGTACTGAGCTTCATGACTGCTGGCTCATCCCACTGGTTTTGAGGCTGTAAGGGTTGTTTTTTGCACATTCGAGTTTTGGTTTAATTTCCCAGGGCTTCTCAAAGAAATTCACCAAGGACTGCTCAGTCAAAAGAGAGGCCAGAATGTGCTCGAAGGACACCGCCCAGACTGCCTCGCTTAGCGACAAAGATTGGGAGGAATGCGAGGGTGCTTTCACTGTATCAGAGAACACGCAATCCTGGTCAGAGGTGGAAGCGCCATTCTCAGAGTCGACATTGGAGAATTCGTCTGAATTACTCCCAGAGCTACTGCTGCGTTGTCCAACCTCCCCAATTTGTAGAAGCAGAGTAGTCACAGTGGCAATCGCTTGATACAAATCGTTTTCTTCGGGGTCAGTGAGGAACAAGCTGTACAGTGTTTTGCAGAACTGTATGAATTCTCTCTGTAAAGGAAAATGTAGACAATATATAAATATGTACATACCTAATAATTTTGCTGTGATCTAGTATAAAAAAACTGGGCGTCTACTTCCATTAGCAGGCATTTGAAGGCCATCTCTCAATCTATTCAATGTCTTTTCTTCTGTTTACTAAACTCTGAGTGTTATGCACAGAGTGGAGAGGGACACTAAACCTGTATGGGGGTATACTCAACTATATATGTGGAGATAAATGTTTTAACTCTAAGTGGGATGTGGAAACAGATAATTGCTCTCAGAACTAACTGAATAACCCAGAGGAAAACACTGTCTGCAAGAATATTGTACCTGAGTCATTTTGGGCAATTCTATTTCTGTGTTTTTTTCTTTTTCTTTGGCCAAGTCTTTCAGCATTTGTTTTAGTTGCTTTTGATAATCTTTCTCTCCTCCTATTGGGCACAAATAAAAACAGATTACAGTATTAAAATAAAATCATTAACATTACAAACACATATAAAAAGGAAATGAGAATAAGTTTTCTTTTCCCAAATTGATGTGTGTTTTATCTCAGAGACGTCCCTTATCATTTTATCTCTACGAAAATTTCAACATCTTATACAATCAGATACTACCAGAGTCTGAAGATGAGCAAATACATGTATCAACAACAAACTGGTGAAGAATTTCAGCAAGTTATAAAGGCTTGTACACTAAATTATGAATGGTCAGTAATTGACCTGGGGAATGAAAATTGTAGGCCAAACAAATTGGGGAAAAAATGATTGATCTGCAACTTTGGCCCATAATTTGAAAATTATCAATATGCCTTCCTATTGATGTACACTTTGCAAATATAGTTGTGATGGTGCCAAAAGGTCCCTGGTGCCCGGCTTACCAATAGGGGTGAAATCGTTCATGAATGGTTTAATTCCAAAGTCTTCTCTCTAGTGCAAGTTAGACCTGTCCATGTCCTTCTGCCTCTCTTATATTGTTCATACAGAAAATTTCAGGCTGCCTCAGACAGGGGTGCCACTGATTGGCTAGGGCTGATTCTCTAAGCCAGGGCTTCCCAACCAAGTCATCAAGTACCCACTGCCAGTCCAGGATTTAGGGATTACCCTGCTGCGTCTAAAGTTATTTTTTTTTTTCTTATTCTAAAAACACCTTAGACACAATTCTGGACTGTTAGGGGGTACTTGAGGACTGGGTTGGGAACCACTGCTCTAAGCCATTCAGTTGCTCGCTATTGAATACAGCTTGAGAAATATGCATGTTTCTCTGACAATCGGCGGCGCCACTGTCTGAGGCAGTCCGAGGTTTTCAGTTTTAAAAAATCCCACAGACGTGGAAGGACAGGGGCAGATCTAAGGACACTGGAGAAAATACTTTTAGATTAAGTATTTTCCCTATTCTCTAGTGTTAAGGGAATGCTCTGGGCACCATATAAACAACATTCACGGTTTAACCCCTAAAAGTAATCATGTTCGAGGGACCTCCAGGCACCAAAACAACTTTATCCCTCTAGAATGTAAGCTCATTGAGCAGGGCCCTCTACCTTTCTGTTCCTGTATGTCCAGTTGTCTGGTTACAATTGCATGTCTGTTACTCCACCAATTGTACAGTGCTACGGAATCTGATGGCGCTATATAAAATAATAAAATAATAATGTTTTTATGACGCCCAGAGGTTCACTTTAATAAGACTGCGACCTAGTGGTAGAATTTTAACATTACAACTAATTCTACAGAGGTGAGTTTTTTTTTGTAAAAAAAACATGGGAGGCACACAAAAAAAAAGTTTAAAAAAACAAATACCGTTTGCTTTTGTGATAGTCAATGGTCTGGTTGTTGACAGAAGGGGACCCTTTAGGGGTGACTGGCAGTCCTGGTCATTCTCTGTGAGAGCTAATAAGAAAGCAGAATGTAACATTTTACCGTTTACCGTTTTTCCATTAAAACTAGTTACGGTATGTTAAAGAGTTGTTTTAAGCTAACATGGTGTGCTTACCGATTTTATATCACTTGCTAGAAATAATACTGAAACTGACCTCGCTCCTGCATTAACAACCCATGAATGGCGGAGAAGTAATGTGGTCATTCTAATTTCATTCTAATAGCTTGAATTTATAAAGCTATTCCATACACTTTCTTGTGGAAGGTATACTAGAAATACGCTGCGCTACAAAATCTTTATCATTTGTTTCACGTTACGTACATACAAATAGAAAATGCATATATTTCACTGTCTGCCTCTTGAAAAAAAAATAAAAAAAAAATAATAAGATCTTACCAGGGGGTATATGCAGTCTATACAACAATTTGATTTTTTCATTCATCTCCCCATAGTACATTACATCTGCAAAAAACATGAAATATTATGTGATGCTGTATATAATATGTAATATCAGTGTTATGTGCATCCAGAAGTACATGTATAACTGTCCAAGGCCACTGTTGATATTTTCAGATGGATGTGGGTGTTAAAAGACTCTAAATCTGAAAGCAACTCGGCCCCACTGGCCATACCATGTATGGTAATTAGGCTGCTGTGTATTGTAATTAAGCTTGGAGCAGACAGACATTGATGCAACTAGCAGCATATATTTCTCCAGAGTTAAAATTGAACCGACTGATATTAGTAAGTTGAGGTAGGACACCATGTGCCTATATGGCGGGACTAAATCCCTATACTTTATACAAGAGAGGTGATTTTTAAATAGACTTGAAAGATTGTTTGAAAATGTCTGCATGTGTACATCAAGCCATATTCATGGATTTGTAATTTTTTTTTTTTTTTTTTTGAAGTGCAATGTGACACTACACAAGTGCAATACACAGGTCAGTTAAGACAAATGTCATGACATTGATTAATGTTAATTAGTGACTGGTGCGCGATACAAGACTTGTAAGAAGAGATTCCTATTCTATTAAAATGTGGTGGGATGTCATTCTCACCCTAACTATTACAATGTAGTGGGATGTCGTCAGTTTTTTATGGCACTAACACTGAATGTTAACTATATATTATTATCCCTTTTGCTTTATCAAAGAAACATGACTGATAAGGTCCACTAGACTGTAGGGTTATAATGTATGTATGTTAAAAAAAAAATATCAATTACTGTAAAAACACTTGCAAATCTGCTTAGTCTAAAAACACAATGTTCTGTGATGTAAACATCCAACTAAGAAATTCTTAAGATAGCATGGACATCTTCAAAGGATAAATATTTTAAACAACCAGAAAATCCAAAGTGAACAATATTAATGTCTTACAGCTCATGTCATAAATCGATTCCAAGAGCAGAACGGTTAGCATTTTAATTCCAATTTTCAGTTTATTTGCTCACCTAAACACCAAGCAAATGATCTAAACTCAATAAGATTGTCCACATTTTCATCCAACAGACGGAACACCCTTCCTGTAAGAACCTCTGTATGTGCACTGCATGTCCAGGGAGACATAAGTCGGAACAGGTTCATGAACTGCTGGTTGTCAATCTTGTACTGTTCAGCGTAGGGTCTGCTTGGGTCATGGCGTTCAATGGATGGAGATGTCCTTTCCCAATAACAGCTGATTAGATGCTCTCTCTAAAAAATAGAATAAAAAAAATAAACCCTTTGGCAGAATACCTAAAGCTTACTAGTTTCTCTGGCTCCAATACATGGAGAGAGGATAGAAAAGTAAGATTTGTTTTGGACAACAATATAAATGTTACTCTTCATAAATCCCTTGCAACATTTTGAGCTTTTTCTTAATTGATCACTCATTTCCAAACAGGGGGGACTCCTGTAAGAAGTATCAACAGATATTGGAAATGTTCTTTTGCAGCTGCAAGCAAATAGGCCCAAGATACTGACGAGAACCTTCTAGTTAAATCACCTAGCAAGCTGACCGTGTCTTTCCTAGATGGGGACTTACATATCCTCACATCCTATGGGGAAAATCCAAGTAATATTAGGAGATGTTAAGCAAGATCTCCCCTCCTATACACTCTGCATTTCCTCCCTCCATTCCACATTGTTTTTTTTTATTTTCTAAAGACTTTATTGGTCAGAGCTTACATTGAGTTACAGCGATAGTTAGAAACAAAAAGTATTGGTGCAGCCATATGCAGTACAATATACAGTAGGTTTTGAGTTACGTTCGACTTTGCTTCCTTATTTGTAGCCATTATGTGCAGATCTGCAGAGTCATTCTATCCCTTGCTCTAAGTTTTTAGTTTTTTTTTTTTTTTTAAGAGCATGCACATGCCCTCTGAGCACGCGGAATGGTCCAATCACAGGCTTCTCTATGAGTGCTGAGTGGATACTTAAACTATATACCAAGAAATCTATGCCACAACACAGCATTATTTCTGGAGCAAAAGAGAAACACCACAGGAGTTCATTTCACATAAGATTTCTCTATTTTATATACCCTGGAAGGGTGATGAGCGTGTCACTACCATCTGTCTGTGAGTGCATTACCTAGATGTTTTGTGGCGTTCTTACACTATTAGCTGTATTACGCTATGTGCTCTTTGTGTTCTGTTTTCAGATTCCTATTATTTCCCCCTCCCCCCATTATACCAACCACTGTTTTTAAGGTTGTTTTATACTCAATTATTTGGAGCTATACACTTGGTTGTGTGGTTCTCTCCCACTTTCTGCTTTATTCTCTATGAGAAACCTGTGATTGTACCACATGCGACCTCAGTGACGTCGGAGTGGGGAGCATGGCCCTGTGCTGGATTCTTGGTGAGTAAAACCTTTTTTCTCATGTTTAACTGCAAACTGAGAGGGGGGGGGGTGTCTCTCCACAGTACCCAATAGGGCATATTACAACAGAAAGGATGGGGGTGTCTCTCCACAATGCCCAATAGGGCATATTACACTGGAAAGTTCCGCCCTCTCAAAAATGTTATACTAACTCTTTAATTCATGCTTTTAACCAATGTTTTCTCATACCAAAAAGAGCAGAATATGTATTTGTACAACAACTTCGTCTCTTGTTTGCATTTATACATATGACTGCAACCTAAAAATAAAAAGTTTAAAAAATTGCCATGTAAGCTTCTTAAAAATATATGTAAAGATTTAAGAAATGATGATCACTATAAAAAAAAAATTGTATAAAACATATGTTTCAAACAGTCAAATGCCTTGTAACAAATAATCTGTGTGACCGAGCTCCTGTACTGTGATTAAGTACCTCCGCCAGGTACTAAGGTTCCTTTCTGCTACCAGGGACCTTTAAACGCCTCAGATCCAGACAGCGAAGTTTAACAGGGGTCTCTGGTGATCTCTTACACTGGACCAGGCTCAGGGGAATATAGCTTTGAAGACCCATTCTCCTGCAGAGCAGTGATTATAGTTTTATTATAGCTCCCCCACATTAGACTGAATGTAATCTGAATGTAAGGGGTAGAAAAGCTATAGTAAAGCTATAATCACTTCTCTACCGGAAAGAGTGTCTGCTGAGCTGTATTCACCTCGAGTTGGTCCAATGGTAGAGGTCTTTAAATCTTCAGCAACTGGGTTTGTAACATTCCAGGAAGCTGGTCTGGCAGAGGTACTCAGTCAGAGCACAGGAGCTCTGTCACAATCTGCAATCAGAAAATTAGATGATCATACTAGCCATATCAAGTATCAGTCCAAAACTAAAAATAAATAAATACATCTACTTTGTGTCTGCTCTAGCAGGTTATACACTATAAAAATATATATTTATTTATTTTCACAGTTTTATACATTTTATTCATATTAAATAATGTTCACAACTAATGCAAATGTATATACGCTTTTCTCTTTGTTTAGCAGAAGACCACATCTTACCTTGAACAAGTCAAACAGCTCGTCTAAATCTTCAGGGGGGAATGAGACATCAGGTGCAACAACTCTAAGCTAATAAAGCGAGGGAGAACAAAAAACAGAAAAATTACCCAAAACTACAGTTAAGGTAAAAGCCTGTACCTAACATTGGGCTGTGGTGGTGCTTATGTAGACATAGTATGGATAAAAAAAATAGCCTTTACGCTAATCCAGTTTCTATTGTTTACCAACAATCAACCTAGATATAACTCGTTGTTAAGTGTTTAAAATTTTTTAAAAAATGTGCAAAGTTTTTTCCACTACCTAACTAACGTAAACCTTTGTTTAACTCTGCATACTCTGGTTATTGTGGCGCGGTGCGCTTTATGTGAAATTCCATGCACAAATAAAATAAAGAATTAAAAAAAAAATAAAAAAATAGCCTAATGATTAGAAAAAAATATACAAGCATTCAGACATTTTAGGGAGCTATTCTAGATTTAGAAAGTGCTAGGTATGTTCATTCCATACAGTGATAGACAAAACCCCCCCCCCCAAAAAACACAGCTCAATAAAGAGGAATCTACAGTGACTGCTCAATGCTTTGCCGTTTTAACTGAATATTAATGGGGTAAAGGAAGAGTAGATCTGTAAGGTAAATCACTGTCTGTATGCATGGTTATTTTTAGCACTCTTATCAATGTATTTATTACCTACAAATCACCTACATATTAGACAGCGCTGTAGTACAGAATAAAATGTGCTGGGAGCAGCTATCATTTGATGAACATGAGCAAGGTTTTTCTGATATTTTGTATTCATGACTAGAGCATTTTTTTTTTAATTTTGTATTTTTTGTAAGTATGTGTTGATTCCATTGTAATTTAACAATTTCTGATTATACAGATTATATATTAAAAAAAACACACAAAAAAAAAACACACACCTAGGGCTTTCTTGTGACACCCTAAATAAATACAAAGCCCAGCATTATGGATGACTAAAATAAGAAAAATAAGGATACATTAAGAAATAAAGATTTATACACGATGAGTGCAAAAACTAGAGTTAAACTGCCCAAAATCTAGGATATCAAATAAAGTTTGGTAGTTATAGGATATATTTTGCAAGTAGTGAATTACTGCTTTGAAAAATGTGGTATACGGAGACAAAAACTTTAATAGCAGTGACAGAATCCAAAACAAAAGTAGATATTTTCATAAAGTAGACCATCCAGCACATTTAGACCACACTACACCCATCAAGTAACACCTCCTTGGCAGACAATCATACAGCTCTTACTCCTTCCATTAACCCCTTAAGGACACATGACATGTGTGACATGTCATGATTCCCTTTTATTCCAGAAGTTTGGTCCTTAAGGGGTTAAAACTGCTGAGCGGAAGATGCAAACGTGCTCTACTAGAGCGCACCTGCCACTGCTTTCCTCCAGTCATAGTGAGTCAGGGCTCATTGTACCAGCTGAGAATCAAAGGTTTCTCAGGAAGAAACCTCTTAGTTGGCTATTTCCTCACCATAGACAAACTCTGTGCTGGAAAAAAAACATCTACAGGCATAAGGAAGCACTTTTTAAATATCGCTCCATTGCCAACTAAATGCATGCATGTTTTAATTATATCTACTAATTTTTTTGATGTTTTATCTTTATTGTAGAGTATTCAGTTAACTCATTCCCATGATATGTGACCAGCACCTTGTATAGAATGTATGTTATTAGTTATTGATTCTGTTTATCTTACAGGATGGTGACATCATATTCAGTACAGACAGGGACAAGTACTCACAACATTTTGCTTTGTAGTTTCTTCGTGGTTTTGGAGAACACGCATCCTGTGCTTACATCGTAAGTGCTCAATCTGTTCTACAGAATTATTATTGCCAAATTTCTGAAAAGGAGCACAGTACGTCAGCCAGAAATAAAGGAGTGTGCTTTATACATTATTTAACTCGGTGTTCAAACTGCAATGACACTACAAGACCAAAAATAATATTAAACAGAGGGATATTGTTAGATCTCATTTAGATTTACTCTGAAATACAGATGGGTGCTTCTTCTGTTTGTTGATATGAAGAATGAACAGTGGGGAAAACTGAGATAACAACTAAAGAAATACATTCCAACTTGGTAATCTATTCAGTCGATGTATTTCTCATAGCAAATTCAATGAAAACTGATGATGTGGATAGGTGATATTCTATAAATTATGTGGATGCAGACATTCTATAAGTTATGGATTGCTCTAACTACAATTTTATAACAATGCTTTTTAAGTAATGCAGATTCTGCCAAGTCTTTAAAAAAATTGAAAGCACAAAAAGTGGGCAGACTTTGAAATGGACTTCACCCACTTTAGATATCAAATGAATCTATATTGAGAGAACTTGTGTAGTGCTCGGTTTGGGAGACATTGCTCATTCTATTTGCTGAACTATTTATCCAAGAGAAATACCTCATATGAGTCGCGAATTAAGTCTGAGATATCTGTGAATGGATAGACTTCCTGGTCATTGGTGAGTAGGCTGGGCACGTTTCCAATGGGCGGAAGAGGACTGTCTTCATTTTTAACATGTTCTAAGAACCTGCACAATAGGACATTTCTAATCGTTATGACATTACAAAGCTAAAACAAATATATACAATACAAACAATATTTTTTATAAGTGAATTAATAATTTAATATATCTGATAACCGTGTCTTCAAAAACAAAAAAATATATTATTAGTTAAACATGTCACAATCAAATTAATTTGCACCTTAGTGTTCTGGAGTGCCTTATTTAGAAGAAGCAAAGTTTATTGTATATGTAGAAGCCCTATAAAGGGTTAAATGTGAAAGGGTTTCATAAAATACCCCTTCCTGTCTCATTAGAGATGTTTACACTTTGTCTGATACCAGCAAAGTTTATTGTATGTGTAGAAGCCCTATAGAGGGTTAAATGTGAAAGGGTTTATAAAATACCCCTTCCTGTCTTACTGGAGATTTTTGGCTGATATCAGCATATTGAATGGCTAGTGTAGGAACTCACCTATTGAGGCTTGCCTTGACGTGGCAGGTGAGCTTATATATTCAAATGGCCATTGGAATAAAACTAAAGAGCCTCCATTTTGTTTAAATGTACATGGGGATTTTGGCCAGAGCGCAGGTAACGTTCTCTTTGTTTTTACTATGTATTTTAAGCTGTTGGATACTAAGCTACTGCTGCTGTAAGCGCGGTGCTTTATTTTTGTGTTTGTAATATAAACACTGCCTTTTCTCTTAAAAGGCAGCGCTTACATTAAAAAGCCCGCCTGGACATACTATACACACCAGACCAACTACATTAAGCTGTAGTTATTTTGGTTTCCCTTTAACTGAAGTTACTTTAAGTGTAAAATAAGTAATATTTGTTTTGACAGATTCAATTTTTTAGACTTAATACGGACACACAAATTTGAACACACATAAAGCAAAACTAAATTGAAAATAAACTACAGATACCTGCTTAGTATCATAAGTGCCTGCCCATCATCTTTGCTGTTACATAGCTCCACCGCTGTGGCATCTAGTACTGCCAGCCCAATCTGGAAAATTGCCTTGATGCCATCATAGAAGAAACAGTCCACCACATTAACAGCACTTTGAAGGGGCATGATACTGATAAACAGTGTGAGAAACCACGACAGGGAAATAGAAGCCAGTGTGCATAAATCGGTGATGTGTTCAGCCAGCTCAGGGATACGCTCTTGTATAAGTTCTTCAAAGACGGATTGGTCAACCTGAGCTCCTGCAGAGGATAATATTAGAATGACACATGTAACATTGCTACAACATGTGCTTGCTTAAAATAACATAGGAAAGTGTGCTCAACGGACAGTATCTCTATTCTGTATTTCTCAATGAGTGCTATTCAACGCTGCTGTATTCTTTTTGATACTTCAGCAGACTGTCATTTAAACCATATAAATCTAATTTAATGTGCACAAAATTGAACACTTTTTGTTCAGTTACCTGGCTGGTTGGTATTGAATGTTAGAGCAGGGGACAGCAACCTATGACACGCTTGCTATGCATGGCATTTGAGGTGCCTTAGCACAGCACGCATGGCTGCCAGACCCAAACAGGCTGGTGATATCTTAGGATCTCTGCTGGAGCTGACCTATTAAGGGTCCCAGTGGGATATCTGTTAGTGCCAACCAAACATTTGGTACTAGTGGTAATTGCAGCAGGTGGTGGGTGAGTCCTCATCACTTCTTCCCAGTGTTTGTGAAGGGAATTGGTCATTGGAGGAATGCAGTATAGCCCCTGCCCCTGGCCCATACCTGACCAGGCCAGTGAACCTTGGACCCCAGGGAAGCCACCCATACCGCCATACTCACAGCTCGCAAAACAACACCACTGTGTACAATTCCCTCACAAGCAGCCTCCCACACAACATGACATATCACCCACGTAAATCCCACAAGTATCCCACATTCAAAAACATAATATAATATACAGCCCACATACATATGTAGCACACACAATACTATTAACTGCTGGGGGTAAGGACTGGTTTGGGAACCACTGCTCTAGAGCCATGAATATAATTTGGGTCTCACCTCAAGTTCTGTAGCAATATTTTCACTCTTTCCGACGCCTAGAGTGTTTAGAATTGTCACGCCTCACGCCCCTCAAAAAAAAAAAAAAAACCCAAAAAAACCTTACAGCTTATTTAGTACAGCAACTCCAATCTTTCTATTGTGTTTATCTTTTATTACTTCGTTGTATTTCATAAACAAATGCATGCTTTTCTCAAAGCTTTATTGGAATGTCAACAAATACAAAAGGAAACAAAATATAAGCATACAGGTGAAAACTGAAAATCAACCGTCAAACAGGTGAAATGTGTCACTTAAAGGGACTCTCCAGTGCCAGGAAAACAATCCCATGTCTAATTACCTGAATCCAGCACCCATGTCCCTCGGTGCTGGGTCAGGCTCCGCCCACGATCCTCCTCCATCAATGTCAGCCAGCATGGGAGTCCTAATGCGCATGCATTATTTAATGCTTTCCTATATGGAAAATCTGACACTGGAGCTCCGTGAGGCCATCCAGCGTCAGATAACCAACCAAAGGTCGGTTTTGATTCCGGAAGCCCTCTAGTGGCTGTCTGTTAGACAGCCACAGAGGGCAGACTTAGAGCTGCAATGAAAACATTGCAGTTCTCTGGAACTGCAATGTTTAACATTGCAGCACTAGGTGCAAAAGGGACACAGCACCCAGACTACTTCAATGAGCTGAAGTGGTCTGGGTGCCTGGAGTGTCCCTTTAATATACATATGTGAACTATCTGGTACACAAAATGAACATCCACACATCAGATATTATTATTCTAGATAATGTAGTATAAAATTGAAGATAACAGATAAAAATCTGAATATCTATCTATCTATATATATATATATATATATATATATACATATATATATATACACACACACATACATATACATATACACACACACACAAAACTTTATTCAAGAGGACACATCGATCCAGGAAAGAACAGTCTAAAATGTACTTTAATTATATAAAAGTTTACATAAAAAGGAACCTCCAGGAACACCAAGTTGATTTATGGAAGCCCAATATTCTGTAGCAGGTTCACAGAGTCCAGCGACAACAAATCAAAACACTCCTGTTAGTCCCTCAGATTTCTGTGGTCACATGCTAGATACCTGTTCAAGACAAGGGTCATCCAGCTGACCAGATCCACAGCCTCAGGTAGGCATATGCACACAAAAGACAGGATACAAGAAAACAAAGGGCATAGGAACTAGGACAATAGAGCAAGGTGAAGGTTTAGTTGCACCTAATGCAAGTGAGAAGTTAAGTTTGCCACCTCCTAACAGTTCTTATACTACCCCTAAACTAAACACACATAACAGAACAAACACCTGAACTAAAGCAGAACACAAAGCAGCTTACCTGAGGCAGATATTGATCAGACTGAGCAAACAGAGGAACATGGTGGAACTGGTGGTTAAATACACAAAAGGGACAGGTATACAATTACATACAGTGAAAACCAGACTCAGACTGAAACACATGGAAACTGGCACCAGGCAAGTCCATTAATAGGGCTGCCAGTGATGGAACTTAAAGGGACACTCCAAGCACCCAGACCACTTCTGTCCATTGGAGTAGTCTGGGTGCCAACTCCCATCACCCTTAAACTGCAATAATTACCTTGCAGGGTCCTCCTCCAGTGGCTGTCTATCAGACAGCCACTAGAGGGACTTCCGTGTTCTTAAAACCCGAAAAGTGTTTTAAACGACACTGGACGTCCTCGCGCTATGCATGAGGACCTCCAGCGTCGCCAGAATCCCCATAGGAAAGCATTGAATAATGCTTTCCTATGGGGAGGTCTAATGCGCACGTGCTGCAATTGCAACGCATGCACATTAGGTCTCCCCCGTCCGCTGATGTGGGCAAGGGAGGAGTGTGGGGGGAGCCTGACCCAGCGCCAAGGGACATCAGCGCTGGATTAAGGTAAGTCACTGAAGGGGTTTTAACCCCTTTAGCAACATGGAATGGGGGGTGGGAGGGAGGGGGCACTGCAGGGTCCTGTAGTGCGAGGAAAACAGATTTGTTTTCCTGGTACTGGAGAGTCCCTTTAACAATGACTGAGCTGCAAAATATCAGACGAAGCCTGACAAAGAAAACCAGCACATCAACACTAGAGGGCAGCACTAATTGAGAAATAACCTACTGAAAAACAAGCTGGTAGTGACTAGCAAACACCATGTTTATTATCTGCCTGCTAGAGAGATTCTGCATTATAAATGTGTGGCTACACTATTAGTGCACTGTCACCTGTAATTTTTAAAATAATTTATTTGTGCTGTGGCCATGGTCTCCTTCAATTGGTGCTGAGTGCAGAGACCCTAAACCCAATCAAACTCAGCCAGCCTACTGGTGAGAAATAGGGAAAATATGTAGATGTTTTGCGTTTCTGGAGCTAAATTTATTGGAACTTGTATTTATTAATAGTCTAGTTGCAATGTCTAAAATAAGTCACCCATGCATTTGGTATTATATGTAGAATTTTATTTTTATTTGGAACATATGATGCTTGTTAATCTTCTGTCTTACACAATTGAATACTTTTAAACTGCACAACATGCGTCTTTTTTTGTGGAGTGGGGGTGATTTTCTATATTCTATTTTTCAATTTATTTTTTGTGTGCACATCCTTCCAAAGGTACACTCTAAGCACCATAACCAATTATACGGTTTAAATAAACACTACAGCATTAGGAATACAAACCTACATTCCTAACGCTATACTAGTGTTCTCTTCACCATTTAGATTCAGGGCCTTCCATTACACTCTCAAAAAAATAAATAAAAATATACGAAAAAATAAAAAAAATAATTAAACCAAACAATAATTACATTGAAAAACAAAGGTATTACCCTTTTTCCACCATGGAGCTCACTTCATACACCACTCATTCTGCCTCCAGTGACATCTTCCTTGGAGGCAGTTTCATCTTTGCCTTCTTGTTCAACCCAATGCTTCTCATACAGAAGCAATGGAAATTACAAGCACCTGCCCGACGAGCACCATTCTTCTCCGATCAAATGCTTCCCATAGGAAAACATTGTATCCATTGCTTCCCTATGATCAGAATTTGAGGATGTTCAATGCTGAATGTCACTTGACTGGATCAAACTTGGTCGTTGTAGCATAATCAACCTCTAGTGGCTGTCAGGAAGAAAACCACTAGAGGTGTGTTTAATCCTGCAATGTAAACATTGTCACATCTACAAAATGGCAATGTTTTACATTGGAAGACTAAAACAACAAGTCACTGCACCCATGCAACTTTGTTAAGAAGTGGTCTAGGTGCCTAAAGTGATCCTTTTAGGTGCCAAGATCATTTTTAAGTCATTGCATTTGAGCACATAAAACATAGTTTCCTGTTCAATGTTCCTTATTTTTCTCAAATAAAATATAAAAAAAGGTATGGGGTGGAGTAAATGTAAATGTTTATGACTTACCAAGAACCCGGTGATTGAAATAATCTGGCAGCATCCTTTCACAGACAGCCACTAACAGCCAAAATGCTTCCTCTTCTTTGGCATACAGGAGGAGGACAGAAGTCAGAATGTTCATGGACTGAAACAGGTTTATATAGATAAACAATAAATATGTCATTAAATAAAGTAGTGTATTTTGTAAACCTGTCCTCTGTTGCACCATACAGAGTTCTGTTAACCCCTTGCAGTCCATGTTCTCATTAAATAACTGGAACCACGGAATCAAGGCAGAAAGTGTTAAGCAATTTCCATTTAGTTCATACTCCTATTAATTTATTAGGACTCCAAGGGATCAACATAGTTTTTGTGTGGATGCACAGCTTTATGCAAGACAGATATTAGTCACCCGAATTGATGGGAAAATGCAGTGTATAAAAATATATGTACATGCATAAACACTGGAAGTAAATTAAGGACAACTGTCACATCAAAAATGTTTTAATATAATAATTCTTTCATTAAGAAGCAGGGAAGATCACGGAGACTGTCGGCTTTCAAACAGCGTGCTTTTTAAAATAACTTATCTTGTCAATCTTTCCATGTATTGCCTAGCTAATTACACATTGTATTTGATGAGATAGAGAAATCATTACTTATGTCCCATTAATGAGAAGGAAATCATTAGTAATCCCTTATGAGGGCATGTTAAAGAGAATAATTAGACAGGTTGTAACTAAATTCTCTCTATAAATTAGTCTGTCATCATGTACCTCTTGAGAGCCACATGTGTTAGTGAGTCCCTGTCCTGCAATTACAATACAGCAGTTTTTAAAAAGCATATAAAAGACACATGAACAAATAACGCCACTTTAAAAATTATATTTCACAATAAATTATTGGAAATTGCAAACATACAAAATTGTGACAAATATATTAGGGGGAAAAAATATTAATATTGAACAGTTTCAAAAAGACTTGATAGAAATGTTAATTTTGAAAACTAAACTGGAAGAAGATTTTTAAAACATGCACTAATAGACAATCAGGGTTATTTAATAAAGTGACAATTCAAAGTTAATTTTTAGGCCAAAGTAGCCAATCCTAAAGTATAACAGATTTAGAGAATGTTTCTAGTTCAGCTACTTTGGCCTAAAACTTTAAATTCACTTTAGTGAATAAACCGAAGTATGTCTAGTATTTTATAGAACAACTATAGAGAGAAAAATAAACACAGTTGTATGCCAAGTTTACATTTACAACATATCAGCTATGATTTATTACACCACGTTTCTCACGTTAACAGAATTACAATAATGGTGCTATTAAAGATATAACCTATCACCATGCTTGTTAAAACCACAATGACCTTCACCCAGTTGAGGAGAATAATGCATAAATCATAACTGAAAACAGTTGCTGTTGGTTAACAAACATTTGAGTAAAATGAAAGAGCTAGGGAGAATGGGGATTTCCAAATAAGAGAACCACATATTTCTACCACACTCTAATTATAAGAAAATGTTATTACTGTTAGACAGTGGCATCCCTAGCCTGCAGTAGATTTGAAGCATTATTATATGAGAAAGGGAGACAATTTGATTCCTGCTCCCTGACAAAGGGATTTTACACTGGCCAGTGTCAGAGGAGGACATCATAACCTCTGAGCTTGGTAACGGATAGCTCACCAAGCAAGGAAACCAGAAAGAGAGATCTATGCTACCTGTACAACTAAATACAGCCGTCACACAGTGAGCTTAAAGGAACAATATAGGTCAAGAATACAAACATGCATTCCTGACCATACAGTGCTAAAGTCACCATTTAGGTTGCTTGCCCCCTTGTCTCTTTAGAAAGGGATAAAATGTACCTTTTTTTTCTAGCGCCTCGCAGGTCCCTCTGTGATGAACCGCTCTTGATCTGCCTCCTTGATAGACGTGATCAGAATTAATGATTTCAGCCAATCCAATGCTTTCCAATAAGGAAAGCATTGGATTTGCTGAGAACATTAAGGAGGCAGGGTGAGGGCAAGGTCAAACAATGGCCAGGGCAATCAGCATCTCATCAAAGAGATAGAAAGTTCTGCATCTTCGCGCAGAGACGCTGGACGGCAGTGCTTCACATTGCTCCATCTGAGGAGTGGCCACTGGAGCCTTTCCTAAATCCAAGTCAGCCAATTTTAATATAGGATATCTAATATCACACCTATAAGCTTGAACCTTGGAATCAAAGTAAATTTTTTCACAGGTGTCCCTAGGCATTAATGTAAACACTGCCATGTATCTGTGTTTCTAAGAAAATGTCAGCAGGCACTGTCTATACTTGTCAAGACAAATACAATGAGCTGTAATTGTGCTAGTGACTATAATGTCCCTTTAAGCACTTGGGGCCTGGACGTAGTAACTTTTTATACTTAATCCATGGCTAATAGGGTCCACCTTGCAAACTATTCATAGGGTTTATTAGTGAACAGTTGTTTTATTAGGAAAGAGATAATTGTCTTCATTTACGGACTTTACCTGGCAGTATCCTATTTTGGGGTTTCTGTAAGCATAAGCAGTGAGAACTCTTCTTAGAGCTGCAATGCCAGTCTCATTTTGAAAAGCGGGATGCTCAGGGAGAGAGCGATGAAGATCACGTTCAATCTCTTCTGTTGCCATGCAGCACTTGCCCATGGACTCTTCCAAAAGCTTTGTGTAGTAACCTGGGTGCATAGAGAGGTCGGTCACGGCATCTGTTGGAAAAAACGAGAAGAAGGTGTGAGCAGTCAACTAATTATAACATGGTTAGGAGGTAAACACTACATGGAAAAAAATGATGATGCCTAACAAGGCTGAAACGATCGTCTGGGGTTGCTGTATCTCTCGTGCAGAGAGAACTTGCTGGCATTTCGGATCTGGACTGCCCGTATGGGTGGGACCAGTCTGATATGCTTCAGATATATTCTCTCTGTAATGGCACAAGTTGAGCTAAAACCAGCTTGAGTTCTGAGCGGGGACCCACCGAAGGGCAGGCTATTTTAGCTGCTGTCCGTTCTCAGAATACTCTTGCGACCCATTTTTTTGCTCTCCATTAGTTTAAAGGGTAATCCAGACGTGGACCCCTTGCTCACGGTGCCTAGAGAGATATCAGCTATGCCTCACTGACGATGCCTAACAAGGCTGAAGCGATCGTCTGGGGTTGCTGTATCTCTCGTGCAGAGAGAACTTGCTGGCATTTCGGATCTGGACTGCCCGTATGGGTGGGACCAGTCTGATATGCTTCAGATATGTTCTCTCTGTAATGGCGTAAGATGAGTTAAAACCAGCTGGAGTTCTGAGCGGGGACCCACCGAAGTGCAGGCTATTTTAGCTGCTGTCCGTTCTCAGAATACTCTTGCGACCCGTTTTTTGCACTACATGGAAAACCCCAAATTCTCTGCACATTTCTTTTTAGTACTCATCTTGAACTTGTTTCCTGGAAAATAATGCTTCATAAAACATGTGAAAGCAGTTACCCTCAACAGTGACAGACTATGGACATACCAAATGTAAGTACAGCATTAACAAATGGATTGTGTACTTCAAATGGATCTGTCACAACACACCTTTTAGCATGACTGTATGTATAAATCTCAAATACCTAATGCTTATGTTTGATCTTCAAAGATCACTCACATAATATATGTATTAATCAGGAGCAGCAGGCAGGACTGTCAAGTTTGCTGCAAAACCATTTTACAAAGGAGTAAACAATAAATACAAAAAAATGTTTCCTTATACAAAGGGGAGATTATAGCGAAGCATCAACACACACACACATAGTAATTTCTCATTTAATATTTTAATGAGCACTATATACAATTTACAAAGCAATCTATTTCATGCAAATGGCCATTTTTAATGTATCCCCAAGGCCTCCCATTCATTATAAAGAAAAGCATCATTTTCAAGCTACCAGGAACCAAAGGTACAATAAGTAGATTTAGTGTAGTACAGATAAGAGTGTGTACCAGTAGTAATGTTTGTAGATATTAGGTAGTATTTTTAAATGCCTAAAGAATTTTAATATCTAAAGAATACTAAATAATTTAGTATTAGTATTTAGAATGAATGCTAAACTAAATAGATGCCAGTTCTAAAGAAATCTCTTGGAAAAACGATGACTGTCTTTGTGACCAATCCATATCGTAACTGTTTCATGAAGTATGGCCTTGGAAGGATCTATTGATGTAACATACTTTTAGCTGTGGCTATGAAAACAATGTGTATAAATCTGACACTTTTTAGAAGTAAATAAGAACTTAAATGTTAATGGCACAAACAAGCTTAAACCTGACTGAGAACTGAGCAGGGCTCAACCAAAAAGAAAGCTATTTTCAAAAATTCTATTTTTGGCTGGGTGTCAAATTCTTAGGATATCACTAACAAAGTCTAAATGGTAAACCATTAATTTCAATTCCCTTGCTCTCTGAACAAGTGTGTCAGCCACAATCCACTGATGAGGCCACAAGAAGGCCGAACAAATGATCAGGGGTTACTTTAGCTCTCATGTATGCCAGATCTGCTAGAAGCTCAATCCTGCTCTTCTGCTGATGTGGGTGGGACTGTGCATATGGTGTAATTTACCTCTGTAATAAAACAGTTTGAAAACTCATTGAAGGTGAACCAGCCACGGACAAGACTTTGTAAATTCTCAGTGTTCTCATTTTAAAGTGTTTAGTAAATTTAACTGTGAAGGAAGTAACTCACAAATGAAGAGGGTGAAGTCTGCACTCTTACCTGAAAATATAAGCCACAGTTCACCACGCAGAGATTCAGGGATTCCCATTGCAACAAGTTTTCGGATTTTTTCAGTGCGAAACATGCAAACAGTTCTCCCATATTCTGTAAAATGGTCACTCCACAAGCGCTCTTTTATCTGCTCTCTTGACTAGAAATATCGAAAGAAAGAGATACAAGTGAAAGGCTGAATGTGTTGAATTCCTTTCAATTCAGGTTTAATTTATTTTTCTTTTAAAACAAAAATTGTAGAAGAAATGTTCTTGTGTTTCCTTGGGCTTTACAGCAACGGAAAACTATTAAAAACATATTGTTGGTTTTTCCCCTAATTTCCAACAGCAACCGACTCAATATTTAAAATATTTTTTAAGTCTCTTACATTACATTGGTCTACATACAACAAATTGGGATATTCAAGAATTTACTGGATTTACTGCCCTGGAGGCCCACACAGGATCCTACTCTCATTTATGATGTGGGCATCACACAGGAACCACATTCAATCTGTTAGATAAAGAAGCTCAGAAGTGCAAATGTGCCTCTTGTGTGGTCATGGGATGCTGAGAAGAAATAATAACACACACATTTATTATAAGGTATGACATTAAAAAGAGCACATTTCTGTATTTGGTTTAACATCTGCCTGTTTCATTCACTCTCAAGCAGACATATAACAAGTAATGATTTGCTCAGTGAACAGTTAGCAGGAATGGCCTACAGATTCCATTTAATGTTTTCATTAGTTGAAATAAATTCATAAGAACAGTAAAGGCATGCAGAGTTTTTTTGTCTCACTTGGGTGACCAACATAATTAAAACATCTCTGCCACATGGAAGTGTACTGCACTACTGATCTTCAGAATACTGAATAGGAAGTAATGACTCATTAATAAAGAGCTCTACAAAATAATAAGCTTCCCCTTAACTAAGCTTGAGGCAATAATGTTTTATAATTCATCCATGCCATCCCCATCCACAGTCTATCCACTAGTTTGGCTTTATCACCATACCAGCTGGCACCATAGTACATGATCTGGTAGTCACTGGTTCTCTAAACACAGCGGGATAGTCTTGTCTCCATTTTTGGTAAATGAGCAGAAAAGCCGTGTGTTTCTTGACAAAGACCTCGTGATTGAAACATTGCCAGATCTATTCATTTGATGATGGATTCAACCTTACATGAAATGCATTTGGAGTTGTTCCTCGTTTTTCAATTGTTGCTATACTTGAGGACCTAGCATGGGGACCTGACAAGTGAGTTGGAAGTGTTGTGTGCTTAAATTAAAACAACAACTTAGATTAAAATATAGTGTCTCAAAGTGCTCACAAAAGACAATTAATAATTTAATAAATGTCATTTAAAGGGATACATTAAGCACCAAAACAACATTAGCTCATTTAGTACAGTTTTGTGTAAAGATCACGCCCCTGCAGTGTCACTGCTCAATTCTCTGCCATTTCGGATATTAATCACTTTAATTTCTGTTTATGCAGTCCTAGCCACACCTCTACTGACTGTAACTTAGACAGTATACATGAAAAAAATGTTTTATTTTCAATCACTTCTAACAGGAGGTTGTTGCATGCTCAAGCAGGCTAGTAACACAACAAGAGATCAGATATTCTAAATTAAATGTATTGTTCAAGAAGTGTCCATGGAGGCCGTGTGAGTGTCAGCCAGGGAAGGTGTGGCTAGGGATGTATAAACAATGTGATTTAAATCAGTAATGGCAAATAATTGAGCAATGATAGAGCAGACGCATAATATGTACATAAAATCCACTTAATTAAGCAAACATTGTTTTAGTGTCCCTTAAATTATTATTTTTTTTAAAAAAGATGCGATTACTTTTTAACAATGTATTGCAACAAACTGGTTGTGTCAAACTTCACCAACATTTTACAACTTTAAATTTACTTGGGAAATCCCTCTACTTCGAGATGCCTACAGAATCTTAAATTACAAAGTGTCCAATCTGTCCACCACCTTAGACAATTATTTCCTACCGTATTTGCTCCTAACAATCCAACTTCCTCCTTCATGTAGCCCCCTTACCTCCTGTTTCCATCAATCCAAAACCTTACTACACAGTAAGCTCACAAAAGCAGTGTGCATGTCAATTTGTCTGTAACTCTGTTATATTGTACAGCACAGACCTATAGAAAGAGAGTGTGGGTAAGTTCCAGAGATAGTTAGCCATTGCTGCCAATATACTGATTTTAACACCAAATGTCTTCGCTACTTTTGTATTAAAACTTTAATGTCACACTGTGGTTCGTTACTCTGTTCTGTGAATTACATGTCTGTCCACACCTTCATGTTACTAGCAAGTGATTTCAAGGTTGGTACTTAAAGGGACAGTACCAAATTAAGTTACTATGTCAGTCCAATATCTCCCAAATAGACAAAGTTATCCCTCTTTACTTAAATCTCTTTGAAAGAAACACAAGGCAATAACACAATGAAATGGGTCAAAAACACTATTGGGCTTATTTAATACATAGTAAATTGTGGTTAGCCAACAACCAACTTGCAATAGTGAGGACAAAATAGGTAAGGGAAGAAAATATCTCCAAATCATCGTAATTGAAGATACTTTTTCACTTTTCTTGCTGCTGCCTCCTCTGCTACGATAGCAAGTCAATTACCAGCACAACAGACCTTGTTTAGTAAACAAACTCTACACATAAAAAATAAATGACTATCACTCTATGAAGTGAATAAGTATAGTGATCAATAAACTGGTCTAAGATAATAAAATGTGTGGAAACTGTAGCCATAATGAGATTAGGCAAATCCAAAACAGTGCTAATCCAGATTAACAGTTCACATAAACAGCAAAAGCCTCTTACTCAGGGGAAAAGGTAAAACTACATTAAATTGCTCAAGTAATACAGCAAAAATACATAAAGAATAATGTTTAATATTGTGAGGCGAGCGCTCAATGGCCAGATGATTAAAAGGGACACTATAGGCACCCCGCCACTTCATCTCAATTAGGGAAACTGCAATGTTTTTATTGCAATGTTAAGACTGCCTCTAGTAGCCACCTTCCAGACAGACAATGGAGACACTTCCTGCTGTTTTACAGTGTTTAACTCAGTGAAAAGTCACTGAAAGACCTCCCATAGGAAAGTATTGATTCAATGCATTCTTATGGGGACACATGGCACTGGTTGAGCATGCGCATTTGTTCCTCCTCATGATGACATCAGAGGATGTAGTGTGGGAGCCAGTGTCGAGGGACCGAAGTGCTGGAATATGGTAAGTGCAAAAACGTTTTTTTTTACCCTTTCATTGCTGCAGGATGGGGTCAGACAGAAACTATTGTGTTCCTTTACATAAAGTGCAGCAGTAATGACTTAATGGCGATTATCAGCCATCAGTATCAGTTTTATACTTCCTGTTTTGTTAATAGAATATTAATAAAAAATAATGTCTGGTTCTTAATTAATACAATAAAAATAACTAAATGCTACTTAGAGAGAGATGACTGCATAGTTACAGGGATAGGGCAAAGCACTCTTTAGTTCTGGTCAATTACAGACGTGTCAATGACAGCAATTAAGTGAAGTCAGTATTGCAGAATGTGAGAAGCCATGAATCAGTGGTTTCCAGCTTTAGCCCTGGAGCTATTGCTGAACATGCCACATCTGTCAAATGGGTCTAAATCTAAAGAGAAAGGTCTTGCGTTTATTAAAGATTTAGAAATTGACATCACAATCTAGCTTAGCCCAGGCACAACCACGGCAAACATTGCACTGAAAAAAGAAAAACTGAAAACTCATCTCTATATTTTAGCTCTTTGTGGTGACTACCAACTACAAAAGTCAGATTGCCAGGGAGACAAAACGAAGGTGCTAAATTCCAGTGTCTATTTCGAAATTGAATTGAATTTTTCAGATTCTCTAACACACACATACTTGTTAAATATAGGGGAAACATAACATTAAAAATACTTCGAACTGACGGTTCCCTTTCACGAGTTTAATAAACAGTTTCCAGGAGACATAGCACTAGAGAATAAAGCAAACACTGCACAATAATGAAAGTAATGAGTCAGCTGTCAACGTATTAGCAAGGAGATCAAAAGTAATTATTGCATTTATTCTTTTAGCTTAGCATTCTGCAATTTAGTTATAGATAAAATACTTGCAGTTTCACATAAATAAGTAAGCAGTTTCTTGTGCTTCTTGAACAAGAGATGAAAGTGCTTTTATCACCACTTTAAAGTCAAGTACCGTGGCATTCCAAATATAGGCACATAGGTGACATGGGACTGATTTTTTTTTGTGATCAATCATACAGGAAGATCAGACCCAGATATATATTGCAAACTGGAAAAAAAAAAAAGAGAACCTGCTCTATGAATATGTTGGCACGATCGGTAAATGAAACTAATGAGGAGACTGATCTCCAGAAACAGAAAGTCGGGACTCACAATAGGAGCGGATCCCTCAAATGTTGCCTTCTAAAAGGAAAAAACAAGAGTGTCTTTGAAACTCAAATGCTTTTAAAAAAATGTTTCCACAATGCATTTCAAGCATTTGAGAAAGATAATTTTATTATGAAACGATCATAAAAACGGTGTTGGAATTTCACTGAAATTCCAACACAGTTAAAAGATATAAGTAGTATAAGTAGTACTTTGCCTTATGTAATTTTCCTAAGCCTGACTAAGACATCATGCCCTCAGACATCATTAGTGACAGTTGAGGGGGAAAAGGATCTGTCTATGGATGAAAACTACCTTTACCTGCACCCTGACCACCCTAGGGGAAGCAGAGTAGTCACCATTTGGGGTCTTTACAATATATGCAAAGAACCCAGAAGGTGGTATAACTGCTTTAATATAATATAATATTGTCAGAGCTGCTTTATTATTTGTCAGATATGCAGGAATGAAACTTCCTTGATAATTCTGAGCACTTCCTGAGATTTTTCAAGATTTAAGCTTGCTCAGAGACCTTGCCCAAAAGGAAGAGAGATTGCACATAATGTTTCCAAAATCTTAATACTACACTCTAGGCAACAATAACCATATAGCGTGCCAGGGGACAGGAATGCACAGGCGATGTCCACTGGTGATCGGTCAAACCCTTCACAATTGGTTCAACACTTATTTTCCCATGGTCTCAAATTATTTTATTTGAATTAGCATCAGAAATGATTCCATAGTGTTAGGAGAGAAAAAACAAAAAACTTCTCAAATGATTTATCTTATCTACAAAAATGCCTTTAGACTTTAATGACAACTCCTGTAGATAAATAATTTAAAAAGTTATTCTAACAGAATAATTTCTGGTGCTGATTCCAACTAATTAAATCGAGATTTAGATCGGGCTCCAGCAGTCCTTCCATTCTAAGTTTGACTGACTTGTTGGCACTTTATAAATAATAGTAGAATTAATAATAATAATTAAGTGGAAGATCATACCTCTGCATTATCACACCACCTCATACCAGGTTTAAAAGGACACAATAGTCACCAAAACCACTACAGCTTAAGGTAGTGGATCTGGTAGCTGTAACCTGTCCTTGCAGTCTTTTCAATAAAAATGTTACCTTTTTAGAGAAAAGGCAGTGTTTACATTGCTGACTAGAGGTGCTTCCTATCTCATTACTGCATAGTACCCATGTTCAGCATTTCCGTGCAGAGCTGAACGCTCCTCATAGAGATGCCCAGATTCAATGCATCTCTATGAGACGATTCGGACTGGTGCCACGCATGCACAATAGCGTCTTAAAGTTTTCCATTGGGAAAGCATTGGATTAGATGTGCATGTCAAGACTGATGATCTCAGCCGTGAAGGCGGGCCAAAACTGGCACGGTGAGGGCAAAAAAGTAAATAAACTACCTTTTCACTGTGAACTGAGGGGGTCGATGATTTAAACAGCCACTCCAGGTCTATAGTGTTAAGAAAACATGTTTGTTTACCCAAAACTATAGTGTTCCTATAAACTTTATTTACTGGCTGAGAGCCATCAACTGAAACACTCAGCTAATGTATACTGTCCATATTTGGTAAAAGTTTCTCCTAGTGAATGAACCTAACTTATGTAATTAAGAGCATACTGATGTAGCCCATCATACCATGATGCCTTACGTTCTAGGTATTTTTTCAAGGATTTCTTGCGTATGCATGTTTGTTCAATTGTGCCACACAGAGAAGTATGGATCCCTTGTGTCTTCCCTCCTCTTACTCTTATTATCTCAACTCCTACCTTCATATTTTAATCAGTTATGAGATGTTAATGTCCAGTGTTCCTTTTTACCAATTGCAAATAATAAAAAAAAAATTACATTTTTAAATCCTGATATTGGTACACTACAACACTGTTGCACATGTCTGTTCTAAATTGATAAAAAAAAATCTTGAGAAATATGGCGGCTAAAGTGCCACACAAAGCTATAAGGGACATATGATATAAGATTCTCTGTCAGTTCTCACACAGACATAAATAAAATAGTAATCTACCATCCCAGTTTCAGGGCTTTCAGTTCCTGTATGATGGAAAGTGGCCATTAACGCTTCTGCATTTGTTGACAGAACCTCCTTGCCAGTTCCTTCTTCATTTGGATTAACCATTATTTTCATATTACCAAAACGCTCTTCACTGAACTTCTCGCACGCCCCACAAAGAAAAAGATAAAAAAAAATTGAATTAAAAAAAGAGAAATGTAATTTATAAAGATTGCACAATGTCCATATTGTATATTTCATCATCTTATTTTGCCAAATATAGCATAGGAATTTTACACAGTCTACATTTATGTTAAGGAATTTAAATCTATGCATATACTTTGTGAAGGCTATCAAATATTTTGTTTATGTGATTGTCACACATACCCTCCCCCCTGAAAAAATAGCATTTCAGAAACATAAAACCTGTATGAAATGCTCACGTTTCACTGAAAATCCAACCCAGTCAAAAGATATCAAAACACAAAGAAGGGACTACTTTGTCCGATGTATTTTTTCAACACTTGAAAAAAAGGCAGAGATACCTTTTGTCGAACTATCTCTAGTGGTGGCTAAAGGGAAAAAGGCTCTGTCTATGGAAGATTCTATGGTTTACTCCATTGACATCAGTGTTGTACTTTCGTGTATGTGCAAGAGTACAGCACTGTCGTCAGTTCCTGGCACTTGAAGCAGAAGAGGACCTTGAGGAAGAAGATAGCGGCACCCATGAGGGAAAGGTTCAGTTAAGTAAAATACTACAACTGGAGCAGTCATTATCTGGGGTCTTTGCAAAATATGTAAGGATCCAGGAGGGTGACAGAGCTGCTTTAAGGAGCAGCTATTTTCTAACCCTACACAAGGATTTTCAGAAAACACAGAGAACAATATATATAATGGATGTGCTTCTGTAAACTGTGCATTCACAGAATGGACATGATGCAATTATGTCCAAACAATACCATTATAACATTACCGGGTGATATTTTTATTATACAATATGAGAAGTTCTAGCAAAACAATTTTTCTAAATAACATTTAATGCATTTACAATAAAATAAGTATACATTTCCGGAGTACATAAATGTATGAAAGCAAAATACCATTTCCTTTTGCCAGGTTAACAGGTTGCTGGTCTGTACTTGTTCCAGCCTGTGTAGCAAGCTGTTGACCAAGCTATCTCTGTCTTTCAGTTCAATGAACTGGAAAGCCATCTGATGCCGTATGCTGATAATTATAGGATTAGGAAGAACACTGGTGTCCTCCATCTTCTCCACGCTTACCACCTAAAAATGGAAAGAATTGTTAAAGGGACATGCGTCACGTGACAATTATTTTTTTTTAAACAGATATACAAACCAAAATAAAACAAGAAAATCTTTGAAAAGTATGTAATAAACATTTATAAACTTGGTCAGATTGCATTTTTGGGAACACATCTTAGCTAGGGAACTTTCTTTAGCGTTCCCCCTCCCTCTTACCCATCGACCTCAGTTTCAGACAACTAATAGCAGAAACAGGGCATCATTGTGTAGCAGGAGAGAGAAGCCTGACACCATAGCTTGCTCTGCATGAATCACACTGATGAGACTCCCTCTCTCCTTCCCCTGTCAGGATGTTGCTAGGTGAGGTTTGCCAGACAAGCCCAATGCACTTTTCCAGCATTCCTAGGGATAGGACACTGATTGGTTAGATCAGTATTCCGCTGGATCGATTGTGGAAGAGAATAAGAAAGAAGAAGCAAGTAAATATAAAAAAAAAAAAATCCATTATGTTTATCTGCCTTTTTCAGCCTGCAGAAAAGGCTAAAGCTTTTGAATGAGACAGCGCACTCAAAGTGATGCATGGCAATTGTAATGAGACAAATGTCACCCAGGAAGATGGTAAGCTTTCCTAAATAGGTGTATTTTCCGTAGCTTCTAAAAGGATTGGAGGCTATGGCAGTCTCATGGCACAGGGTAGGGAATTTCCATAGGAACGGAGCAGCCTTTAAAAAAAATCCTACAGATGGGAAATGGCAGTGCGGGTACGTAGAGATATCAGGAGAAGGTCGTTTGAAGAGTAAAGGGAAAGAGAAGGTGTATTTCGAGAGACCTCTTGCTCAGGAACAGGGTAAAATCAGTTAATAGAGTGGAGAAAGGAACAGAATGGATGCTGCGTATTGGATGGGAGGAGGAATGAGGGAAAAGAGAAGAGATGGCACTTTATAAAAATAAAATATTTTTTTTTATTCTGCTCTATTTTCTACGGAAACCTAAGCTATAGATTAGCTGTGCGTTTGTCTATCTTCATCTTTGGGGTGAAATGCAAAAACTATGCATCTGGCATCAAGTAAAAATAAAAAAAGAATTAAAAACAAATATTTATTTAAAAAGTGGATTATTATTACTTTTTTTTTTTTTTTTTTTTTTTAGAAGTTTTCTAAATTCATTCTTGCACCTCTGATCGCTTAAGTGTCTTAATTTAGTTGCCTGGCAAGATTTCCAATTTTCTCATAGCCACTTCTTAACTGGAGGGGGCATATTGGGAGCACACACTGCACAGCTGCATTTATTTCATTACTGTTCTGTGTACTGTACAAGTGTGCCAAAAAAGGGACAGTCAGGTCATCCTAGAAATTAAATGTTAGTGCAAAAAGTTATAAGCATCTAAATACATGGTAAGTACAGAACTAGAATCCTCTACCTCTTTAAGTGGAATGACAACATTACATAACCCATCCTCCTTGCTGGCAAAGCACAGGTAGCTGTCAGAAGCATATATCCTGCCAGCCGTATGGCAGCGACTAAATGGAGTCCACAGGGAGCAGTCCAGGACCTCGTGCAGGTTCTCTTTCCTTGGCAATTTGAACAGTGCTCGAAAAAACTCCTTCTGTGCTCTGGATTCCAGATCCCTATTAAAAGAAAAGGACCTTAAAAAATAATATATTTTTTTATGTTTCTCTCTTATATAGGAGTTACTCTACAAAAGAAAAGTAGTAAACCCCCTTCTAATGTTGCATAAAATAACAGCTTTTCAGCATTAACTTGAAGACAGTTATGAGCTCATCAATAGTATGATTAGAATATTCACTTAATGATACGGGCTAAGAGAGGTTCCACTTGTCCCCTTACAACATGCAGATACTACGTAAACAAACAAAAATTTTAAATATTGGAAAAAAGACTAGACTTTTTGTTGATTGCAGCAAATATGTAAATCATTCCCATGCCTTCCAAAAACATTAAAAAAAGTACATTCCATAAACTGCTGTATTGCAATGCGTATTGGCATATGTAGTGCAACACTATCAAGAAACTTCAGTTATGAACATCTAAGAATGAAGTGACTCTGTAATACAAAATAATACACAGTATATCCTAAAGGTTTGCAGAACAGTTTGTTCATGGTTTGGTTTTTTCCCCCCATAAGCAGAGCTGTATACAGTTTCGGTAAAAATCTCAACTTCTTCTATATGGGGTTTGTATCAAGGGGGAGGGGCATTTTAAATGGACACACCAGACCCCTGAAAAAATTTTAGCTTGCTGAAAAGCTTTGGGAAGTGAAATTGAAACTTTTATAAAATTAACCTGGCTACACGCTTGGCTTTCAAGCAGACAACAGGTCCTGTTAATTCTTTCGAATTTTCCTACGCTGTGTAAAATGACAAAGAGCACTCTGATTGGCTTAAACCCACCAATCAGAGTGTTCTTAACCTAATTGCAGGGCAGGGAAAGGCTTTATAACCCTTCCCCTGCCCTGCGGAGCTCAGTCTGCGCGGAGCCCTCCATGGGTGAAGATGGATTAATTTTTGTGCTCGGGTTTTTTCTTTTTCGTCTGGCTTTTTTTTTTGCGCTCTGGATTTTGATGTTTTTTTTATTTGCCCCTTTTTTGGGGCTGAAAAATGAAGATTTGAGAAAAAAGAAGACATCGAATGGTAAGTTTAATTTTATTTTACAGGTTAGTTATTTTATTCCCCCCTCACTATTTTTTAGGGTGAGGGGGGTAGGTAGGGACTTTTTATTTGGGTGGGGGGTGGGTGACTAGGGGCTTGGGGACCCCTAGTCACCTTGTGGGGGGGGGGCGGGGAATTGACTTCGGGCCCCCACCCGCCGCCCATGGGTGGGGGGGGGACAGTAGGTCCCCCCCCTCATTATCATTTGGCCCCCACCCGCCGCCCAGGGGTGGGGGCCAGAGGGGGGTGGACAGTAGGTCCCCCCCCTCATTATCATTTGGCCCCCACCCGCCGCCCAGGGGTGGGGGCGGGAGGACAGTAGGTCTCCTCCCCCCCCATTATCTTTAAGGCCCCCACCCGCCGCCCAGGGGTGGGGGCCGGAGGGGGGAGGACAGTAGGTGTCCCCCCCTCATTATCATTTGGCCCCCACCCACCGCCCAGGGGTGGGGGCCGGAGGGGGGTGGACAGTAGGTGTCCCCCCCTCATTATCATTTGGCCCCCACCCGCCGCCCAGGGGTGGGGGCGGGAGGACAGTAGGTCTCCTCCCTCCCCCCATTATCTTTATGGCTCCCACCCGCCGCCCAGGGGTGGGGGCCGGAGGGGGGGTGGACAGTAGGTCTCCCCCCCTCTCATTATCATTATGACCCCCACCCACCGTGCAGGGGTGTGGGCCGGGGGGGGGACATTAGGTCTCCCCCCTTATTTTACTTTAGGGCCCCCACCCGTCATTTAGAGGTGGGGGCCAATAGTTTTTTTGTTTTTACAGTGAGCAGCCACAGGCCACAGGCTGCTCACTGCTTACTAGACATGCCCCTACTCGCAGTATAGCGAGTAGGGGCAGCATTTACTAATACTAAGTAATCTTTACTTAGTATTAGTAAAGTTGGCTGAAAGACCAATTTAGGTCTTTCAGCCTTTTAGTAGATAACTCCCTGATACCGTGGGAATTAGGGAGTTATCTACTAAGCGGCTGCAAGATGCAGCCACAGCAATGAATAGGATCAGAGTTTCATTCATTCGAATGAAATTCCGATCCGAATAAAGTGCCGAATTGCGTTCTAAAAGAAACGAACAGACTGTTCTCATTCAGTTAGAACGCAATTCGGCAGTTTTGTGTAAAATGACAGGAAGCATAGTGGGAAAACAGAGGAAAGCTAAGGATCATGGGAAAATTGCTCTGACCAGCGGAAATGAAGCACACTTTGCTCCTCCGCTGGTCAGAGCTGGTCAAGCGGAGGAATCCTCCATAAGGCAAAGAGTCCCTACTTTGTCTTATGATTTTAAAGAAAACTAAAGAAGACAGGAAGAAAAGATCCTGAGAGAGGGGGAGAAGAGATTGAAGAAAGGTAAGTTCGGCATGGTAAGCCCAGCAATTTCAACAGAATAACCAGTGTTACTATGTCAAGATGGATCAATTGTTGGGATATTTGATTTCAGCACGGTCCCTATGTATCTTTAAAAACAAGCTTACAAAGTTATAAGATTAAAGTAAATACTGCACAAAGCAGGTTTATAAGTAATCTGTGTCTCTTGCTTGCATTGTTAATTCTTTAAAATATATCTGTTGTTGGCATCAACTCTGTAATGCAATAAATAAAAAATTATTAATTCAGCACTTGAAATGCTGTAATCCAAAGGCTTTACTGTTAACAAGCTCAACCTCAATTTTGCAGTGCAAGGTGGCCTGTTCTCGATCAAAATGAATATTTACTGAATCAACATTAGTTTTATTAAAAAAAAATTTAGCTTCAGAATTCATTTCGCATGAGATCCATTACATTGAGTCCCAGGGTAATAAAGGAAAACTAAACATGTTTTAAGAACTAGTGTATAGAAAAATTAAAGAGCTTCTCCACTGACTGTCCCTGTTGGGGAGACTGGGCATTAGAAACTTATTGGCACCATTCTAATAAAGCCAGCTCAGGTTCATGGCAGTCAAAGTTCAGCAGCATTTGAAGGGCAACAGTTTGTCTTCTTTCTAAAGTTAACTGCCCCCCAAGGTTATACAGATATGTTCTTTGTCTTGGTAAAGATTTAATGCAGTTTAACATTTTCAGATATGTTATGTTTATAAGTTACAAACTTTATAACATTTTATTACATGTTATCAGATGTGTGCTGTCTTAAACACAACTGCTCTGAATCTTTGGATATATGTTGTGGAGAAAAAAAAAAATCTACCTTCTAGGAAAATACATTTTTCCTCGGATGCACAGTTATGGAAATCTACTTCTTATAACCTTTCAAATGGACACAGTCTCATTCACTTAATACGGTTTAAACAAAACATGGAAAAAAGCTAAATAATTCCAGACACAGAAAGAATGTCCTTCCATAACTGGGTGGGCTACCTTGCTCACTCTGGAAGGATGTGCATCATCTCAGTAACACAGCTCCAACATTTTCCATGTTAGACACAATATCTTCAACACCCAAAGGAGTCCCATGCCTTCCCTATTAATAAAGTAACCACTTCCAGAACTCATTTATAAAGAGAAATGCACAAATGATTCTAGGCATTTGTAAGCCATTCGTCATCTTTCATTAAGGAAACTAAAACATAATATTCAGGGATATCCTTTTTATTTAGTGGGGTAATAGCTTCTTGATCCAAGGCGATATCTGACTGCCATTCTGGGGTCAAGAAGGATTTTTTCCCTAGTTTGTTGCAAAACTGGAAGTTCATCAAACTGTGTTTTTTTGCCTTCTTTTGGATCAACAACAGAAACAGATGTGAGAAAGGCTGAACTTGATGGTCGCCTTTCTCTTTTCAGCTATGTAACTATGTGAATGGAGGCAGTCTTCAAATATGTAAAAGCTCAGCATTGAATCACTCTAAAAACATTGTCATACAGCAAAGGGGTACCTAGGGTATTGGCACCCAGTGCAGCATTGTCTGTTTACACACTTAGGATTTTGTTTTGTACCTTTACATTGTCCCTTGGCCACTCTTCTGTCTGTCTTGTCTATCTCCAGCCCGGTTCACCTCTTCAGTACACATTGTGTATCTCTCAACCACACTCTACCCCTCGTCTCTCCAGGCCCCCTTATTATATCCTCATTTCCCTTTTATCTCCAGCGATCCTCATCCCATCTTTATTTGATTCTCCTCTCCAGCCCCCTCACACCCTTGTGTACCTCTCTAGTTTCCCTATCCTTATGAGGCAAGTCCTCTCCCTAGCCTTTGTCCTAATACTAACCTGTGTCTCTCCAGCCCACCCATCTCTTTTACATCTTACCTTGTTCCATTTCATATATATATTTGCCTGTACAATATTGCAGGACAGACAAGGATATGCATGCTCTTCTGCTTGTTTTGTGATAGGAGTGACATACAGCGTGAGTAGCTATAGAAAGGATGACATGCAAAGTTGTATCCTCAATGCATGTCACTCCAAGCTTCACTGAGAGGCTCAAGAAAGGAGCATGCTCACCTTATGCGGTGGTCTTTTTCCACCACACTTCAATGCTATGTGCACCCCCCTCCAAAAGTCAGCTGTGGTAAACTGCTATCTACATCCTGCCTTGAGTCTTAGCTTATCATTGTTGTCAAAAGTTGTGTGCACAAGTGCAGCAGAGCTGAGCCACAAAAACGGGCCAGGGTTTCAGATGCTGGAAGAGTCTCCATTTTTTTTTTTTTTTTTTTTTACAAACTGCTTAAAAACAGTTTGACACAAACAAAAGAGAGGGGGCACTTACAAAATCTTTGCACGATAACCACTGCAATGTTCTGTAGACTAAGTATCTGGTGTCTAGAGTATTCTAAGGTTATCAATAACTCTCTGTTGGTATTTCTCAGATCCATAGGCTGAAAATAAATAAATCACAGAGAGGCAGTGCAAATGTACAAGAATTAAATACATAAACTGTGTATATGCAAAAGCTGCAAATGCTTTTAGTACATGTAACAGTGTTGTACAGCAGATTTATAGTGAGCAGTTCAGAAACCACAAATTGAGTAGTATGTTGTGCATTACAGTTAAGATGGACTATGAAGTGGCACGTGACAGACATAATATAGGGATATAGGACACTTCAAGAACACAAACTGCTCCTAGCAAAGAAACTGTTAAAATGCACGCAAGAAACATAGTACTGTGACAAATAAGACTTAATTATTAAACCTTAAAAAAAGATGACTCAGAAGAAGAAGAAGAATACAAAAGGAAAATAAAATATATAATCCCACATCTACTGAAGGAAACTCAATAAGTGTCAGGATGCCTTTCAGCCATAATTATTTTGTACTGATCATCCCTACCTTGAAACTATTTTTTAATGACTAATAAAGCTTGCTTAGAAGCAGCTCCATTAAATATTCATGCGTGTACAAATTTGGATTGTTGGAAATTACACCACATTGTAGGGCTCTGAGCCAGGCTCAGCACAGAGATGGAGACCTGGTCCCGAAGCAACAACGGTGATGTCATGAACAGCAAGTACAAAGATAGAGTGGAATGTAAGAGAGTCTCAGTATTTGTAATTCACTAAATACCACATATACACTCTAGAGATCACGTAGCTGAGCGGACAGATTTCAGTTTATATTGAGTCTCTCACACTTTACTCTCTATGTCCCCCTCTACTGCCCTCATGTCTGTCTACCTTTTCCCCCTGCAATGAATAGACAGAACATTTTCCCCCAATTTCCTTCTTGCATAGTTTGTTTTAGATCCAGCAACCCAGTGGATTTTGTCGATATTACTACCTGCTTTGCGTTACAACTAACTACACAAGCTTATTTTACTATATTATAATAGCTAGAAGGTCTTTAGACATGCCCGATACCCACTTTATATGGGGTATTATCACCTAAATGGTTATTTCTTACCTCCTGGTGTTGTCTCCCATCAGGCATATAGCTTCCAGCTGCTTTTTTATCAGGGTTGCTTCTCAGTTTACTATTATACATCTAGTACCAGCTATTCCTGCATTTTATCTTAAAGGGACACTATAATCACCAGAACAACTACAGCTTATTGAATTTGTTCTGGTGAGTAGAATCATTCCCTTCAGGTTTTTTGCTGTAAACACTGTCTTTTCAGTGAAAATGCAGTGTTTACATTACAGCCTAGTGATAACTTCACTGGCCACTCCTCAGATGGCTGTTAGAGATCCTTCCTGGGTCATGGCAGCCTAAAATGCATCCACACATTCAGTATCTCCTCCCTCTGCATGCAGACACTGAACTTTCCTCATAGAGATTCATTGATTCAATTCATCTCTATGAGGAGATGCGGATTGGCCAGGGCTGTGTTTGAATCATGCAGTCTCAGCCAATCCTATGGGGAAGCACTGTGATTGGATCAGGCTACCACTTCTGATGATGTCAGCAGACTGCTTGTTTTTTTTTTAGCCAAACAGCATGCAGAGTTACAGCTTCTGGATTGAATACAGTAATATCTTGCTATATTTATGGAGACATGAGGGGCCCAGGGGGGCTAGATGGTGGTTTTAACACTATAGGGTCAGGAATACATGTTTGTGTTCCTGACCCTATAGTGATCCTTTAAGGGGGGTTTATCTTGGCAGTTTACTCTTGCAGTATAATTAGTTCAAGACAAAGAGTTTATTAGGCATGCATGTTACATCCCCACTTTTGGATATGTGCTTTCACTAAATACAATGTTTCCAAAGGCATGTGTTGTTTTGGTGCCAGATCTCCTTCCTAACTGTCACCATCTTAAAAAGCCTGGCAGTGACATCTTCTCACTGCCATCTTCTAACCTTCCTTTCCCCTTCCTCTCTAATCTCACGCATGAACACTCTCTATTTAGTGTTCTTCAGTGCTCTAAGTTAGTTGGTGATATTACAGGGGAGTGACTCGATGGAAAGGGGAATATTGTGGGAAAATTATACTTAAAGGAAGTTGCGCTGGTCTTAAGCTTCACCCTTTGTCTAGATTCATCAAGTGTAAGAAAAATAAATAGTCCTTAACTTGTCTTATGTTTTTTTTTTTTTTAAATAAATGTGAAAAGAATCAATTCATAAAAGGGAATAGAAAAAGAAATGTTTGGGGAAAAGTAAGTTTGGGGTAATAAAGCCACTTTAAGTTTAATTATTTTTTTTCAGGCTTTTGGTTAAAGGAACAATATAGGGTCATGAACACAAACATTTATTCCTGACCCTATAGTGTTAAAACCACCATCTAGCCCCCCCTGACCCTCTCTTGCCTCCCTAAATATAGTAAAATCTTACTTATATTCAAGTCTGGAGCTGCTGCCTCTGCCCCTGTCTTAGAGCGAGATATCACAGGACATGTTCCAAGGTCTTGTGTTGAGTCAATGCCTCAAACCTGTTTTGGCAGCACGAGTTGGACCAAATTAGGCAGGTTGTTTTAATGTTGTGGCTAATCAGGGTATATACATATATACCATAAAAATAAACAATTAAAAAATACAATCAGAATTCCCCTTTAAAAACTACGGTTAGTGTTTTATAAACTCATTTGATTCTCAGGTTATTTCTCATATAATAAATTAAGAACATTGAAATAAAGTATTTCCAAAATTTAATCTAGGTCACTTTCCATAACATCGGAAAAACTGGAATTTCTAGTCTACTGCAAATAATGTCTTCTAGGAGCAGAAAACTATTAAACACTTTTTTTTTTTTTTTAAATAACAAATAGCATAGGTCTGTGAGCTAATTAAATTGCCAAACTGGGTGTAGTATTTGCAGAAGTAGTGTACATAAACTGCATGGCAACAGCAGAATATAAAGGAGAAACTGGTTCAACCAGCTTTGAGATAGAGGTTTCAAATACAAGGTTTAGAAAAAATTTTTTAAATAGGAATCTAGATTTTGGAAGACATTCCTAAATGCCTGCCCATGTTTGTTTGTTTTTTGTTCTTTTTCATGCAAACAGTCTTGTTTTTCTTTCTTTTAAAGCTTTCTAAACTGGTTCACGCATCCTGACAGGTACAGATAGCATTTGTCCGTTGTCAACATACCCCATTATGCTCACACCCAAAACATGACAACAAATGCCTCACACTGCTACGTAATCCAATTATGCATTCATATATACGAACATTACAGATCATGATTTAAAAAAAAAAAAAAAAAGAATAAAAAAAAAAAAAAAAGCCATTTCACACATAGCAGTTACCACTGTTGGGGCCACTGTTCATTAAAATAAATAAATAAACGAAGTCCCACAATAACAGATTCCTTTAATTATTTTCAAGAGTAAGCTCACAGGCCGTCTTTCATAGTACGGTACTTTGTATTAAGTGCTGAAGACACTTGATTGAGGCCTACAAGCACATGTCTCTACTCATGGTGTACCAGTGTATATATCCCTCAGTCTGTAAACAAACCCACATGTCCTTTTTGAACTGTAAAATGGCAGGAGGTCCTGCTTAACTCAATATAGCATTGGGCTTTCAAACTGGATAAACATACTTTAATAAAATATGTATTTTAATGGTAAATATCACCATTGAACACATTAATTTCAGCAGAGAATTGAGAAATATGTAGTTCAGCACTCTGCAGTAGTTTTATTCATAAAAAGCCATGTATAAAATTCCTCTAAAGACTTATAAAGGCTGTGGTTCTGTTAATTTACCTAACAGGAAGCTTACTTCTTTATAGCTAACCACATGCCGATGCCATATAATCACTCGTAAGTGGAATGGGGTTGTGTAGTTTCCTTCAGTGGTCTTTGCACTACAGTCATGATCTATGGGAGCAGCAGAAAGGTGACTGTATTTTGTGTGTGCTTTATCCACAGTTTGCCTTTAGAGCAGTTTCAGCTCTTTTTTTTTTTTTTTTTTTTTAAAGCGGAGACAGAAGTCAGTGAATTTTCTGTAATGGAGTATTGCATCAGTTTGTGTAATAGATTTCCATTTCTAGGTATTTTGTGGAGAGACTGGAGACAGACACACACACACACACACACACACACACACTCGCCCTAATAATAAACGGAAGGGGTAGAAAGTGAGGGAAAAAATAATGAATGGAGGGGATAAAAGAATCAAAGGAAGGGTAATAGAATGAAAGGAGAGATAAACAGTAAGCGGTAAAAGAATGAAAAATATAGATACATGGTAAGGAGTAAAACTATGAATGGAAATCCTACCCAGTAAGGAGAAAAATAATGATAAAGTGGATTTACTGTAGAGGTGAAAGAACGAAAGGGAAAGCATACATAGCAAGGAGTAAAACAATGAAATAAGAGGACAAACACTAATCAACTAAAAACATATTTGCGGCCTAAAGATGTTTAGCCTGTTCTAATTTTGGCCCCTACCTACTGCCAAGGTGTGCAGGTCTGTTCTAAAACAATCTGGACTCTAGAGTAAAGGCTCCATGATATTTGGAGACCATGGAAAGCATCTGACTAAGGGTTTAGGAATGGTTTCATGAACACAACGTTAAAGGACAATGGTTACCACAAAACATTTTTTAATAACAATCTTTTAATCATGTTTTGAAAGGAAACATACTATGTTTGATTAAGTATATGTAAACGAATTAGAAAAAAACTTATCCCTACCTTAGTATACGACAGGATCCCTCAGCCATATATGTTTGGTATATATTTTTAGAAACTAGATCCCAAGCCATTTAACCAAGAATTTTTAAACATGTATATCTTTTCCCCTAATCCTACCAATTATCCAACTCCAAATCCTGCCACAATTCATTCCCTGAAACCATCCCCTTAATCCTTCCTTAGTAGGATTCTCTCTGCCAACATCTGTAATGACATCAGCAGAGGGATTTCCCAGCTAACATCTCTATGGGCACTCAGTACTGTGTGATTGCAGCATGAGAGGGAGATCTCCATCTCATGCTGAAGCTCCTGAAACTGTGATCAAGGCAAAGCTCAGCACTGATCACTGGGCAGAGGGGCTTGCAGGGAAATTTCACCAGAGTCTTATAAGACAGTTGGGGTCTCCCTCATCATAGGAGCAGACTCAGAGTCACCTAGACTGAACGCAGCTTGAGTATTTAAAGTAATTAAAAGGGCTATGTGCCTCGCTTACTTTGAGTACTGCACATAACTCACCTGTCAGTCTAGGACAGAGTGAGCCCTCAGGTATCCAATGATACCAGCAGGGGATTTAATGCACGATGGTCTATTCCATTAATGAGTATAAAGCCCTACACTGAATGACTGCACAGACCATCATGTGGTCTTTAAGGGGTTAAATTTATCAGTGAATTAGAGAGACGTCACACTAGAACACCAGAACATCGCGAGGGAACAGCATACGTAATATAGATTTTGTGTGTGCCAACATATTTACAGTATGTATTTCAAAACTGATTTGTAGATGCAGCAACAAATTGCCCTTTTGTGGTTGACTATCCCTGTTATAAAGAAACACATTAAACTACTGACCACAATATGTTACTAAACTTGCATTACAAAGGTTTTAGGCATTTCTTAAAGCAGCTCTGTCAAACCCCCAATCCAAAATGCAAAATTAGTATTTCAAGAAGATAAAATCTTTGTGAAATACTTACATTGACTGTGTTGAAAGTACTTATACAATTGCTATATATAGGGGCTACTTTGTCTTAATATTTTCCTACACTTAAAAAAAGGCAGAGCTACCTTTGCCAAGTTGTGTCAATACCCCCAGCCACCATCAGTGACAACTGTAGGGAAAAAAGGCTTGGTCTATGGAGGATCCCCCAGACAGCCACTAGAGGTGCATGCTGCAGTTTCATGGAGTTTGAAGCCATGAAACAACACTGGATGTCCTCAAACATTGTACGTGGACATCCAGCGTCTTGGAAAAACCCCACTGGAAAGCATTTATTCAATGCATTCTCATAGGAAAGGTCTAATGCACATGAGGCGCTCGTCGCGAGTCCGCACTAGGTTCCTAGACCGTGCTAATTTCCGCGCAGGAGGGACATGGGAGCTGGAATAAGGTAAGTGTTTAAAAATTTATTTTAACTCTTTACATAGCTGGGGAGGTAGGGGATTAAGAGGGACACTATAGTCTTAGGAAAACAGCTTTGTATTCTTAACACTATAGTGTTCCTTTAAGTCTAGTTTTAACTAAAGAAAGTTTTGTCAATACACAACAAACCCCATGCCTCAACACATTTCGGTCAGGACGAACCAGTGGCCCAACACGCAGAACTAAGTCAAACTGTCATGATTACGGTGTGACCCAATACGGAAAACTTTATCAACACAATCAACGTATACCGGACCTTAGAATGGCCGGACTGAATGTAAAAGATAATAGTCAAAATAACAAGCCACGGTCAGAGATACAGAATGAGACAATTCGAATAAACTAGCCAAAGGTCAGGATACCAGAAGAAGGGAAAGTCAAAAACATAAGCCAAAGTCAGAAACAGAAATATAATACCAAGAACGCGCTCTCTGACAACCAACAAAAGTAAAGTGGTTATTACGTGGCTTTTGACCCCAAAATGTGCGTGGATAACGTGACGTCAAACGCACACCGGCACCATCTGTTATGTGGGCAGTGCGCTCTTTAACATTAACCCCTTAGTGACCAGACCGTTTTTCAATTTTCTTACCGTTAAGGACCAGGGCTCTTTTTAAATTTCTGTGGTGTTTGTGTTTAGCTGTAATTTTCCTCTTACTCATTTACTGTACCTACACATATTATATACCGGTTTTTTCGGTCTTTCTAAAGATACCATTATTTTCATCATATAATTCACTATAAAAAAAATTATAAACTATGATGAAAAAATGAAGAAAAAAAAACACACACTTTTTGGAACTTTGAACCCCAAAATCTGTTAAGCATCTACAACCGCCAAAAAACACCCATGCTAAATGGTTTCTAAATGTTGTCCTTAGTTTAGAAATGCCCAATGTTAACATGTTCTTAGCTTTTTTGGGAAAGTTTTAGGGCAATAAGTACAAGTAGCACTTTGCTATTTCCAAACCATTTTTTTTTTTTCAAAATTAAAGCAAGTTACATTGTAACACTGATATCTGTCAAGAATCCCTGAATAACCCTACACATGTACAGATTTTTTAAAAGAAGACAACCTAATGTATTAAACTTTGGGTATATTGACTCTTTTCATGCAACCATTTTACCACCAATCTATGCCAAATAAAAAAAGAAATAAAAACAATTGGTGAATTTTTTTTTTTTACACACATAGCAATTTAAAGGACCACTATAGTGCCAGGCAAAAAACAAACTCGTTTTCCTGGCACTATAGTATTAATATGTCCCCCTCCCCGCCGTGCTGAAGTGGGAGGAAGGGGTTAAAAGCTTACCTTTCTCATGCACTGGGCTGGGGACTCTCCTCCCTCTTCTGCCGAATGCGCATGCTCAGCAAGAGCCGCGCGCGCATTTAGTCAGTCCATAGGAAAGCATTCTCATTGCTTTCCTATGGAAGCTGGCGTCTTCTCACTGTGAAAATCACAATGAGACAGCCACTAGAGGCTGGATTAACCCTAATATAAACATAGCAGTTTCTCTTAAATTGTTCATCAGCCAGGGGCACTAAAATATGAATAGGGGTAAATTGATGTCTTAAATTTGTTGTACGTTTTACTGTATACCATTCATATCGATATTTACACTGTGTTTACTTCTACATCTGTTATGTACATGTAACATCTGTCAATGAGAATAAAGAATAAAAAAAAAAAATAAAAAAAAAGGATACATGTACGGAGAACTTTAAGAGTTACTGCCAAAAAACACCCCAATATGTGCTCAGCAACATCTCCAAGTACAGTGATACCCCCCATGTATAGGTGTGTCGGCTTCTCTGGGGGCTAAAATACCTTATTTGGAGGGTGCGCATTCCAGTTTACCAACTTGGAATTTTCTTAGCTGGTCATCATGCACCCATGTCCTATTTGTCCCAATGTAATTTACCCCCATCAAATCATATATTTCTGAAAAGTAGACACCCTAGGGTATTTCAAATGGTGGTACTTTAACACTTTCCATGCAGTAATTCTACCATCAGTCTTTGTCAAACTTTTGGGTAGTCATTTTTTTGTGTTATTTTTCTCTCACATTGTACTTTAGGCATGGATTCTCAGTTCCTGTTATGTGGTACTGACAAAGAAACACCCAATATGTGTTCAGCAATATCTCCTGAGTACAACAGTGCTCCCAATGTACAGGTTTTATGGGCTTTTGCAAAATTACAGGGGTCAAATGTAGGGCTTTCCCCCTTTCCATGTTTGCACATTGAAATTTGCCAGATTGGTTTGCTGGGCCTATGTTGCCTTTGAGACCATATAGCAGCCCAGGAATGAAAATTAACCCCATCATGGCATACCATTTGTAAAATTAGACAACCATGGGTATTCAAAATGGGGTATGTCCAGTCTTTTGCAGTAGTCACTTAGTCACAAACGCTGGCCAAAGTTAGCGGTTTTCTTTGTATTTTGTATTTCTTTTACACAAAAACTGCACTTTTACTGGTGATTTCATCGTCAGAATATGTTTTACTGATTTATAACACTCATATTTGTGTTCAACGAAGTCTCCAGAGTATAACAATACCCTCCATGTACAGGTTTTATGGTGTTTTGGAAAGTTACAGGGTCAATATAGGGCTTGCCAGATTGGTTTGCTGTGCCTCTGTTGCCTTTTGAGACCATCTGGTAGCCCAGGAATCTGAAATAACCCCATCATGGCATACCATTTTCAAATGTAGACAACCCAGGGTAATTAATATGGGGTATGTCCAGTCTTTTGTAGTAGCCACTTAGTCATAAATGCTGGCCAAAGTTAGCTGTTTTCTTTGTTTTTTATAAAAAATATGTGTGTGTGTGTGTATATATATATATATATATATATATATATATATATATATATATACACACACACACACACACACACACACACACTTTTATTTCCTATATATGTATAATATATTATAATTAAATCATTTTATAATATATTATACATATATAATGCATATATGATTTCATCATAAGTGTGTTTTGAGATATATGAGCCTCCTGCATTGCCCGCCCTCTCCAGTGCATTTTTCAAACATCTTTTTATCTGATTTGATTCAGTAGGTCTAACCAGCACGGACTTAGTAAGCGGGTATATTTGAGCAGGGGCTATGTTTATGTCATATCTTGTTAATCACACCTTTGGCACCTTTACATAGCGATGCAGCCACCGGCATAGGAATTGTCACTATTGATACACTCTTTCCTTCGCATTAGCTAATTAACTTAGATATATATATATATATCTGTTGCCAATTCTAGGGGTCCTACTTTAGATACTTATTTTGACCAAGTCTATCGCAACTATTGTAGCAATTTCATTGTGCATAATCCCAGAACACTTCATTTGATATTACTGATTTTTACAGTCTGTGGATCGATGCACATAGATTGAATTCTTTGTCTCTCTTCCTCTAAACCCCTCTCCTCTCCGTTACACATCTATATATTAGCTGTGCTGTACATTTTGATTCTGGTAATTGCTACCAATTATTACAATTTGTATTAACTTTGGTTAATTAATTTATTGTATTTTGAATGTCCTCTCTAACTCCCCCTATCCCTCCCTTGTGTATACACCAGTGGCACAAGTGTGTTGGCTATTCTGTCTGTCCATTTGAGATAGCCAGTCTATATTACATCATTGTGTTAAAGGTAGTCTATCATGGGAATGTCTTTTCCAAATATATGAATAAAGTATTTTCTAGATTTTTAATTTATGGACAGATTCTCCTCGTTTTCTAGTTTACTCCACAATTTAGGGTTACCCCCTCTCTGTCCTTTCTACATTCGAGAATCTCATGGGCCACTTTTTTCGTTGTTTTTTTTATATATCAAAGTACACTTATAATGAAATCATATAGATGCATTATATATGTATAACATATTATAAAATGATTTAATTATTTTGTAATATATTATACATATATAATACAGACACTCCTCACTTACCGACCGGGTTCCCTTCCTATGACCTGGTCGTAGAACGAATCGGTCGATAAGTGAGGAGTTAAGGGATTCCCTGCTCTGGTGCATTTGTCTATGTTTGGGGAAACTTCTTTTCATTTACAGTTTATTTTTAATTAATTATTAGATTATATATACATAATATATTTTATATATATATATATACACACACACAAACGTGTGTAATTTTACTCTTAAGTGTATTTTTATATTAATATATGTATATATTAATACAAAAAATACTCTTAGTATGACGTTATATATAAGAGATATATATATTTACATTTATTAACTTTATTTTAATTTTTTAAACTTTTATTTAACTTTATTTTTACTTTTTCACCAGCAGGGGGACTGCCTGTCTCTTTTAGAGTGGTCGCATGGCCCCTGGGGTTCCTAAATTGGAGAGGGGGGACTCTCTGGGCTCCCTGAGCGATCACTCGGGTCCCCGGCAGTGTAGGGGAGTATTACACGATGCCTCAATTTTGAGGCATTGTGTAATACCATAAAAGCGGATGGGAGGAATCACGTTCGCTTCCATTGCTCAAATTTACCGCGGACATATCAGGTATGCCTGCGGTCCTTAAGGATCGTTTTTTGTTGGACGTACCTGGTATGTCTGCGGTCCTTAAGGGGTTAAGGACAGGAGCGCAGCGACCAGTGTCCCTTAGAATGCTGCACCAGCTGGGACCGCCGCGATCCAGGTAAGTAAAGTTTTCCCTTTTTGGCGCAACCGCCCTGCTTGTGTGCAGCCGCGCCGTGACACAAACACAGATAAAAATAACAAACAGTAACAATGTATTACCGGGCCTTACAATGGCCAGATTTAAAGCTAGGTCAGGAATACAGATAGGAACAAATACGATAAGAACAAAGCCAAATGGTCAGGTATACCAGAAATACGGGAAGTAAAGCCAAGCCAAGATCAAAAACCAATAAACAGAATCCGGAACCCGCTCTCAGATAACCAACAGGATGGAAACCACAACAGGGCACTGAACAACTGCAGGTTTGGGTTCAAATAACCCAGTAAACCCTGTTAATGACTAATTTGGGTCCCATGACCCCAGAACATGCATGCATGGCGAAAACGTGACACCGCACACACGTTCACGTCACTAGTGACGTCATTATGGACGGCCTTATTAATTAGCGCTGCCTTGCAGCGCCCGGCTTCCTTGCTAACGCTGGACCCAGCCGCTGTGTTAAGAGCTGCATGGAGGGAGAGGCACTAGAGGTAAGGGGAGTAACCTCTCCCTCCTTTAGTGTGGCCGCACCAATCAGATGCGGTAACATCACAGTGCCCGATTGGGCATCGTGACAATTTCACAGAGTCAACTCACAAGCATGTGTACTTTCAAGAACTCAAGAGTTATGCTACAAATTCCTGCATTAAACAAGAAAAACTCAGAATGTCTCAGATTGCTACTTCTACTATATCATCTGCAGAAACCAGGAAATAGCTGAAGTGTCTCAAACAATAACAGCCCATTAAGAGCTATACATAAGTAAAGGCAGATTCTGCTATTCCATTTATTCATATTAGTGGTCTATTTTTTATATCTCAAAAGAAACTTCCTCTATTTATATCATAGAATACTATATATACATGGATGGAATAAAAAATGATTTTTAAAAGTATATAGTTTTATATGTAGCCACTAAAATAATCATGTTTAAGGACTTTGAGGAATCTCTTTATTTACCTCTTTGTGATCTGTGTTGGTTCCTGTAGATTTGTGTCAAGTTCAAAATGCTCATTGTCCAGAAGCCTTCGTATGGTAATATCAGCAAGCTGCTCCATTGCCCTGAAGACCTCACTGATATCAAGGAACATAGAGAACTCCCGCTCCTTGCCACAGGTAGTCACTCTGATTATATCAGTCATGAGGACATTGGACGTTCTTTCAAGTTTCTGGATATCGACCCAAGGGATTATAAGCTTTACTGTAAATCAAAGTGAAGAAATACATATCAGTCTTATCACTTTAATGTTGGATCAGCTGCAAACCAGCTTACAGCTTTTGATGTCACAAAAACCATTGGGAATAACATAGTATTCAATTTTTGTTGATAACTAATCACAATTCAGTAGCGTGGCACTTTTAGTTTAGACTGATAAAGAGTCCCACCTCTCCAGCTAACAAGACTTATTGAAGGGACACTATAGTCACCTGAACAACTTTAGCTTAATGAAGCAGTTTTGGTGTATATAACATGCCCCTGCAGACTCACTGCTCAATCCTCTGCCATTTAGGAGTTAAATCCCTTTGTTTATGAACCCTAGTCACACCTCCCTGCATGTGACTTGCACAGCCTTCCATAAACACTTCCTGTAAAGAAAGCCCTATTTAGGCTTTCTTTATTGCAAGTTCTGTTTAATTCAGATTTTCTTATCCCCTGCTATGTTAATAGCTTGCTAGACCCTGCAAGAGCTTCCTGTATGTGATTAAAGTTCAATTTAGAGATCGAGATACAATTATTTAAGGTAAATTACATCTGTTTGAAAGTGAAACCAGTTTTTTTTTTCATGCAGGCTCTGTCAATCATAGCCAGGGGAGGTGTGGCTAGGGCTGCATAAACAGAAACAAAGTGATTTAACTCCTAAATGACAGTGAATTGAGCAGTGAAATTGCAGGGGAATGATCTACACACTAAAACTGCTTTATTTAGATAAGTGCTTTAGGTGACTATATTGTTCCTTTAAGATGTTAATCTGGGGAATCTGGAAAATAAGGAAGTGAGTTTAAGCAATGGTAAGCTATTTAATATCTTCACTGAGCTTCACCAAGCCTTCAGAAAAGAGGATCAGAAGGTAAAGTAGCCTATTTAGCTTAGCAACAATTTTACAAGTGGATGCAGAGCCAGATTTAAAAAAAATAATTATATTATTCTGAGCTGAGCAGCATAATGTGATGCTACAAAGTGAGTTCTTAGATCCTCCAAAAAGCCAGTGTAAAGAAGTTAGAGAATGTTCAGTGTGTTGATTTTTATCATTTTGATTGCAATATACATTGTTCGTAGAGTAACCATGCCTGTTTGTATGTGATGAGGATGATTATGTAAACACATTTGATGGAGGAGTTTTGTTTGTGCAACAAAGATAAATTATAAGTTATGTGTGTACCACGAGAGTGTCATGAGGGTAACGTAAGGTTGTGCATGATGCATCATTACATTGAATTCACTGAAGGCCATGTACCGTGTGAGTGCTTTAGGGTGCCTGAATGCTGTTTTATGTGAAGTGAGTGCCACAGGTGATTAGATAATAGTTGTATAAAATTGCAGAGCATGGCATTTAAGGATCTAGATTATATTTGTTAAGTCTTTAAAAGGACAGTAGCCATGATGTACAACAACAAAACATCTTCTGATCTCCATCTAAATGAATAATAGGTACTGCAAAAGGTTCCGAATGGTGAATGTACTGATGTGAATGAATACTAGATTTGATTCGATTTCTGTCCGCTTAAAATATGTAACCTCCAGTAATCCCTTTTAGTCTAATTTATAGTATATAGTATTATCTCTAGCATAAAAATGTGTGAGATTTAGTTTTCCACTCTAATTAATTAATTTCAGAAGGGGGTTCTGGGCACGGTTATCCAAGAACTCATGAACAGATGGAGCACGCAGCATTACTTCATGCTATCTGCGGATTCTCAGAGAAAGCATGTCCCAGACACACAAAAATCAAACAATAGAAGAAAATTGTACCAAAAGAGATATAGATCAAACTTCATTACTGGATGTGTAAGGCTCTTCGAAAGACAGTGTAGATGTCAGGTTTACCTTAACGCAAAACATTAAAATGAATATATATTCAGTGCTAACCTACATGTTCGCAAATGTTCATATAAGATTATTTATTGGTAGGTAAATGTTTCTGAGCCTCTTGCAAGTGCTCTGTGGGGCTGTGTGTGTTCACCCACAATGCACTTGATACCATCTTAGAATGCAGGGAATGCAATGGAAATATGAATGAAAAGAAATGTGTACAGCCCACTAGTTAACACTAGAGATGTCGCGAACCGTCCGCGAACTTCTCGCGGCGAACTCTGGTCAGCTGACACATACCGGCCAATCTCCAGCAGACCCTCCTACTTCCTGGACAGCAACATGGATGCTGTCCAGGAAGTAGGAGGGTCTGGGAGGGAGGGTCTGCTGGAGATTGGCCGGGATGTGTCAGCTGACCGGAGTTCGCCGCGAACAGTTCGTGGCGAACCGCGGCGGACTGTTCGCGACATCTCTAGTTAACACTAGTTGTATTGCATACCAACAGCACCAAGACAGGCTGCACATATGTAAATAATTTCCAGAGACGGCCCCCAGATCATCATTGAGCTGTAGTGGATATCCACAGGCACAAAGTATTATGAGAGTTTACCGTTTCACAATTAATAGGAACTGTGATTAATTAATTTGCTAGCAATATCTCGAACGACTGCTTTCACCATACTATTTTACTTTATTTAATTTGTTTATCTAGTTTGCTTTATACGGTTTATATAATAACATTTATTTTACAGTACTGATTTACCGCACTGCTTTATATTGCTATAGGACTTAAACTTGCAGTGGGTTCTGCCTGTGGATGGACCTTTAAGCTTGAAGTGTGCTTTAAGTGAAATTGTGCCTGTCCGCTCACCAAATTATGACCAGAGTTTTCCAAAGGAAAAAAAAAAATGTAAGCGTTTGGGGAACAAACAGGTATAATTTTCCATAAATATAAAATTGTTTGACAATGGGAGATGCTGGAAGCTTGCAGATTAGTGGACAGGATTATACATTGTGTTTATAATTCAACATAAGCAGCTTTTGCAATTACAATGGAATTTGGCTGGAGATTTTTGCTAAAAGCAGCATAAACAAAAACAATGAATGCATAGAGCCCAGAATTCCTCTGGCTGCCATTAAGCTGTGCAATGGATCACATGCCAAGCATTTTTAAGAACACAAAAATACTTTGCAGTTGGTGCCAAATGAACCCTAGTGATCAAGTGCTAAAAAAAGTAATGGAATTGCTCCTTCTTGCTACCCATAGGTTAATGAGCTCTGTCACGTTCACACTTTTTGGTAAACATAGAATCTTAATGAAAAGCTCTTTCAGACTGATTAAGTGCTGTGAAATAAAAACACAATAAAAAAAAATGGCAAAAGGAAGCATGTAAAGATAACAGGGATCATGTCACGTCATAGATGCCTAGGGAACCTTAATGCCTGAGATTAACTATGGAAACTCCTGTGGTATCACGGTGTCCTTTCGAGATACAGTTTTTCTGCATGCACAAGAGTTCAATAGCGACAATGGCTCCTGGGAAATTAAGTCGCCAGAAGTCGAAAAAATATGGTGGTAAGAAGAGGCACCCAGACCACTTTTTCCTCAATTGAGTGACCAGAGTGTCACGTCCCTATCATGTTAACCCTGCACTGTAAAACATTACTGTACCATGGCAGCATCAATATTTACATTGCAGGGTTTAAATTAACCATTATTCATCTTTTGTGTTTAGGATATTTGGAAAATATTTTACTTTTGGATTCATGGCATAAAAAGATGTGCTTTGCAGACTGAACTCGATTGATTAGTCTATTTTCAGCCCAGATTACTATGTAACTACATATGTTCAGTTGAGAGAAATGTAGCATTTTCTTTACTTTTATTTTTTATCAGTGTTTCTTAATGGGTTACATACTAGGGTTCAGATTTTTTTTTTGGTTTTGAGAGTCTACATATATAGTCATGCATTCACATTTAGAGTGTGTATCTCTCAGATAATCATATCTACTGACCACAAGTTCTTTATTTCCTTTTCGAGTACATGTGGCTTTAAAATGATGGACCTTAGAAGCAATTTCATTCAGAAGCTCACAGGCATTTCTAGTGCTATTGACAAGTGTCAGTAGCAAGCAGACATCTCCCTCATTAGGAGTCAGAAGTCTTCCATAGCTTTTGATCCCACAAACCTCTATTCTCAGGTATTTATGGTGCAAGTAATTTATCCCTCAGCAACAGTTATACTTGTCACACAGAATGAGTGAAATTACTCTTAAGCAGCTCTCAGTAGTGGCTGTGAATTTTACACACAGTCTGGTTCAGACAGCAGTGATGTGAAAGCTCACTCCAAGATGTGCATGCAGTCTGAGCACAGTGCAAGCACAATATGGACAAAATGGGCAAAGCTATGCTGGAACTCAGCATTATGGCTGTCTGAACGTTCTGGTGAGCTGGCCTATATTTGCAGCAACTGTTTACAAATCCCTGCATTTCTAAGCTACTTTCAGAGTTGCAAGTTTGCGCACAGTAGTTACTCCATCATAAATGTAGCAATCATGCTTTTCTTATGATGTTTAAATTAAAGGGACACTATAGGCACAATAACTTTAGCTTAATGAAGCAGTTTTGGTGTATAGCTCGTGCCCCAGTAGTTTCACTGAATAATTCTCTGCCATTTAGGAGTTAAATCACTTTGTTAATACAGCGCTAGTCAAACCTCCTGCATCTGACTTGTACAGCCTTCCTAAATACTTCCTGAAAAGAAACCTAGATATTTCAGGTTTCTTTATTGCACAGTCTGTTTAATCTAGAATTTCTTATCTCCTGCTGTGTTAATAGCCTTCTAGAGCCTGCATAAGCCTCCTTTGTACCAATAAAGTAAAATTTACAGAGCAGGATATAAAAAGTTAACATCTAATTGAAAATTACACCATTTTTTTTTCACGCTGGCAGTGTCCGTCACAGTCAGTCGAGGTATGGCTAGAGATGCATAAAAATAAATTTAATACTGTACACATGGCTGTCCTGGCAAAGCATATTAAGAATGTATGTACCAGCTATAACAGCCAAACGATATAGAGATATATATATATATATATCTATATATATAAAAAAATTTATATTATATATTTTTTTTAATGTAGGTGGAAACAGCCCTTCCGTAGAGTTTCTACAGTCAATTCCTTTGTGTATTTTACAGACAGTGATTTTAAATTATAATAAATTAAAGGAACACTATAGCATTAGGAATACAAATGTGTATGCCTAACACTATAGTGCCTTAGTCACCATTTAGGTGACTGGGCAGCTGCTGCCTGGGGTAAAAAGGTGAGCTTGCTTACCTTTTCTTCCTTACTTACCTTATTGATCCTACATAACTAGAGGTTGTCACAGCATACTACTAATAGTTTCAAAAAAAAACCTAGAAACTTATTAGATCAACAGCTAAGCTCTTATATTTCACAATATACTCTGTAACCACTCATACATAACCCAATGGACTTTGTTTATTGGGTACACCTGAATTTAAACAACTGACTAGCTGTCATGAGAAATGCTAGTTGGGGAGTATTACCACAAAGGAGAGCAGTAAAACTGCATGAAGGTTCTCCTGTTCTCCCCAGTCAGTCAATATTTGTCACTATGCAGAATACTATATAAAGGTGAAATTGCCAGATCTCCTAATTCAAATGATATCCCTTTATTAATCACCAATAACCAGTGATTAAGCTGTTGCTCATCTGTGATTAATAAAGTGAATTAAAAAGAGTGCTGGTAGTTTCTTCTTTATATGGAACTATTGCGTCCATTTGCATTTGGAGAATGCTCTTCTCGAATTCACTATTTATACCAAAGGCTGAATGACAGTTTAATATTTAAAACAGATTAAATGGGGGGGGGAGGCTAGCTCGCAAGTTGACCAGATGTGCTTCATATGAGCTCCTGCTAAAATGTGCTATATTTCAGACAGAACTACAAAAATACAGCGGCAAACAGCTCAGAGCCAAGCATAGAAGAGACCTTTAACATAAGGGACGCAAAGGGTCCCAAAATAATAACATTTGCAAGCTTATCACACTATCTGGCCCTGAGGCCTACCAGAATTGCAGGCCCTTTAGCAGGGAGAGGCGGGCGATCTCCCACTTCGGACAGAGCCTCCTGAAGTGAATCTACTGGAGCCCCGTTACCTCCCTCCTGTGGACCGGTGGGGGTTATCCCAGTCCCCACGGGGAATACTAAAAACTCTGCAGTGGCAAGCACAATCTCAACCGCATGGCGAATCAATGATGGCTGCTGCGCTGAAACGAACACTGAGTCAAGCATTCCATAAGAGCCTAGATTGGTTAAAAATCTTTTATGACAGATTTGACAAGCTGTGCCAAGACTTCTGGACTTGTATGGCATGTCACTCAGCAACTCCAGCCTCACCGGTCCCACTGCAGACTCAAGCAGCAACTCCAGCTCACTGTCCCTCCTTTGGGATGGCTGCCCAGGCAGGGCCACAACCACCCAGACATCCATACACCCATGCGGTGCGCCAAGAAACTTTGACACAGGACCACAGAGGTCTCATAACCCGACTGGAGGATGGGAAGGGCAGCTTGTGGTGGACTTGTCAGTATGCAGGGACTCGGCTTCCCATACACTAAGACAAGCCGGAGGTGGGGGTGGGTTGAGGGACCAGTATGTAAAGCTAGGTGCTCATGTATGTTAAATTGTTTTTCATTGCATCTTTGAATAAGCTGTAGCCCTCAAGTGACTTCCCTAAGCGATCTTAATCATTTAATAGTGGACCCCAGTGGTTTTATTTTACCTTCTATCTACTTATAAGCATGTTCATAATTTTCAAGTTTAATCTTAGTGGAATCTACAACAGTGCATGGGTCATACTTTATCACAGAGTTTATGTTTTTAGCTTCACCTACCAGCACGGAGATATTCTGTCATCATAAACAAAAAAGTGCAATTTTATCATGTGGGTTATCTGAACTGATATAGCAATGTATAGAATAAATTGAATGCACTTTCATAAAAGCTTACCTTGTAAGCTTATATTAAAGGTACACTTTAAGATGTGACTATGCCTCTCTTCTACTTCTTCTAACAAAAATTTCCTAATGCTGGAATCATGTCTATTGTGATTATTAAAAAACAAAAACAGATGGTGAAGAACTGCAAGAGCGAACGGTCGCATCAAACGAGAGCTCCGGGCTAGAAGCGAAAAATCGGGGGAAAACACCCGCTCAACGGACCCCCAACCGAAAGCCAGGGCTCCCTGCGCGTCCCCAACAAAATGGGACGGAAAAATAGAAAAACAATCACGGACAAACCGTCCTCGGGGCTTACTATAGGGGACATGTGGAGACAGGCACGAGGCCCAAGCGGATCCAATATGGCGGCGCTCCACGGAGGCTGCTCAGACTTCTCTGAAGAAGAATCTGGAGAGGAGTACCTACCAACACTTGCAGCGGGACAACCCCCACAGCAGCATAAACCCAACCCGGACTCATCTCCGGTAACTACAGCGGTCTTAAAACAACTACTCAATGACCTACAAACAACACTGCAAAAGGACATCACAGCGGTGCGGGGAGACCTGAAGGGCCTGACGACCCGCATAGGCGCCCTCGAAAAGACATCCACAACCAACACCAAGGCTATTGGGGAACTTCAGCGGGCTGTAAGCGACCTGCAAACAAAACAGCGCAGACACGAACTCCGCCTCGCGGAATACGAGGACGCTAGGCGGAGAACCAACCTGAAGGTATGTGGAGTCTCGGAAGCAATACCCGATGCAGAGCTCCCGCAGCTAGTTGAGCAATTGCTCGCCAACATACTGGCGCCCTCACACGCCCATAGCGTTAGCCCTGAACGCATCTTCAGGATCCCCAAGCCACCTAGAGCGCCGACCACGGCTACCAGAGACTTAATCGTTACCTTTCGCAACACCCAGGACAAAACGACAATCCTTAAAGCCCTTAGGTGTAAGACACCCCTACAATTCAACAACACGACACTAAACTTCTTCACTGACCTCTCGAACGAGACCCTGGCATGGCGACGCTCCTTCCAGCCGCTCACCGCACTACTCCGAAGGCATGACCTTCAATACAGCTGGAGGCCTTCCCACACACTCGCTGTACGGCAGGGAACGGAATCCCACAAGCTACAGGACCCAGCCGACGCAGCGCAGCTACTGCAGGCCTTGGGCCTACCTTCGGACTCCCTCAACCAGGTAACCCAACAAGGCATCAACTCACCACAGCACTCCTGGGACCCGACGAGAACAGTCCCATTCATACCTCAGGGACTAACACCCGACCCATACGTAGCGGTCACTACATAAACGGAGACCCGCGACTATAAAACCAGCCGCACATGGACGAATTGGATACCTGAGGCCGGTACAAAACCAGAGGTCCACACATTACCCTTAGTTTATCCCACCTCGACAGGGAAGCCCCCACTAGGCTCCTGTTGAGCCACACCACCTCACTATGATTTAAGGTGGTCTTAATGCCTTCAAATGTTTTCACTCATTTTAAGACGTTTCAGATCCCGATGGGTGACCTCATTTTTCTTCACCACAGATAATGGCCTCACAGGGACATTTACAACTTGTATTTACTGCCGATCCTCTAATGTTATATCATAATTTGTTTTCTGTACCTAGATTGAACCTGTCTGTAAAGCCTAGCTAGACATGACTCGTTGCCTTTACCCACAAAAATAGCCTACATGCGGATGTAGCTAAGTTCCATTGTATTGCTTGGTGACATGGGCAGGAATGGTTTGCCTCACGTTACCTGGGTTCATATTCACTTTATTATTTTTGTACACATCTATTTAGTTGTACTAGCAGCTGGGCATTCCGAAAGCACCATAAGTTGGTCCTGAACATATCGAGCTTTGCTATACAAGTAATATAGCATAGTAGCGGCTATACCAAAAGTAAGCCCAATCTACCACTCATGCCCAGCTCGCATCTTGTATGCACAGTATACTCATAGGCCCCATCGCAATTTGTATGACCTACTATCATAGCATAGCAGGCTTACCTATAAATCAGATAGCGTAGACGATACCCACTCTTGCACAATAGCGGGAAAACATGCTATGTCCACCAAACATCTTTTCAAAGTCCCACACTGCTTTAGACTGTGCACTAACATTACCCCATATTATAGGCAAGATATAACGTTGTTGACTGCTTTCTACTGCATCATAGCCTATATGAGATTAGCGCACCCGGTCTACACATCGCATACGAACCAACCATTGTTTTAACCACTGTTAACTGTAACCCATGCTTTGAGCTATACATGAATGTCCTTACCTAAGCTGAGATCAGATACCTAAATTAATGGCAGAACACATAGCTAAAAAGTCTTACCTTACCAGTCTAGCTATTACCTTTAATAGAATGATGCAATGATAACCAGTAATACACTATGGGATCGCAGCAACCTAGGGAGAATGTTTCACTAGTTACTACTCAGTTTGTTTCCTGTACAGGTTCAGTGTATAATTTATTGTTCCACCTCCCAGCCTCTGTGCCCAGCGGAGCATTTAAGCACCTCAGCATGTCACTTAGAACCGCTAACAACACGCTAATTGCCTTCTCTGACCAACCCCTGATTTAGCAAGTGAACGGTCTCATTGGCGAAGTTTAAGACCTATATACAAATCAATATGCCTAACATAAATGCCGCTATACTCAACGACATGCATTCATTGTGACGTTTGGTTCTACATCTTGTTTTACTTTACCTTAACTAACCATTTTTATTTTTTTTTGACAATGTAGCCGTTTTGTTAAGCGTGATATCCATTACATAATATAAAAAAATGTGCAATTTTTCTGCCACTGCATAACTACTGTAACCTTGAAATACGCTGTTGTGGCGTCCGTTAATAATCTGTAACCACCTGCACAACCAAAATAAAGAATAAAAAAAAAACAAAAAAAAAAACAAACACACACAGAAGCCACTTCTACATCTGCTGATTAGGATGGGAACGTTTAAGTGGCATTGATTCGTTAAGCATTGATTCGTTAGGTTAACTTAGATTCCATAGTGTTAGACAAAACTTATCTAGCATCTCCCATGAAATACTGCCATTCCAAAAATGGCCGGGCCAAGATGTCCATGTACCCATAGTACCCTTTACATTCAGCGATACAATTATAAACAAACTTTAGAAACACATAAGTAAGTAATGTCCATGCACCACATGTAAGAAGTAAAGTTACATTTTCACTTACATTCCTTTCCCAGAAAGAAGGAGTAAAAACACATGTGGTTAATGCTCAGGTAGAGCCAGCCTTGTCGTGGTACTCGTCCCTTCCAACAGCAGCAGGAATAAAAGGTCACTAGTTTCTCAGCCTCTGGGAAGTTGAACCTGCTCTCAAATCTGACCAGCCCTTCACGGAACTTCTCTGGATCCTCCTCCTGCTCAGCCAGTTTGCTGGTGGTCTCCTCTGCAATGAGACCCTTACAGGAAATACAAAAAATATATATATATATACCTCAAGATTCAGCAGCTAGTTTGCTCTATATAGTAATCTGAACTCTCATATTAAAAAGACTTGAGATTTAGAAGCGTATCGTACTCTACACTCAAAATTAGAGTTCCACATCAGTATTTTAAGGAAATATGTTAAATGTGAAATATCATATGAATTTGAATAAGTCCTTCTCTGTAAGGATATTGTTCGTAACGTACTAGAAAAAAAGAGAGAAAGCAGAAGGTCTACCAAGACGTGGTATATTGTGGATCTTCTATTTAATTAACACAGACAAGGCCTAGACAATTTAAATTGTTAAAAGAACAGTACAGCTCATCCACCCACCGTCCTGACCTTCTATCAAACCACCTTACCCTATTGAACCTAAAGCCCTGACCATCTGAAACCTCTTTCATATTGTGCAAGAATCACTTCTGCATTTTCCGTTCAAAGCTGTCCAACCTTGGAAATCAATGATATGCTATAATTGCCATCCAAGATTAAAGGGTTAATGATATTTGAAACAAAAAAAAAATGTGGCAGAGAAGCATCACTGCAAAAACTATGCTAAGTGAACACCAGGACTTGCAATTTGCCATATTTAGAACCAACAATATTTTATTAAGGGGGGAACAAGTGGTTGTGCATGCCTCATTACAGGATGTGTCAGATATACTGACATATGGAGTAAAGCTAGTAACCCTAAACAAAATGAAAGCTATGAGTCATGTTGTACAAGGAATGCATAGATGTAAATTAAAGTTCCCATGGGATCTTTAGAAAACTTTAAATTGCAGAAAGTCCCATGTGATTATATCACGTGGTGGACCGAGATTCATTGTAAATTATATAACTGAGTGGATTACTGCCTTAAGAATATATATAAGGTAAAGACAGCAGACTGTGCATTTTTACAACAAGTAACTAAAATTAAATGTTTCATTAATCATTTTATTTTGCGTGGAAATGTCTACAATATGTTATACAAGCTTTTTTGGCCTATAATTTGCAGATTCTTTGGCAATTTGCCAGAGTTCAAAGTTTAGAGAGCAACCCGTATTGTAAACAGCAACTGTAAGAATAAAAAGTACCTTAACTTTTCCTTTGACAAAATTCGCAATGTCCTCCTTATTGTCGAAGACTGATAAAGTGTGGAGCAAGTTTTGTTCTAGCCATTCCCAGTGCTGGTTGATCTCATCTATAGTGGCACCTAGAGAAAGATATATACTGTAAACAAAACATGCATAATCTAGAACATAATAAACAGAAACCCACAATGATCAATGTCACAAAATGCATGTAAGTCATCTTACTGTACAGAGAAAACATGACAAGTCAAACCAATCTCAGTATGCAGAAACAACCAACAACTAATTTCCACATCACTGTCCTATCCTATGGTTAAAGAAATAATAGTACCTATGGCATAATCTAGAAAGAAGCCTTCAAAATGTTAAAGCAAACGACAGACATTTCCGTGAACCAGTGTTCCTTCTAGGAGTAGAGCAGACATATAAATAATGGTGCTATACTTAATGTAAAAATAGAAACTGGCAAGTAACCATATTTAGCAGCACTTTTAGACAACGTGCTTTTCCCAGATCCATTTACGCTCCAGGATTCAAATACAACCACTGAAAACATGTCCCTGGATTAGAGGCTTTACATTTGTGCTTTCAGACAACAAAACAAAGTGATTGGGTAAATAAAAAAAAATAAAAGAGGTAATCATGCTCTTTTCACTGCCTGCAACTTCATGGTCAGGAACTCTGCCAGGCGCCTGATGCTTGAATATAGCATATAGTTTGAATAAAAAGTTTAATAGGCAGAATTAGAAGGCAGGTATATCCAGGTAAAGAGATGTTTCTTCCTCATTATGGGTAAAGAGGAACTTTCATACTTTTTGTTGGTTACATTTTAATTTTACCCCACCAAATACGACTTAAGGTTTGTATAGCAAGTCTTGCGCATATTGACATATATATATATATACACACACACACACACACACACACACACACACTTTTGTATATAATAGAGTGACTTTAAAGCAACAGGCAAATGATTAATAGCTAAAAACGGATGACTTCTGCACACATCAGGCTAAGGTTAAAGTTCATGGTTAATCGTGTAATTAACACTGCAAGTTTGGCATTACAAAGATGCAACTAAATGATAAGCAAGCCTTGACATATACTGCATGTTTTTATTATTATTTATATAGTGCCATCAGATTCTGTAGCGCTGTACCGCATATTATACTTGGCAGTACATAAGAAAACAATAGTTTAATGTATCTAAAACAATTGCCTCTGTTTGTGAGTCTCTTATCTTACCCACCACGTGGGGGCCAGTTTGTTTGGTTTCTTGTTTTACATATAAGCCAGTTCGAAGAGTGTATTTTGGGCATGGTATTACTGCACATCCACAGCTGTTATTTTGGGTTACCTTTACATCCTGGGTCATGCAGTCACTGTACATGCTGAAGAAGTCAGTGAAGTAACTCACCAATTGCTATGGCCCAGTACACGTCTGATTCGGGCAATAACTCACCACAAGCGATGGCTGAATACACTTGTGTTCCAGGGACTTGCAGTAGTATTCGAAAAGGGGCAACACGTGCATTGGAATCCAACACAGCATCCAGTGCTCCCACCAGGCGGCCTTAAAATTAAAGAAATACATAAAACAGAGGCGAACTGTGTTAGGACTACAGACATTTGCAATGCATTCTTGTTCACTTTTGGTCAGAACATAAATGGACAAAAAAATAAAATTCCCAGCAGTTGTAGATCAATGACGCTTTGTCAAACTTAGTAGGACTTGCAACTACAGTTGGACATCTACATTTTAGCCACTTCTGTTATAAACAGAACAGAACAATCTTAATCATAATCTATTTCTCAGAAAGCAACTGCTGCCTTCCAAATGCATACTCAAAATTATGCGCATGTATGCAATAAATAAGACGCTATTTATTTTTCCATAAGGCAAGTTTATTAAGGATTATAACATGGGGGAAAGTACACGCTCTTTGAATTCGATTGTTATGTCCTGATATGTAAAACCACCATCTGTTCCTTAGTAAGTCTTAAAATTAGATAAATACAACCTCAGATAAACAACAACACATGACATATTACACTCTGTCATGATTTATTTAACAAAAATAAAAACGAAGTATACAGTATGATTCAATAGCTTGTAGAACCACCTTTAACACCAATAACTTGAAGCAATCGTTTCATGTATGACTTGATCAGTCTCATCATTGTGGAGGAATTTTGGCCCATTCCTCTTTACAACGTTAGTTCAGTTCATTGAGGTTTGTTGCCATTTGTTTATGCACAGCTCCCTTAACCCCTTAAGGACAGAGCTTCAAAAGCTTGTCTTTCACTTAACGACAATGGCATTTTTTTCATTTTTTGCTGTTTGCGTTCAACTGCAATTTGCATTTTACTTATTTGTTGCACCAACACATATTATACATCGTTTTTTAAAGGACAGAAAGGGCTTTAATTTGATGTAACACACATATATATATAAATGCTTATTTATTATAAAAAAATACAGAAAAATGTAAAAAAAATGAAAATTTTGTGGGTTTTTTACAGTTTTTGCAATAATAATGTGTGCATAATTAGTGCAGGTTAAAAAAAGGAATTAAAAATAAATTAATTTAGTTCTGATTTACAGAATATACAATGTGTCTGGGATTTTAAGTTTTTTTTGGTAGTTACAGGTCACAAAGCACAAGGAGTAAAATAGACTTTTAATGTGGAGCGATTTTAGAATTTGGTATGTTTGTCTTGTAAGCTTAATAGCCATAAAAGAAAACAAAATTGCCACACAAAAGTATATATTTATATAAAGTAGACATCACGGGCTATTTACCTAAGGTTGTTTTGACACTTTCTACGTAGCCATTTCACCGCCAACCTCTGCTAAATATTGGAGTAAAATTGTGTTTTTTTTGGTTTTTGGCACACAAACTTATAACAAAGAAATTCTCGTGTATATTTTGTAAAGTTGGTGTGTGCTATTCCTGTACAAAGTTTTATTTTGTGTTCAGTTACATCTGCTGAGTAAAATGACACCCCCATTGTATGTCTTTGGCACTATTTTGTGAAGTTACAGTGCCACACAGGATACCTGTCCTTTTCAGTATTCACAGTAGAATTTTGAGAGATGGATTTAATGAGCCTTAGCTTCCATTTGGGGTATTATAACAGTTTGACTGTTCAAAAAACCCCCACAAAGGCCTACCATTTGTAAAAGTAGACACTCCAGGGTATCTCATAAGGTGCATATTGTGCCTTAACATGCCCCCATTTTTTCACCAATATATGCCAAAGTATGTGGTAAAAAATAATTTTGTGCATTTTTTACATACGGATTGCATTTTTGCTGGGCGTTTTGTATATTTCATATGTGCCACTAAGTTCAAACCCCCCAAATTATGCTCAGCTAAGTCTTCTGAGTAAAATGACACCCCATATGAATGTCTTTGGCACTATTTCGTGAAGCTACAGTGCCATATAGGAGACCTGTCCTTTACAGTATTCACAGTAGAATTTTGAGAGATGGATTTAATGAGCCTTAGCTTCCATTTGGGGTATTATAACAGTTTGACTGTTCAAAAAACCCCCACAAAGGCCTACCATTTGTAAAAGTAGACACTCCAGGGTATCTTATAAGGTGCATATTGTGCCTTAACATACCCCCATTTTTTCACCAATATATGCCAAAGTATGTGGTAAAAAATAATTTTGTGCATTTTTTACATACGGATTGCATTTTTGCTGGGCGTTTTGTATATTTCATATGTGCCACTAAGTTCAAACCCCCCAAATTATGCTCAGCTAAGTCTTCTGAGTAAAATGACACCCCAATGAATGTCTTTGGCACTATTTCGTGAAGCTACAGTGCCATATAGGAGACCAAGCCATATCCGTTTTTACCAAACTTTGAATTTTGACGCTGGGCCTATGTGCAATTTCCAAGCATCTTCGCAGGTTTTAAATTCAAACTACCCCACAAAGGCCTACCATTTCTTAAAGAAGACATCCCAGGGTATTTCAAAATTCATATTTTGAACCTTAGCGTGGGATCATTTTTCCGCTAGCTTGTACCAAGTGTAGTGGTAATAAGCATTTTTTCTGCCTTTTTGACATACAAAGTGAGTTTGTGCAACATATTTTGCAAACCTTATGTGTGCTATGACTGTATAATACTTCATATGTTGCTCAGCTATGTCGGCTGAGTACAGCAATACCCCTGTATGTACCTTTGCCAGGTATATGTGGATGTTGAAGGGGCGCATTTGAGACGCAGCCATTCAGTTTTTTTCTAACTTTGAAGTTTTACGCTGTGTCCATGTTCCAATTTGGAGTAGTTTAGACGGTTGGTTATTGAAACTTCCCCACAAACACATACTATTTATTAAAGAATACACCCTGGGGTAATTCAAAAGGCATATTTTGAACCTTGGCGTGGGATAATTTTTTCTCTAGTTTGTTCCAGGTGTAGTGGTAATGAGCGTTTTTAAAATGTATTTTTTTAACTTTTTATAACTTTTTTACTTTTAAAAACTAGTTTTTAAACTTTTGTTTTGCGTATTAATTTTTTGTAAACTTTCCTAAACTTTCTTAAAACTTTTTTACAGATTTAACTTTTTTCTAAGCTTTTTTTTTTACCGTTAACCCCTAACTAGCAGTACGCAGCACTAACACCCACCCCAGCTAGCAAAATACATAGTTATAAAATATTTTAATTAATTAATTAAATAAATTGAACCCCTGAGGGTTAAAAAATAAATAAAAAGTTAATCCTCAGGGGTTAAAAAAAATTAGATCACAGTATAATACTGTGATCTCTATTTGATCGCTGTAGGCAGTGATCGACTGGCAGGGAAGGGGTTAATTTTTATTTGGACTAGGTAAAGGGTTTTTTTTTTTTTTTTACTTAAACGTTATTAAAAATTTTTTAAGCTTAATTTTTTACTTTTTAAAGGTTATTTTAAAACTTTTTTTAACGTTAACCCCTAGTTAGCCTAACGCCAAATCCCCCAATTCCCCACTAACTTCCACCCACCCCAGCTAGCTAAATATATAATTTTAAAATATTTTAATTAATTAATTAATTAAATAAATAAATTTAACCCCTGAGGGTTAAAAAAAAATGAATTAACCCTCAGGGGTTAAAAAAAAAACAACAGATCATAGTAAAATGTAATCCCTGCCAATTGATCACTGTAGTCAGTGATCAATTGGCAGGGAAGGGGTTAATTTTTTATTAAAATGGGTAAGGGGGGGGGGACTTTAAATAAACTTTATTTTTTTTTCCAGCAGGGGGCAGGATCATCACTGATCCGGCTCCCTGCACTTCACACAGAACCCGGAAGTGCAGGGAGCCGGTAGGTGAGAATACAGAGCACATGTGCTCGCTCAGACTTGCGGTCAGAGCGAGCACATGTGCTGGGCAGCCTGACCGGGTGCTCCCGGTATGCCTCTAATGCAGAGGCATACCGGGAGCACCATTAACCCCGCGATCGCCGCAATAGCGGCGATCCAGGGTTAATTTTACCGCGTGACGGACGAGGTCCGTCACTCGTCGTTAAGGGTTTCCCCTGAGTGACGGACCTCGTCCGTCACTCGTCCTTAAGGGGTTAAGGTCCTGCCACAGCATTTCAACCGGGTTGAGGTCTGGACTTTGACTGGGCATTGCAACACCTCGATTCTTTTTTTCCCCCAGCCATTGGTAAACTTGGGATCAGTCCTGTTACATGATCCAATTTCAGCCAAGCTTTAGCTGTCGGACAGATGGCTTTACATTTGACTCTAAAATACTTTAGTATACAGAGGAGTTCATGATTGACTCAATGACTGCAAGGTTCCCAGGTATTGTGGCTGCAAAATAAGCCCAAATAATCACCCTTCCACCACCGTGCTGGACAGGTGGTATGAGTTGTTTGTGCTGATATCCTGTGGTTTTCACCAAATGTGGGGCTGTGCATTATGGTCAAACATCTTTACTTGTCTCTCCAAAGCACTTTGTTCCAGAAGTCTTGTGGTTAGTAGAGACGCAACTTTGCAAACCTAAGCCGTGCTGCCATGTTCTTATTAGAGAGAAGAGGCTTTCTCCTGGCATTAACATTTAACATGCTAACTAAGGTCTTTAGAGTCATCATGTTAATCATGGAAAAATTACAGTAGATTATAGTGTTAGGAACACAAAGCAGTATTGCTAATGCTATAGTGCTCCTGTGCCTTGTTATATACAGCCTGCCCCTTCCAGTACAAAATAAAAGTTTTACCTTTTTCCAACACCAAGACTCACCCAGCATAGCTCACCTCTCCACCTCCTGCTACACAATTGAGGAGGCATGGCTTCTGCCAGCGTTGCTGCAATCTAATACTCCTCAAAGGAGCATTGGGGACCTGATAATGGTTTTCATAGGAGAGCATATAGGGTTTCACTCTCTCTGTGCAGTGGAAGACACCAGAGCTATGTTTTACATCGCAGCAACTAGAGGTATGTTTTACCTTTCAAGGTGAACATTGCACTTGCTGCAAAACAGTAATGTTTTACCTTGAAGGGATAAAATGACAAGACGGGAGTATGGTGGAGTGGCACACTTCTACCCTATCCCCCTTTATTTCCTCCCTTCCCTCCTTCCCGCTTCCAGTGTTTCAATGTTAATAACACATATAAAGGGACAATAAGAAAATTCAAGCTATAGCTATCCTATTTTGAAACCTGCCACTGTACTGGTGATGTAACACTGGTTGATGGCATTACTATGGTGTCTCCATGTTGACTTTAGAGGTCCTGTAACCATCTCTTGTTGTTCTACTCTTGTTAATCTGTGATGGATAATAATGTTATAATTCTTAGACCTACACACACATTGCCTTTTCTTCTATATATATATAAATAAATCTATAACAAATTCATCCTTGGCTAAATATATTTGCAGTATATTTGTAGTTTAAATGAACACTTCCAGTAATATAACCACCATGGCCAGCTGTAGTGTTTATGATGTCAGGAGTGCCCTACCACCCTCCCAGATGAAGAAGTCAAACAGAGGAGTTGTGTTTATTATATTTACAGGATTTGTAATACATTAGTATTCCCAATTCTAGAGTACATAGTCAAGCATTATGACAAAACTTGTGATACTTAGCTACTCAAACATACTCAATTAAAAAACAGTTTGACAACTTACCTGGGTCTTGCACATCACGTACTGCCATCTCCTCTGCTAGAAGCTCTTACCACAGAGCTGGAAGGGATTTTATAGTTTTTGGTTTCACCTCAACTTTTTAGCATCTAGCTATATGATCACAGAAAGACTTCAACTTCCAAACCAGAGCCATGCTGACAAGACTCACAAGGCAGGGACGGACAGGAAAAAAAAAAATTTGGGCCAGGCATTTTTGAGTCACAGTGATCCACTGAGAAGTGGTGCTTTGTCATCGCCAATAAAAAGCACGCCCCCTGTCAAAGTGAGGATGGTTCAGGGTAGTAATGCGCACAGCCCTGTGTAAGAGCTCTTGCATGAAAAAAAAAAAAAAGGTCCTGTTTTTCTTCTGAGCAGCGCAAGCAAATTTATTAACATTTTTGCTTGTGACTTATCTTTGGTGTTTATGAAGAAAGGAAAAAATATATTTTTTCTTAAAGCAGGTATATTGAAAGTGAGAACCGAAGTCTCACTCAGATATCAACGCTCAAAAACCTGCCACAGATTTACCCATACAGGAGGTAAACAACTCAATCGAAGGGGTGAAATATTACAATTATTAAGAATCTTTATTCAGTATTATACGTTAGACAATTATACACTCAAAACGTGAAACCAAAGAAAATAGCAAGTGGTTTAAAAAGAAGTGTCTGTCCTACTTATAGCTGCTATGAAAATATCTGGGTATAGAGCAGCTGATCCTGTAGCTATTCAGGTTCACAAAGTTAAATATCTTTGGATTTTTTGATACATAATTGCCCTACAGCTACAATTGTAACATTAGTCGGGTCTATATATACACATGATCTGAGAGGATCTGTGATAGAAATACAGCTGAATTAGGTATAGAGACGGGAGTAGAAGGCTTCAAAAAGGCACAGTGTTTGGGGTGATGGAGAAAAATTCCTATTGAGTATAACAGCTGAAAGGAGCAATAATTGGTAAATTGTCCCTCCCTACCCAATCAGTCAAAAAGCTTGACATATATAGCAAAGTATCTGGGAACAGCAAAAAAGACCTGAGTCGGTATAAAGAAAGAATATTCCCCACCAGGACCAAAAAAAATGTGGTTTCCCAAATAAGATACTCGAACACCGTGCAGGCATAAAGCTCAAAAGATACTGAAAACAGGGTATGGGAGATAAGGGTTAGCAAATCCCCCAATCCTATCTTTGGTGTTTGCATAAGTGGGATATCAGAGGGCAAAATGGCCAGGAAGATGTCCTGCGCATTTGTTTAAAGTCTGCTTGTGGCATTGCGTTTGTGTAGAATGAGCGGATTATGGTATGGTGTCTTGTGTAAGTAGGTCAGTTTTAGTTGTGGAGTTATATGTGTGGCTAGGGAATGTAGTGAGTGTATGCATAGGGGCTGTAATGTATGTGTATTTAGGGAATGTAGTATGTGTTTGCTTACAGGGGATCTAATGTGTGCATAGGAGATCCAGAGTGCATATGTCAAGAAGTGTGTGAGTGGTGCAGTGTGTGTGTTTGTGTGAGGGGTGCAATGTGTTTGTGGGGTGGTGTGTGAATGTGTTGGGAGTTATTGTGTATGTGGGGGGTGGTCATATTAAAGCAAATCCATATATTATATATTTCCTTTTTTTATTATAAACACATTATATCCCCTCTCCCTTGCTTTTCCCCAGGGAGGGGGGGCAATACAAGCCCTGGTGGTCCGGTGGTGCATGAACTCTAGCCTGCAGCACCTGCGGCTAGAGTTCACTCTCACGAGATTGGAGAATTGCCATGGTAGAGCTCTAGAGTCCTCTTCTCTTTCTGCTGGCTGCCGGGGTAAGATGCCAGCAGGACATTGATCAGGACACAGCCCATCACAACACAGAGCATGGTCAGCTCTTGGATAGTGGAGATCCTCTGAACTCCCGTTAGTCTTGGCCTATGGGCATCATTTACCTGATCTGCCCGATGGCCAGTATAGACCTGCACAGTCCATAGCTGGTATCTGGCCACTGGCCACCTAGTATGAAAACCAGGGCTTTAGTTTACACACAAAAAATAAAAAAATAAAAACCACTTGTTTAAAACAGCATATATTGCCAAGGGTTCCAGCAGAAATTCAGGATAAAACCTGAAACATGATGCTTGTCTGTACTAATTTCCATGTTGATCTGGAATAGTTGTAGAAACATGATTTTTCTAAATATCTGTGCTCAAGGTGGTCACACATAAGTACATCTGTACTTTACCTAAACTCTCAATTTCTGATAAAGCTGTATATAAGGTTATACCTGTTGTCCTAGCAGCTCGCCTGTCAGTCTTTCAAGTACTTCTCATTGTGGGCTACAAAGCTTTGATGCATATCACTAATGCTAACAGAGTTCTGGTAGGTGGAATAATGGAGAGACACAATACCTGATGAAGGATGAATATACACAAAAGGGGTAGGTGGAATTAGGGCAAGACAGAGATAAAATTATGGGGGGGGAGGAAACTAATTAGGGGAGATAGGGTAGGATGCACAAGTGGGGGTGGAAAGCCATAAATATATGAATAAAAACATTTGGGGAGATACAAAGGAGGGAGACGTCACTCCACCGTAATTGGTGGGGAGACTGAGGTGGAAGATTAATTGGTGGAGAGACGGAGTGGCATAAGTAGAAGACACAATGAAGGAATGTGGTTAACAGGGAAGACCAAAATGCATTGATAAGTCTACTCCTGGTAAAACACTAATACACATCAGGAAGCACACAGACTACACAAAATTAAACTACATTCACACAGACACAGGGAAGTAGATGAAGCCAACAAAAGGCTTTTGGATGATGGGGAAGTGCTTAAATTTCAGGTTAGCTTAAAAAAGATAAATATGCCTATGTGCCAAATACTATAGTCATGCCTCTGGCAATGCTGAGCAAGCAGATGATGTTTTCAGCCAACAAGCCAATAATAGTTCCTGCTGAGTAACTTTTGGCTCTCGAGGGATGGTAACGGAGGTATGGAGAAGTAGCCAAAGGGCCCTAAGAAAGAAATCAAAATTCAAAAATGGTTTGACTACTTCTAACCAGGGCACTCCTCGCACCATAACCACGACAGTGAACTATAATGGTTTTGGTACCTGGAGTGTTCCTTATTAGTTTCACCAGGTTTTCTTTTTTAATTTCATGATGACATGGAGCCATGTCGATGCTAAATGGCATGTCCTTTGCTAATGGAAACATGTTTTTTTTGGAAGTTAATGGAAACATGGACTCTGAATGCTTTAATCAGAATGAGGTTCTTATTGTCCCTTTAAAGGAAAGTACACAGGTCCTACATCATGTTTCCTATTGTGCCTTGTACTTAGTACTATTAAACCTGAAAGGGACTTTCCATTTGGAACAGATTGCATGCCTGGATTATCCCTTTCATTGGCATGCACTCTGGATTGAAAACAACAAACAAAGGAGTCTTTTCTAATAGAATAAGAACACGTGAAAGCATATCCTAGTCATTTGCTTTATATACACGTTTAAGGTTTGCAGCACACATTTAGGGCATGGATCCATTAAGGGATGATATGAGATATTTCTGCACCCCAAAACCACAGTATTTATCCTGAGAATGCAAATTCTCCATCTTTGGTCTGTGTCTTACAGAGCAGCCAATCAGCATCATGTCATGTATGGACAGAATTTTGGAGGTGTCTCCCCAGTGGCTACCTTTATTTGCAAGTCCTCAATGGTAGCAAACATTTGACTGCATTGTTTGTCTATGCCCCATATGATTTCTTTACACATTTCCTACATTTGTATTGATGTATTTTCCGATTACTAGTCACTGATCACATTGCATGCAAGCATCAGTGGATAGATGGTCAACAGATCTCTTCAAGGTGATGAAGGAAAGAGACAGTCAGAGAAAAATTGGAAAGAAGCGCAGAAGAACAAAACAACCTAATAAGTGACAGACAATAGTAGTAAAATCATTTGATGTACCTTACCCACATAGACATAAAAAAATAAATTGTAGTTTTGAAAATGGACAGAGTTGTAGCTAGACTGGTAGGCCAGAATGTAAAATTAAGTTTGGAGTAGAAGCCAATAAATACACAAGTTCTACAAAGAAAATAAAACAAACACATCTAGGAATGTCACTGTTCTTGCTGCCAGAGGGACCTGCAATGTATTGTGAAGAATAGCAATTACCATCTCAGGAAACACAGCAGTAAGTGTTATTTCCGTGTTATAATCTAACAAAGAATATCAACACTGTTTCACGGTCCTACTCAAGATCCCCTGCCAAACGCGTGTGTACACAAACATTGTTCAGGAAAAGTAAGGTCTGAAATACTAGCACATGTTGAGAATGCAGAAGCAGTCCCCATCCCACCCCCAACATGTATTGGGGGGGGGCATTTATTAAGCACTTACCAGCATTGTTTCCAGAATAACCCTGAACATTATTCTATGTCTAAAGACATGCTACAGCAAAAAGGCTAGCAGGTATATGGAACAGGTTGTCAGACAGTAAAGAAGTTAAAGTCAACCTGTCATGACATGCTCAGCTGTAACCATAACAACTTATAATACAAGTCAGAATTATAAATGTATGGTCTATAGTTGTACTTATATTTTCTGCTCATTGATCCAGCATGCTTTTATGCCTAGGGATGATGAACTCTTTAAACATCTATGCCCAGATCTACCCCATCTCTGCTGCAAATGGCTTGCTTTGGGACCCAATACACAATAGTTGTTCCTAAATATGCTTAAGTGTAGCTTCACTTCTAACACATCTGCGTCAAGGTGCCCTATCTACCTAGAGGTTTGCTGGGGGAATAGTATTGTAACAGTGAGCAGGAGAACCACATGTAGCAGGGTTCTCCTTCTCTTTCCATCATTCAGTCTTTGGCTTGAAGCTCTGTGTTGAGAACTGATTGACAGGTTGTGAGGGGCCAAATAGTTTTTATAGAGTATTTATTTAAAATTACACATGTGATTAGCATTTCTTGTAGCACAATATATACATGAATTCTAAATATCCTTAATTTCAATTTCAGTAGTGTGTACCATGACAGGTAAACTAGAAAAAATTTATGTTTGATGTTACATACCATGTCTGGAATTCAGAAGAACAAAAAAGCGAACTAGAAAAATACATTTAAAAACAGGACAGATTATTCTTTTTCTGGCAATGCTATTTAGAATTCTATATGGAAATCATCCAGAAGGGTTACAAAAATACTTCCCCATCGAAAAAGATTTGCAAACATTCACCGTCTACTTGGAAAACTGTTAATGTTAATAATACATATTCATGCGTTTACAGGTTAGTAAGTGCTTTTATACGTGTTAAATGTGCTACAGAATTTTAAGATCCTACAGCAGAGATTACAAGATGAGAAAAGAAAATATTTAACAGGCAAAACGCGAAATCAAGCAATGTACAGATTTCTTAATATGGCCCTGTAAATCAGGCATTTAATTCACTCCACAGAGACTGTAATAAAGCTTAACTTTTGTACACAGATGTTTTATGGCAGAGGTAACCATCAGGGAGCTTTCCAGCTGTTGTTCAGGTATAACTCACATGAGAGATATAGTTCAGCAACAGATGGTAAACGCCCTGTATTTTATTGCGGAACAACATAAGGTTTCAAATGTACTTCTGCTCCAACAGAGAGGTTGAACTCTGCACCTCACAGATTTAAAGGGACAAACTATGTGCCAATCCGACATCTATGCATTTTACTTTATCTTTTCCTCTTTTGAAAATAAGGTTTTATTATGATTTTAGTATTTGACAAACATGTAAAACAGCTAACAGTAGTGCAAAAGTAATATCCAGTATCATAAAACCCATACATATGTATGAGCTATGTATGAGAAGAAGGAAGGAAATTTAAATATGAATGGGGGTCAGGGAGAAGAGAGAGGAAGGGAAGGTAGAAGAGGTGTTTCTGAGTTAAGAGCAATCTTGACGCATCAATCCAAGTTAAATGGACTTTCTTCAAAATAACAAATTAAGTCATTTTGAGGACTGGAGTTGATGAGAAGTCTTAAACAGTTAAACAGTGTTTGGATGAAATGTGATCCATGGGCATTCAGGTACCCTCTCATTTTTGCTTGACCACAATACTGAGCAGAGAAGGGAATCATTGACAATCATTGAAAAGCACTGGGTGCAGGTTATATAACTTCCAAGATCGGGAGGTATTAGATAAGGAATCGGACTGGCCATCGGATCACAGGATCTCCCCGGCCGGCCCATGCATGGCGACTGGAGGGAGGCAGGAGAGGACCCCGGGAACTCTAGCCAGCAGCTCCACCAGGTTCCTCTGGCAAAGCTCAGATCTCGCGAGAGTGAAATCTAGCCCTGCAGGCTAGCGTTCATTCTCACCACTGAGACTACCAGGGATGGATGGCAGCACAGTCCCCCCTCCATGGCAACCCGGCTTCTCCCTCAATGGCAGCACGGCTCCCCCTCCCCCCCCAGGCTAAAGTAAAGTAAAGGGAGAGGAGGATATAACTTTTTATTTAAATAATAAATTATATTTATATTTAGATATAAATACACACAACCCCCTCACACACACAGCACTCTCAGACACACACATCACCCTCAGATGCACATATATAATAAACCTCAGTGAGTTAACAGGCAAAGAAAATTAGAAACATAGAATGTGACGGCAGATAAGAACAACCTCACACACAATTCCCCCCTCTTACACACACACACTGCACCCTTCACACATACACACAGCACACCCAACACACTGCTCCCCCTCACACATACGTCTAAATACACACATGCACCATACGCTTTCCTGGCCCTTTTGTCCTCTGGTATCCCACTTATGGAGACACCAGAGACAAGTTTAAAGCAAACACAGCGTAAGCATGTTATTACATTTGCTTGCGCTGTGCAGAACAAATACAGGGCCTTTTTCTCATGCTAGAGCTCTTCAGCGGGGCTCTGCGCATTGAACCAACATGCTCACTTTTGTCATTAGTGATGACAAAACACACCCTCTGACCCAGCCCCCTTCTGAGGGAGCCGCTGTGATTGAAAAATGCCCGGGCCTTATTTTTTTTACAGTCCGACCCTGCCTGAATGTGTCTGTCTGCACCCCGAACCTTCAAGACCTTGTAGACAGCACTACTGAAGGACTCTATGCAGGGTCTTAGTGCATGTGCACAGAGCAAACACGTCTAATGGTGTGAAAAGGAAAGACTGGAGAGGGTAACCTAAACAAGAAAACCCAATTGCAGCCTTAGTATCCTCAGAAAAGCTGCTCTATCCATGATAGGCATTACTAGCCAATTTTTCAGAGCAAAAGAAAGAACTATAATTTTATTAAATTCCTAATGAGAGGACGAACAACAAAAAAGGTATATAGGGAGTAGTGTGAATAAAGTATAAAGAGGGGGAAAAACAACAATAAAAGTTGTGATTAAAATAGGACTAACTGCTTGGATAGGTATCCATAATAGTTGGGTACAGGCAGAGATTAGGTATATTCTTTGGTATTATCCAAATGGAAATAATAGAAATCACCCTTACCGGAAAAAGGGTGTTCCTAATCGCATATATAAATGTGGATATCCGTATACCTGGAGGTAAACCAAAGAGTACATAAATAAGTAGAACAAATAGCAATAATAATAAAGGGATATTTGGGAGTAATAACAGCAAAACCCAGATTGAATATATGCAACAAACGGGAAACTAGCACTCATCCCAATTGTAATATCCCAATACAGTAATAAACTAGACCTAATACGTTGGTGAAAAGCAAGCTATAGGTCTGGCTTGCTAGAAGTGAGAGAGAATATGGCGTACTTCGTCCATCAGGAGTCCTGGCTGAACGATATCAGGGTCCTGGAATGACAGCATAAGTAACCCAAGTAGAAATCCCTTCCCACGCTTTGGTCTTAAAGGGATACTATAGTCGCCTGAACAACTTCAGCTTAATGAGGTTGTTCAGGTGAGAACTATAGCTCCCTGCAGCCTTTCTCATGTAAACACTGTATTTTCAGAGAAAATACAGAGTTTACATTGAAAGCTAGGGACACCTCCATTTGCAGTCACTCAGAATGCCACCAGAGGGACTTCCGAGTTGAGGGAGGCATAATATGCCTCCATCCACTCAGATCTGCTGTGCACAAGCATCCTGTGATCCAGTATCTCCTCCCACTGCATGCAGACACTGAACTTTCCTCATAGAGATTCATTGATTCAATTCATCGCTATGAGGAGATGCTGATTGGCAGTGGCGTCTCTAGGATTCATTTTTAGGGGGGGCACACAGACACACACTATGTAGTTGTACTGGTGACTATAGTGTCCCTTTAAACGCTAAATGCTGCAGCCATAGTAGATAGCGAAGGAAGACCGGTCAATGTGTGCAGGGGCATCCCTGTACCAGGTTATATTAGTCAGGCACCTTAGCGAGAAAATCCTTGATGCTATTTTCTAGAGGAGATTATGGGTTTTAGTTCACCATGCCCAAGTAAGTGAGGCGATAAAGTTACTAAACACCTAAGTCTGCAATATTCATATAGGCTTTATTAGTCCTGGCCCTTTAATGCATAGGGTGTTAATAAATCTCCACTTAGTACCTAAGCACCAGAAAAAGTTCTAAAGGGAGAAAGGTCACTGTCTAAAAGATTGGCAGCCCTAATAATCAAAAGTAGACAGATGGATAAATTAAAGTAAAATAAAGAAAGCCTCTCTCCTTCTGAGACTTACTAGATAGGCCTAGAAGAAAACATTTAAATCATAAACTCCCATGCCTGCGTAAGTGAGGAGATGAAGTTGCTAAAGACCTAAATCTGCAATATACATATAGGCTTAATTAGTCCTGGCCTTTTAATGCATAGGGGGTTAGTAGATCTCCCTTTAACTCCTGAGCAATTAGAATCATACAATAAAATCTTTCATAAATCAGTGTTTCACACCTAGCATTTCAATATGTCAAAATGCACCACTCAGAGAAATGACATACATTAGTGGAGAAGTCTAAACAGGTCTTCGCCAATGCTGAACAGAAAATGTAAATATGAGCTTAAAAAGATATATATTTAAAAAAAGGTACAGTCAAGCAAAAAGTTAGGGACTTTCCTATGCATACAATTGAAATTCCACAGTTAAAAAGATACCCTTTTCATGCAATTACAATAAGTTGTACTGGACTTTATACACAAGCAGTCATAAATATTTAAGTTATGCCGTTGCTTAAAGGAACACTTAAAGGAACACCCCAACCACTACAGTGTCTTGCAGTGGTTATGTTGCGAGGAGTTCCCACCATTTTAAGAAGTCAAACCATATTCAAACAGTCTGACTTATGGCACCACCACCTCTCAACAGCCAGGACAGCCAGAAGCTCTTTCTTCGGAATTTCCGTTAGCTCTCCTGAGAAAAGGCTTGAAGTGCAATGCTAGCACCTCTTTCTTTTACCTCTCTCTAAAATCAAATCAGTACTGAATCCATCAAAATGTGAATATCTGTGATAATTTCCAAAGGTCAAATCATTTGCTTTACAAACACACATTGGGCTTCCACTTTCATATCTATGCAACACTTCCATTCTTTCTAAACCATGGGGAACCCAAGACAGAATACACAGAATGGCAACTTCAACTTTCAGTTCAGAAAAAAGAGGAAGGGGAGTGGAGGGAATAGAAGCCAATTCTACTATTTGAGAAAATGTATACTTTATCAGGGCCCTGAGAGAAGAAAGAAAGGGATAGTTCCATACAGCATAATACATAAAATGAGGAGAATACAAATACATAAACAAACATATTATTATTTATAAAGAGCCAACAAATTACAGCGTTGTACAATGAGTAGAATAACATCCACTCAATGAGCTTACATGGTAGAGTGACACAAAAGGTAAGGATGAGGGGACGCTAAGGTAGCTAAACAAAGATCCTATGGATTTAAAGGACCACTATTGGCACCCAGACCACTTCAGCTTAATGAAGTGGTCTGGGTGCCAGGTCCACCTAGGATTAACCCTTTCTGCTGTAAACATAGTAGTGTCAGAGAAACTGCTATGTTTACAAATGGGTTAATCAAGCCTCTAGTGGCTGTCTCATTGACAGCAGCTAGAGGCGCTTCCACGCTTCTCACTGTGATTTTCACAGTGAGAAGACGCCAGCATCCATAGGGAAGCATTGAGAATGCTTTCCTATGAGATTGGCTGAATGCGCGTGCAGCTCTTGCCGTGCATGCGCTTTTAGCCGACGTATTATATCTTTTGAAAAGCTCATCCAAAAATATTAAATTGAGGCCTTTATTTTTCAAGCTGGAGAGGTTAATATTCCATAGAGATGACTGGGCTGCTCCCACTGTTACTGTCCCAAAGTTACTTACCTCTAATCCAATGTATTAAAAACAACAGGTGCAAACAACACACTTCACTTCATAAATGTAAATATTTAAAGGATCACTATAGTGTCAGGAATACAAACGTGTATAGTTCTATGTAAGCTGTGTAGATGGTCGGCCCCGCTCTCCCTCAAGTAATAAGGTGATTTACTCACCTTTTCCCACCCAAATAGCCAAGTTAAACATGTATTATGGTTTGTTTTGCTTAATAGTTGCAGACACATAATGAAAATTATGTTTAGAACCATACTAAAACGAGAAGTTACAGAAATAAAGAGGAAGTCTGATGTTTGAAATGAGCACAACATCACTATTATGTTTGACACATGTTGCACTTCCACCTTAATTAGTTCGAGTGGGATAGCCTTAAATTTGGAAATTACGATTCACTGTCACTTTTTATCTTATTAAAGGGACACTATAGTCACCAGAACAACTACAGCTTATTGTATTTGTTCTGGTGAGTAGAATCATTCCCTTTGGGCTTTTTGCAGTAAACACGGTCTTTTCAGTGAAAATGCAGTGTTTACATTACAGCCTAGTTATAACTTCACTGGCTACTCCTCAGATAGCTACTAGAAGTGCTTCCTGGAGCACTGCTGCTAGATGTGCAGTACTGCCATTCAGTGTCTCCACACTCTGCATGCAGACACTGAACTTTCTTCATAGAGGTGCATTGAAACAATACATCTCTATGAGGAAGTGCTGATTGGCCAGGGCTATGTTTGGCTCTGCCCCTGATCTGCCTCCTTGACAGTCTCAGCCAATCTTATGGGTAAGTATTGCGATTGGTTCAGACCACCACTTCTGATGATGTCAGCAGTCAGCAGACAGCAGGCAGGTCAGAGGGAGACAGGGGCAGAGGCAGCAGCAGCAGCCAACTTGAATACAAGTAAGATTTTACTATATTAAGGGGGCTAGATGGTGTTTTTAACACTATAGGGTCTGTAATACATGTTTGTGTTCCTGATCCTTTAGTGCTCCTGTAATTTCTTACTTCCAGGGCCACCAGAAAAGTGACGAAAAAGTATTACACACGACAACATTTTTGGCTTTGCACTCTAAGCATGTGCAGACAGTAATTAAAGGAAAACACAATTCCTCTAAAGCAGGGGTGGGCAATCTGCGGCCCTCCAGATGTTTTGGACTACATCTCCCTTGATGCTTTGCTAGCATTATGGCCCTAAGAGTATTATGGCAGATCTAGTCCAAAACATCTGGAGGGCCGCAGCTTGCCCACCCCTGCTCTAAAGCATTTTAGCTTGATGAAGAGCTCAAGGGTTTGACTGAATGAGCCCCTTTTTTATATTTCATAAAAGGAATGATTTAAAAAAAAAAAAAAAAAAAAAAAATCTGCAATTTAGAGGTATTTAGTTACACACTCCTGGCTGTAAAACAGGCAGGGTATTTTGACTCACTTGTACCAACCCTACCAACTGTAGGTCAAAGCAGAAAGCAATGACTTTATGAAAAGCAATCATTTGAAAGAGCACAGTTACTGGTGTGCATGCTTTATAGGTGCCCAATGCTAGGGACCAGAGATCAATCATGATTATCTCAGTAAGGGCAATGAATTTCATTTTACAGAAACATTATTTGTCAAACAGAGTGAGCCTTCAATCTAAAACGAAAAAGGATCACTCCAAAGTTAGAAATAAATATATGTGCTACCTTTAACGCTTATTTATGCTGCACTTAAGCATCATGATCCCTCTCACTGAGCTTTCATATCATTACTTTCAAATAATATGTTTTTAGTAAAATAATAAAATAAATAAAAAAGTAGTTACACTTTGACTTCACTACTTGATTTTGAAAAGCTGTCTGTGCAAAGTAAGCTTGCCAGGACCACACCATACATGCTGTGTACATTAGCATGTTTTTTGTACAACTTGTCTACAGTTGAATCCTCACAGAGTTAAATGTAAACTTTGATCATAACTTCATCTCACATTCTGAGAAAATGGGGGATTTTATATATGAAGAAAGCATTACAATAAGTAAATCAACGATGACAACATATGATACAATGGCTACGTTTCATTTTACAAATTGAACAATGTAAGAGGTTATTTTTAATGATAATCCTGATTTGTGCTTTTGCAAAACTGTGATAATATGTTTTGGTTGTTTGAATCAAAAGTTTTGCAAATAAAAGCAGTAATAAGTATAATTGTTACGCAGTCCAGACTGTTTTCCCGCCAAGTAAAATAAGGTTTCTTTTCAAAGTTATACATGAGGAAAGGTAGGAACTCCTTTTACCTATGTAGAAACTGCAGGTTGAGAAAAGGTGGAGTCAAGCATGCCAAACTTGCGGCCCACCTGCCTCCAGCCTTGTCTCCAGCACTGGGGGCTGGACTTTTCCTGTGGCTGCTCCTGTCAATCTCGGTCCACCTGTGGTTTCAACTGATTCTTGTCCTCCCTCCCAATCGCATGCTCCCGCAGCACTACAGTGCACAGAGTGGCTGTCGAGCAGGCCGGCCACTCCCCGTTCGATCTTGCTCGCAAAGCCAGAGATGCATCTGACCTGCTTGAACAGAGACAAGCTGGAACTTAAGATGACAGGCAGCTCATCTTAAGGTAAGAGAAGAGGAGTTGGGGTACCTTCTGGTGTAGTGAAATTTGAGGGAGGGGGCCAGTGTATTATTTTGAGGGAGAGGACCAGTGTATTAGTTTGGGGGAGGGAGAGGGTGTCCCGGTTCTCACCGTGACATCCAGATGTGGTCGCCCCAGAAGTGCTCAACAGGGGATATGAACCTTCTGTGTCCTGGGCCTGCTGTTTTGTCTCTGAGCCACACTTCAGTTCTTGTTTCAGCCTGATGTTTATCCTTAAAACAGAACAAAGAGTAAGCGCTAGCTAATATGAGGGCAGCAACCCTATAAGGGAATCCCTCAAGAACCCTTAAAAAAACGCAAAGAGAGAAAAGATAAAAAGTTAAGGGCTGCGCCAATACACAAATGGGAATAGCAAATAGTCCAAATAAATAACTGTAGTAAAATAAGAAAGTCTTATCTAGAGTATGCTCTTTGAGGGTATGGGATCTATCCGTGCTTGATCCGGAGCAATTGTCCTTTATATGTTCATCCGTGGGAATCCACTCGTATATGGAAGATAAAAGGGTGGAGAACCAATAGTGTAAAATGTTTAAAACACTAAAAATGAATTAAAAGGAAAAAATAAAACTCACATTTGAAAGAGCTAAACTTGCTCTAGTATAGAAGGCGTACAGCGGTTTGATCCCCGCTTATGGGATATGGGGTGGATTTCCTCCGTCAGTGGTGTATCCGACACTCGGGTAGAAAGAAACAGCCAATAGTGTACACTGGATACAATGTTGATAATAAAACAAATAAAATAAAATGGGTACTCACAAGGCGGGAGCAGAACAACTGCTCCTTGACGTAGCGCTGGTGGTATGATCCCCACCTAGGATTTCTTGGAGTCCGGGATGTTGAGAGAATGCCAGGTAGTGAATAAAGTGTATAAAAGGATAAGTGGCACAGATAAAAAGATAATATAAACAATTGTCCCCTAAACCACAGAGATCGAAATATATTAATGATCACAATGAATACTCTAACTATCAGAAGTCACCCACGATTCCTCACCATTCCAATAGATACCAATTACTATCACTAGATTCAGAATTCGAAAACGACGACCATTTTTTAGAAATTCGCACTCATCACACTGCACTAACTCAAACACCTCATCCCTCACGGCCAAGAAAAAGAATTTTAAATCTAGAGGAAGAAGAAGCGGCAGACGCGAACAAAAGAGAAAGACTAGAAAGATAACGACTTCTCCAACTAGTACTAGCAGTGGCATTTTTAACCTCTCACAGAAAATTTTAACCAGCGCACAATTAGCTGTTTTAACTAAAGGTCTTAAATTTGCCCCCACTAATACTTTTAAATCTTTTGAAGCTTTTATAGATGTTAATAAATTTGTTCGGAAAGCCACTCTCAAACGATTTTTTTTAGAAAAAAATGGAGACAATCAGAGTCAGCATCAGGTTCTACCCTCTCCCACTCCTTCCCACATCAATTCCATCAAGAATACACACCTCAGAGAAAAATCCACCTTTTATCCGGCTCATTTTAAATCTGCCCCTCTAACTATGTTTGAAAAATTGGTTATAAATGATTTAGAAAAAATTAAAAACAACAAATATGATCCTCATAACCTCACACATACAGAAAAGTTGGCATTAAAAGAACTACAGGACGATGTGGATATTGTTATCAAGCCTGCAGATAAAGGCGGTGGAATAGTTATTCAATCCAGTCATATGTATATCGAAGAGGCACACAGACAACTGCACGACAAAAATGTGTATGATAAACTCCCTTCAGATCCCATTAAACAAATACAAATTATTTTAACAAAGTTTTTAGCTAAAGGCGTAAATTTAGGTATTTTAAATAAACACGAATTTAATTTTTTAAATAATAAATTTCCCGTTACTCCAGTTATATACTTTCTTCCCAAAATCCATAAAAATGAAACTGCACCACCGGGGAGGCCTATTGTGTCCGGCATAGGCTCTCTCCTATGCAATCTCTCTCAATATATCGATATCCTCCTACAGCCTTCAGTCAAACGCATGAGATCTTATCTTCAAGATTCCATGGCCCTTTTAAAGTTTTTAAATAATTTTACATGGAAATCTAATTTTATACTGGTGACTTGCGACGTTCAGTCACTATATACAATCATACCTCATGATATAGGCTGTCAAGCTGTAAGAGATATCTTGACGAGTGAGGGAAAAATTCCTGATATACAAATCGATTTTATTTTAGAAGGTATCAATATTATTTTAAAGAATAACTATTTTTGGTTTTTAAACTATTTTTATCTGCAAAAAAGAGGAACTATGGTTTGCTCCCAGCTACGCGAATCTATTTATGGCCGACTGGGAATCTGCAGCTGTTTTTAGTGACCATGCTTGGAGAGCGAACCTAGTTTCATTTTTTAGATATATTGATGACCTTTTTTTTATATGGGAGGGTTCTGAAGACGATCTTAACTCTTTTATCACCAATCTTAATACCAACAATAGAGGCATAATCCTTACTCATGAATATAGTAGGGAACAAATTAACTTTTTAGACCTCAATATTTTTATTAAGAACGGCAAAATACACACTAAAACTTTTTTTTAAAAAGTATGCGCAAATACTGCTATAGATAAGAGCAGTTGCCATTATCAACCCTGGTTAGACAGTGCTCCCAAGAGTCAAATATTGAGACTCCGGAGGAACTGCTCAGAAATAAGTGATTTCAATACACAAGCTAATGCACTGAAAGACAAATTCATCGAAAAAAATTATTCTGAAACGGAATTGAACAATACCATTAGAGACATTCAAAACAAAGATAGATATGAACTTTTAAAATATAAACCCAAAACTACAGATGAATCCATGCCTCTACCAATTATTTTTAACTTTAATAACAAAAGTAATAATGTTAAAAAGATCATAAAAAAACACTGGCATATCCTACAACAGGACGACACCCTTGGTAAAATTATACCAGAGCGTCCGAATGTAATATTTAGAGGAGCCAGAAATTTTAAATCAATACTGACAAAAAATTATACAAAGGAAGTAAAAAATATACCCCCTCTATCCTTCTTTCCTCAAATTAAAGGTTTTTGCAAATGTAAGATGTGCATAGTCTGTAGAACTACTGACCCTGCTGTCCCATGTAAAGTTACTCAGTTTATGTCGAATCGAACAAACAAGGTCTACAAAATTTATGATTTTATTAATTGTTCTACGAAAAATGTTATATATCTGCTCGAATGTCCCTGTGGTCTCCAATATGTTGGAATGACCACAAGGTGCTTAAAAACACGCTTAAGCGAGCATTGCAGAAACATCAAAAATGGATACCAGAATCATTCAGTATCCAAACATTTTATTCAACACAACAGAGACCCTAGTATGCTGAAATGTATAGGCATAAAAAAATGTGTGATTCCTTGGAGGGGTGGAAATATTAAAAATATTTTAGGTAAAATAGAAATGGAGTGGGTGTACAGACTTCAAACTCTTACACCACATGGTCTCAATGTAGACTTTGATTTGTTTAACTTTTTATAATTTTTTATATTTTTTAGAATTTTTTAAAATTTATATATATATATATATATATATTATTTTTTATTTATATTTTCTTTTTCAATAGCCAGTACACCTTCCCATATCTATTTTATCTTTATCCCCTTTTTTATTTTTATTTTATGCCATTTGTCTTGTGCCATAGGTTCTGTGTATTGTTCTTGCTTCTGTTTCCTTTTGTTTTGGAGGGCTTGGTCGGCCGTACTTTTCACATGCCGACAAGCTTCCCCTGTAGCCCAGACGACGGCTGCAGCCTTGTGCTCGCCGTCGTCTGTTTATCTGGTTTCCTTGACGACGGCCGCATTCCCGTGCGAGCCGCCGTCGCTCCACCCCTCCTACTGACGTCAGCCGCAATCATTGTGCGAGCTGACGCCTTACTGTTTACATAGACGCCGGCGGCTGCGCAGTGCGCGCCGGCGCCTATACTACTATTCCCATACTCCCCAGCGGCCCGGTGCCGGTCACATGACCGCGCACATTAAAGTATTAAATACTGAGTTATACCTCTCGTTTTTTACTTGTACTTATGCCATCATACTGATAATGAACATATTATTGCATAAGAGTATTGATTTTTCTATTTTTATACTGTATTATCATTTTATGTTTTTACTCATTGTTGATTGGCTGCTCATTTTAGGCGCCAATTTTATAGAATTACAGTTGTTATATAAACTATGTCATGCCAGGTTTCAGGTTCTTACCCCATATTGATAACGCCATTCTTGGCGAAACGCGTTTATGGACTTTTAATTGTGTATTTTATATATATTAAAGTATATTTGGTTACTTTTTATCTGTGCCACTTATCCTTTTATACACTTTATTCACTACCTGGCATTCTCTCAACATCCCGGACTCCAAGAAATCCTAGGTGGGGATCATACCACCAGCGCTACGTCAAGGAGCAGTTGTTCTGCTCCCGCCTTGTGAGTACCCATTTTATTTTATTTGTTTTATTATCAACATTGTATCCAGTGTACACTATTGGCTGTTTCTTTCTACCCGAGTGTCGGATACACCACTGACGGAGGAAATCCACCCCATATCCCATAAGCGGGGATCAAACCGCTGTACGCCTTCTATACTAGAGCAAGTTTAGCTCTTTCAAATGTGAGTTTTATTTTTTCCTTTTAATTCATTTTTAGTGTTTTAAACATTTTACACTATTGGCTCTCCACCCTTTTATCTTCCATATACGAGTGGATTCCCACGGATGAACATATAAAGGACAATTGCTCCGGATCAAGCACGGATAGATCCCATACCCTCAAAGAGCATACTCTAGATAAGACTTTCTTATTTTACTACAGTTATTTATTTGGACTATTTGCTATTCCCATTTGTGTATTGGCGCAGCCCTTAACTTTTTATCTTTTCTCTCTTGATGTTTATCCTTGCCTTGTCTCCAGCACTGGGGCTGGACTTTCCCTGTTGCTGCTCCTGTCAATCTCGGTCCACCTGAAGCATATTGCTAATTAGCCAGGTATAAAACAGGGGCAGTGTCAGTTCATTGACTCTGGTTCCTGTTATTGTATATCTTGATCCAGTTTTCTCCAGACGGCTCCTGAGCTTGGCTTATCTTATCGTTTACTCTGACCTCTGGCTCCCCCTGATTTCGGCTTTCCACAACTACTCTTTTGCCTGTACTGCCACTTGGAGTTCGTGGAGTGGACTCTGCAGCTTTCCTGACCTGTTCTGTCTGTATTCTGTTTCATGTACCTGTTGCTTAAGACTGATTTGGCTTGTGACCCCTGCTTCTGGATCTTCCTTATTGCCTGTCCGCTGCCTGCCCTGACCTTTGGAACCTTGCCTGACTACTCGTCTGGATTTGCCCATGTCTGTTTCCTCGTACCCGGTTATTTTTCCTGCAAAGCCCCCGTGCACAGTTCAGAGCCCAGGTAGCTTCTTACCTGGTTACTGTGGTTTGTTTATCTGCAAGGGTGAGCAAACATCTCTGCACTTTGGGCTCCAACCAAAGTAAGAACGGTGCATGGGGCCGGTGAATTAATCTGCAGGAGTGAGGGGCCAGTGTATTTATTTGAGGAAGGGAGGGGGCAGTGTATTAATTTTAGGAAGGGGCAGTGTATTCAATTAGAGTGGAGGGAGGTGGCGGTGTATTGGATCTGAGGGTAATGTATTAGAATGGGGGAAAGGAGCAGTGTATTAAATTGGGTCTGCATGGAGACGCTGAATGCTCCCCATGGAGATGTTGTTTGGTCGTGTAGCTTTTTGCCGCACATTCACATTAGCTTCCTATGGCAAAGCATTGGATTGGCTGACATCATCAAGTTTGATGATCTCAGCCAAAGTGAAGAACACACTCATAGGACTTCAAAATAAACCAGATAACATCATTTGTTTTTTACAGCTGTGCAACAGCAGACATTCACCATTTTAGTCCCATTACCAAACTTTTCTTAATTTGTCAAGATAGTTGGACTGAAACACTGGTATATGTAAATGCACGTCTCCTTAAAATAAATTTGCTCTTTTGTTTACTTTGAAGCCCTACGAGCGTGAGGACATCCAATGTCAGTTAGGCAACTTTTTTTATACTGTACTTTTCTAAATAAACCCACGTTTCTATGAAAACTGAAGTTTTTTGCGACCCACATAAACTTAAACCTTGTTTTTTTGGCCCATGCTAGCCTTTGAGTTTGACAGGATTGCTCTACATAATTTGTCAACTTTCATCTTTAGCTGGCCACTGAATACTCACATCCTTCCAGCACTGACACTGATAGGATCCAGAACACCGGGGCTATACTCATCCACCGAACCAATGCCCTGCAGAGGGCTGAGCAGGAGACTTTCGGTGAGTACTTCGAGGGAATCTGCAAGATGGCGACATGTTTGATGACCCAGTGAGACCAGCAACATATAAAAAAAATTTAAGTGGCACTGGCCTCAGGTATTGGGTGGTTTAGTAGACCCTAAGAAAGGCTGTGGTCAGCAAGGGAAAAAATTATGGACACTTTAAGACTCTATTGTACAATTGCAAAAACAGGAATTATGTATTTTTGTGTTTTGTTTTCCCTCCAGCTTTTAGGCTGTTTTACAACAAGACCAAGATTCATGGTTTGGCACAAACTGAATTGATGCTTTCAAACTTATTGTAGTATTTTATGATGCAGTAGGTTTTCAAAAGGAACTCCCGGCATGTTAAATGCTTCAAATCACTGCCCACCACCTTATGTGACCTATAAAGTTTCTGCTAGTCTTACTTTGCTGAAGGGCAAAGGCACATAGAGGACAGAGCATGATTTACGGAGCACTTGTGATGACAGTGCAATACAAGCTCCAATTAGCTTTATTATGAGGGCTCTTTAGGCCTCTATCTATGTCAAAAATAAAGATGCAATATTTTAGACTTTGTGCAATAACTCATAACAATGGCCTATAATGAGTCAATTTTCGAATTACTTATATAAAAAGAACCACTAAGTTATAACCATTCTATCTGCAAATCACACTCTTCATTACACTTTACTGATATGAGACTATTAAACAACGTAATACAGAGTAGCTACAGCCTGTTCGAGGATTCTTTGGCAAAACAACTGAAGTCACCTTGTCCCTACGCCAAGAATATGACTTACAGTTGACAATCACAAGAATGGTTTAATCACCATGGATTCTAGGAATTATACGAAGGATTTAAAATGCAGGGCTATACGCTACTGAAAATGCAGCAGAATAACAAAAGCACTGATAGACTGATAACTACAATACAGAAAGCAGAATATTTTTCGGGTTACTTTCATTTTAAAAAGACAATATCATTTACATATTGATCCACACATAATGTTATATCCAGATATACAATGCACTCAGAAAGTATTCAGACCTTCAGGGTTTTGTTTTGTTTTTAATTGTTGCAGCCTTATGCTGCAATTGTTTAAATTAATGTTTTCTGTCACATAAATGTACAATCAATACCGAATTATGAGAAAGCAAAAACCTTGTAACACTACAGCAAATATATCAAAGGAACATTATAGGGGCAAGAACACAAATGTGTATTACTGACACAATAGTGTTAAAAACATAATTTAAGCCCCCTAAATATAGTAAAAATTTTCCTTTCTAGCGCTGCGCTAATCTTCCCACACTGGCGCTGCCACTAACCCGCCTTCTTGGCTGACATCAGAATTGATGATCTCAACCAATCACAATGCTTTCCCATATAAAGCATTGGATTGTCCGAGATTGTCAGTTCTGATGATGTCAGCCAAGGAGGCGGGACAGGGATCAGAGGCAAATGCCACCCTGGCCAATCAGCATCACAGAAATGCATTCAATCAATGCAACTCTATTGTTTTAGATACCAAAGAAAACTTTGATTATTTGTCTATCTACTCCTTTCTAAATTGATTGTGCACATGTCTTCTGGAAGTAAATCACACCGGACACATTGCAGGTTTATGAAGAACTCCAGAGTGGCCTTTATTCCAGGGGGTGCAATTCCCTTTTAAAGCAGAAATACGTCATGTACAGAGTCACAGTTAACATACAGTATACATTCATCAATTGGTTAACAGTCTAAGGGGTCTTGTCTAAACCCACCCTACTGGGCGTGACCCCAGCATCATCACATGACATTTCTTTGTATCCCAGCCCCATTTTACTACACATGGCATGTTTCTATAGAGCTTTAGTTGCACAAAGGAAGTGGGGGAGGAGTTAGTAAAGGAAGCTGTTCCTTTAGCACAGGAATTTGTTACAGGAGGCTTGCTCGATGGGAAGGGGGGAGGCTAGCAGGATGGGAGGAATTTGCAGAGCAAATAGTGACTGAACACATTGTGGGGGGGGGGAAGGGAATATTTACTCTAGCAGCCAGTTTTAACATAGTGAACACAGAATAAATAGACATTAGTAAATAGCCATTTTATTTTAATTCTTCTGTCCATAACACTATGAGGAATGTTCAGTGTCTCCATGGAGAGGGTAGAAACACAATGTCAGTGCTACACCTGACATTTTCTCTGAAAATACAGTTTTTACAGTAAAAACCTGAAGGGAATTATTGTACTCACCAGAACAAATACTGTAAGTTGTAGTTGTTCTGGTGACTATAGTGTCACTTTAAACAAACAAATTAGTTTGTTCTAAGAGCTTTGCATTAAAAAAGTGATAATCCGGGGGCGTGGCTTGGAAGCCGAAGAAGATGGCCGCGTAAACCCTGAGCTCCCTGCAAGGCTCCTCACAAACCTCGCCTATAGCACCATATTACCCCGAAAATGGGTAAAACGCACAGAGCATCGAATACTCCCAAGCCGAAGAAGATTACTTTTTCCTCACACATTATCACCTCCCTCTCATCCTACAAACAGAACAGGGCACAGCGATGTGGTCCGACCACGCCCCGGTGTCAATCACACTAGCCTCCCCCCTATATAGACCCAAGGAAGCCAAATGGCGACTAAACGAACACCTACTGTCGGCACCATAAATAAAAGCAGAAATTGGAATGGTCCTTAGGGAGTATTTCACCATCAACACAACCACCCTAACATCCCCCACGATCATTTGGGAGGCCCATAAAAGTGTAGTGAGGGGCCACTTCATACAAAAGAGCACACTACTGAAAAACCAGAGAGAAGCCGCCATGACAGCTACACTGACAGAAATACAGAAACTAGACAACCGCAACAAAACCAAACAGACATACACACTTCAGGGAACACTACTCACACTGCCCCTATACTGACACTACTATAGTGTCATCACTTTAAACAAACAAATTAGTTTGTTCTAAGAGCTTTGCATTAAAAAAGTGATAATCCGGGGACGTGGCTTGGAAGCCGAAGAAGATGGCCGCGTAAACCCTGAGCTCCCTGCAAGGCTCCTCACAAACCTCGCCTATAGCACCATATTACCCCGAAAATGGGTAAAACGCACAGAGCATCGAATACTCCCAAACCTGCCGACAACCCCAAGGGGATCACCCACCCCTCCATGAGACAGTTCCTGGTCCCCCTGCCGGACCCGGATTCACAGGCCTCAAACGATTCCACGGCCCCGGGCGGACTGCTGTCGCCCTCCCCACGAGGCAACAAAACACAGACGGAGGCACTCGCCACCAGCCTCACGACGCCGCAACCCGAATGGATTGCAATGCTGCGCAACTTACCAAAGATGCTGGACCTGAAAGCAGCTAATGATGAACTCCGGACCTCTATCACCACGGAGCTCCAAGCCATGCGGGAAGAATTTTGCAGCCTACGCCAGAGGATGTCCCAACTTGAAGCGGGCAATCGCACTCCCCTCAAGTGCCTGTGATGACCTACTCAGGAGCAGGCGGGGGGGCGAGGGCCCGGCTCGCTCTGAAGCCCCGAAGGAAAACAGGTAACAAAAACTCGAGGTGTGAAAACAATAAGGACAGGAGATGAGAAACAGAGGTGGAGAAACATACAGGTAGCCCAACCAATCAAAGAGGGAGACCCCTTCCCCCGAGCCAATTAATCTAAGGAACCCGGGGGCGGGATGAGAGGGCCAGACACCCCCACATATGAGTAACGGAACACGGGTGACGGGAGAGGTGCAACAACTTAGACCTAAGCCTATAACATCACCTCTTCATCGAGCACAGCATACATGCATAGGGAGGGAAACCATTATAACAGGCAAGCTGAAATGTCATGTACGTTACTGATGTTACACAGATGCCACAAACGTCCTAGGCGAGGACGCACACACATGAAACCACAATAGATTGAGCCACGAAGGGAAGACTGGAGAGACTGACGGAACAGAGCAACTCAGACCGGATAGAGACAACGGGACAGGTTGCCCAGAGCCGACAGCAACAGTGGGACCGCGACCCGCCAGGTGACTTCAGTCTTCCTTCCACTCTCCTACAGTATAGGCGCCAAAATTAGGTGCACGAGACACCAGAACCACGGACAGGTTCATGCCTCGGAGACCACCCAGACTCCATAACCATAACGCCGCCCAAGCGGCGAACGCTCCCCTAGACTCCTTCCCCACCCCTTACACCGGACCAACCTAGACATACCCTTCTCCCCCCCCCAACCCCCGAGATCGACAACCCAACCGACAGACAGACACCTACCATGACGCTCACACCAGCCAATATCAAAATAATATCCGTAAATGTAAGAGGGCTGAACAAACCCGAAAGAAGGTCAACTGCCCTAAAAGAATTTCACAACATGAGGGCATCCATAGTCTACATGCAAGAGACACACTTTAGGGAAGGGGCCAGACCCAAAATGCATGACCACCGGTACCCCACGGGCTACTTTAGTGACTACCATGGGGGCAAGACAAGGGGAACCGCGATTTTAATACACAGAGGGATCCGCCTAATAGAGAAAGAGGTACTAACTGACCGAGAAGGCAGATTTGTGTTCCTGAAGGGAACTATCGCGAGACAACTATACACATTCGCCAACATCTACGCTCCTAATCAGAGACACTACAGATTCTTCTCACAGACCCTCCGCAAACTATCAGAATTCACAGAGGGCATACTGATACTAGGAGACTTTAACGTGGCACTGGACCCGAGATGGAACACATCCACAGGAACCTCGGACATCCCAACACAACAACTCACCGCACTTAAAACCCTTTTATCCAAACACAAACTAGTGGACAGCTGGAGGGCACACCACCCAGACGAGAGAGACTACACCTTCTTCTCACACCCACACAGCGATGTGGTCCGACCACGCCCCGGTGTCAATCACACTAGCCTCCCCCCTATATAGATCCAAGGAAGCCAAATGGCGACTAAACAAACACCTACTGTCGGCACCATAAATAAAAGCAGAAATTGGAATGGTCCTTAGGGAGTATTTCACCATCAACACAACCACCCTAACATCCCCCACGATCATTTGGGAGGCCCATAAAAGTGTAGTGAGGGGCCACTTCATACAAAAGAGCGCACTACTGAAAAACCAGAGAGAAGCCGCCATGACAGCTACACTGACAGAAATACAGAAACTAGACAACCGCAACAAAACCAAACAGACATACACACTTCAGGGAACACTACTCACACTGCCCCCTATCCCCGCTCCTCTTTGTCCTCGCACTCGAGCCGTTCATGGTGGCCATCAGAAACAACCCAGACATTAGGGGAGTACCGACGGGGATGACCCATCACAAAATAGCCGCATACGCAGACGATTTACTATTCTACGTGACAAACCCAGAAGTATCGCTCCCTAACATACTCAAAGCCTTCCAAGCCTTCAGCAAGATCTCCAACCTGAAAATAAACCTATCTATATCCTACATACTAAACATCACGGTGCCTGAACGAAGGGTGAAACCACTACGTCAACACTACACACTCCAATGGGCAACCCAAAAAAATTAAATACCTAGGTATCTGGCTAACACAGAAAGAAGGAGATATGTTTAAGGAAAACTTCACCCCCATACACACAAAATTTTGCATGGAGATGCAGGAATGGGCATACCCACACATCTCATGGCTAGGTAGGATACAAGTAGTCAAAATGAATTTTCTTCCCCGTCTGCTATACCTTTTCCAAACAATCCCCATGATAGTCCCCCGCACATTCTTCACCTCACTCCGCACTGCACTAGGACAATATGTATGGAACGGGAAATGATCCAGACTAAAACACACACTACTAACACAACCAAAAGATAAGGGCGGTCTGGCTCTCCCAGACTTCTCCCTCTACTACAGGGCCTGCCACTTCCTGCGGGTAATAGAATGGACTAAAAATGGGATACATAAACTGTGGAAACAAGCAGAGGAACATAAGGTGGGCATTCCAGTTGCGGTCCTACCATGGCTGCCACCGGGAACCACGACGGGAGGGAAGGATAGCCCCCCATACACAAGAGCCGCCCTACAAGAGTGGCATCGCACAAAAGGGAGACACGGTCTCACATCGTATCCAACACCTCTACTCCCATTGATACACAACCCAGACTTCCCACCGGGCCTAGACCCGAAAGCATTCACAACACTAGTCCAGGAACCCATTCCCAAACTTAGACACGTCTATACGACAAAAGGCACTAAGACACTCAACAACCTGAGAGGAGAAACAGAACACACTCTCCTGACACACCTGAAACATAAACAAATCCAGAGTTACATAGCAACCTTCCCACAGGGGGAAATATTATCACGGGCCCCTACTGCCTTCGAAGAGATATGCTTGGACCCAGACCCAATAGCCCATGAAGTATCCTTTATATACACGCTACTGTTGACACAGACACCAACCACACAGCCAAACTTCTAAGGGAAATAGTAGATGGCTCTAAACCGCACATTCAGCGAGACGGAATGGGAACAAATCTGCTACTTAACACACCATTGCTCTAGTTATAGTAAGACACAAGAGACAGCGTACAAACTATTAACACACTGGTACCGCACCCCCACGACACTTAACACGATAACTCTAGACCACTCCCCACTGTGCTGGAGATGCGGAGAGGCGAGGGGCACACTCCTCCACATTTGGTGGGAGTGTGGCAAGATTGTCCCATACTGGAAGGGAATACACACAATGTTAAAGCAATTCTCAGACGACCCACCCCCCTTCAGCCCAGCTGAAATGCTATTGCATCATACCAGGGCCCACCGGACCCTATACAAGAAAACAATGACTATATGCATTCTGAACACAGCCAAATCAATTATCCCACAATACTGGAAACAACCAATAACTCCACCCCTGGGGACATGGTTCTCACAAACGGAAGAACTGAGATCCCTTGAAGACCTCCACAATTCCACCAACGGCACACATCAAGCATACCTCAACATTTGGACACATGGTTACGGACGACGACAAAACCAGACTTCGCAGACAGACTACGGATCTAACAACAGAGACAGAATACGACACCTACACACCACAGACCCTGACCGCAGACAGACCAACGACACCCCAACACCATCCCCCCCTCCCACAACCCAAGAGAGATGACAGCGACCAACTAGGGACTACAACAGAAAAAGCAAGCAGGGAGATAAATAATGCAGAAGACCAACAACTAGAGGGAACCGTGAAAACTGTAAAGGAATGGGGGGAGCTGAGCCCGGACACTGAGGGAATCCTACCCACCACAGTCCTCGGCACAAGACACGATAGTGACCGAAAAGGGACACACCAGACAACAAAAATCCCATTCAGAATCTGACAGAATGACATGGGACACAACCGGAAAAGGGGACAGCACCACAAAGCTAGAAGTACCAGGAAAGACTTACTAGACCCCACAGCAAAGCATAGTAACTAATAGGAACTACGAGTTACCTAGGGGCCCGAGACCTAAGGGTTCACAACCCCACGGTCGCATACAAACTTGAAGGTCTCCCCCCGCCACCAAGAGACGGACTCTCGATCCCGGTATAGACACTAGATCACAGATTAACTCCCTAAAGGTTGGCACAAGAAAAACCACACATACAAAACACAAACATGATGAAGGGACCTGCGTGTCCGTCAACATTGTGGGCCTGCGAGCCCAAACATATATCACGACTTGCAACTGCTAACAAAAGTTCGAGAAATCTAGAGACCCGCGAGTCTCATTGTCTATTACAATCACAAATATATAAAAAATTCATATTTACAAACAATAATACAAGTGACCAGCGAATCCATCACAATGCGGGCCTGCGAGCCCAAAATGATGATTGTTCGCATTTTATAAAACCAATATTCGCATTTTTAAAAACCAATTTTCACACATGTTGGGCACCTGATATCGTATTTAATATGACAAGGGACCTGGGAGTCCACCCACAATGTGGGTCTACGAGCCCAAATGTTGATCATTCACATTTTCTAAAGCCAATCCTCGCATTTTCGAAAAACTATTTTCTTGCATGTTGCACACTTGTTATCGTATTTACTGTGTCAATAGAGACCTGCGAGTCTCACTGTTCATTAATTCCCTATCTTTGCAAACAAATAAAACAAATAAAAATTATATTTACAAAAAATAAAAAAGTGATAATCCAATGCAACTTTGAGATGACTCTACAGGTGAATTACAAACTTTGGTCTGTTGTTGTCAGCCCCTGTCCATGTATAAATCTCCTTTTTCGAAGGAAGCAAACATATTCCAAACCGATCTAAAAATATACACCACCATATATCTTTATATAGGTGCTTCTGAACTGTGTGCAGCCAAGTAAAAGAATTTAATGTCTAACTTGATATCAACAAAAGAAGGTTTCTTATATCCACAATTACTTCTGAAAATCTATATCCAAAATTAGAGCCAGTGAACTTTTAACCATGAACTCAAACTGAACATTTGGATGGCTATGGTTTATCTCAAGTAGCAAATCTTGGGAACAAGTTCCTGCTTAAAGGGTTGTCAATTTCTTTAAATCATTCAGTCACACACACAATGAAATAGGATATCTTTGCTGGTTTTCAGCAATCACTTCCAAGAAGTAAACCATTATTTTCCCTATACAAAAAGCAAAATAAGTTTATCATGACCGAGGTGATAGAGGTCCCCCGCTTCAATAAACCTACAGCCCACAGCAGTGTTGGCTAGCCTCTGGGCCCTAGATATTTGGGAGCTATATTTCTTTTGATGCCTAGGATTTTTCAGCTTGTTCTGCTATTTTTCATGTTAGATTTAAAATGAACTGCAGGTGGCGCTGTGTATGGAGAGAGACAGGGATAGGAAGCTATTGAAGATAGGAAGATTGAAACCGCAGGGGAGCAACACATGCAGCCAGAGACAGCCTACAGATCAGGTAAGTGGGGAGGGGGTTTAAAATAGCCTATACATTAGGGGAGTGAGGCATGGGGGGCAGCCTATAGATTAGGCAAGTGAGGCATGGGGGGGCAGCCTATAGATTAGGGGAGTGAGGCATGGGTGAGAGAGAGCCTATAGATTAGGGAGTGAGGCACGGGGGGCAGCCTATAGATTAGGGGAGTGAGGGATGGGGGCAGCCTATAGGATTAGGGGACTGAGGCATGGGGGGCCTATAGCATGGGGGCAGCCTATAGATTAGGGAGTGAAGCATGCCTATAGGGCAAGCATGGGGGCAGCCTATGGATTAGATTATAGATTAGGCAAGTGAGGCATGGGGGGCAGCTATAGATTAGGCAAGTGAAGCATGGGGGCAGCCTATAGATTAGAGCGAGGCATGGGGGCAGCCCATAGATTAGGGAGTGAGGTGGGGAGCAGCCTATAGATTAGGCAAGTGAGGCATGGGGGCAGCCTATAGGGTCAGGCAAGTGAAGCATGGGGGCAGCCTATAGATTAGGCAAGTGAGGCATGGGGCAGCCTATAGGATTAGAGAGTGAGGCATGGGGGGGCAGCCTATAGATTAGGCAAGTGAAGCATGGGGGCAGCCTATAGATTAGGCAAGTGAGGCATGGGGCAGCCTATAGATTAGAGGAGTGAGGCATGGGGGGCAGCCTATAGATTAGGGCGAAAGGGAGATGGGGGAGCAGCCTAGATTAGGCAAGTGAGGCATGGGGGGGCAGCCTATAGATTAGAGGAGGAGACATGGGGAGCAGCCTATAGATTAGGCAAGTGAGACATGGGGGAGCAGCCTATAGATTAGGCAAGCGAGACATGGGGGGCAGCCTATAGGATTAGGCAAGAGGCATGGGGGCAGCCTACAGATTAGGCAAGTGAGGCATGGGGGGCAGCCTACAGATTAGGCATGGGGGGCAGCCTACAGATTAGGAAAGTGAGGCATGGGGGGCAGCCTACAGGTAAAAATAAGTCGATATAGATGACGAGAGGAGAATTAATCAATTCTCAGTGTAACTGAAAACCCCAGTTTGCAAAGCGAAGTAGTAAAAGTGAAACAGAACAGATGTAAAGCAGCACATAGCATAGAGAATAAACAGTTAGGGGACCATCTCACCAAAGGTGGATAAAAATGGCAGCTAAAAAATAAAAAAATAAAAAAAATAGGTACAACAGATTTTTAGATGACTATTCTTTAATCATGATATCTTTTTCAATGATGTGATACATCATGTATACTTTGCCTAAAGTATTTTGGGTCAAACATCACTTTGTCAACAAACGGAAAGTAATACAGAGCTTGCTTTATTATATGCAGACAGACGGACACACAAACAATGGATGAATTGTTTGAACAGGAGGGTTTTTTTTTTGTACTTCAGCATTCTAATTGAAATGCCAAAATTATGGTTTCATTATTATATAGATAAGTCATTACAGAGCTCGTTTGCAGGTTTTGTGTTTCCAACAATTTCTCTCTCGCACTCTTAAGAGTTACAGGACGCTATTCACTGACAAACTCACAAACAGTTAAAAAAGGACTATACATATAAAGAGTATGCACACCACTGTAAAATGCTGCAGAAAGAAAACCAAAAACAGCTATTGCAGGAAACAAATTGTTAATATAGAAACATGAGGAAGTGATTTTAGTTAAGACGGGGAAAAAAAAAAGAATCTTTATGCCAATAAGAACTTTGTATAGAGTATTGTATGATTTAGGGAAAGGAGTTTGATAGAAGGACCTAGAATAAAGATTTGGTTTTGTGCTATGTCCAGCCTAATATGCAGTGATATGCGTGGTAAGAAAAGGAGAGACAGCTAACTTAAGACAACTAAAACAGACAAACAAGAAAATAATTAAACAGATTTTTGCAAAAACAAATCAAAATAAAGAGTGTACACTGGTTGGTATAGTTCACCATAATTAATACAAGTTAATAGCAGAGTCTGCCGCATGCTGTCTGCTTTTGCCTCTCAGTGGTATTTGCAAAAGTTCTCTCGTCTTACTTCATTTATGAGAAACATATCAGAATTAAACTTTTTCCGCACACAACTGCATTTCGTACAGTTCAAATAACAAGATGGCGGTGATTTGTCCTGCTATAAATCTGCAGTTTTGCAGCTATTTTTATACGTTATCTGCGCCAAGAAGTTTTACTCCAAGCACCATGACCCCTTCATTATTTTGAAGTGGCATTGGTGGAGCCTCTTTTGGCTGCAATAAGTGTCCTCTTCAGACAGCATCGTGGGTCTTCATCAACAAGAGTTCCAGGCTGGCTAATGGCACTTCTGTGCAAATTTTCATGCACAGCTTGCCATTCACTGGCCAAGAGCAGTCCGCTGACACTCTCGGGCAAGAAATGGCCATTATATCAGCTCCTGCAGCTCTGCAGAAGCTGGAAGCACATCAATCAGCAGAAGAGGAGCCTCAGCGGAGACCCAAGTAAAAGGGCAAACCATTACAAAACCGTTTTACCCAGTATCGGAGAACTGGAACAGGGTATTCCTGGCATCAGCAGCACTACAATATGCTCTAGAGCAGTGATGGTGAACCTATGGCACGCGTGCCACAGGTCGCTGGAAGGGGGCCGGCCGGCAGCAATGGAAAGCAGCTATCCTGTCCTTCCACGAGCAGGCTGTGTGGAGCGTTGCCGCACATTACCGTGGCAATGCTCCATACAGCATTGCGCAGGAGGACAGGAGAGCTGCAGCCAGACACATACTTACCACCAGTGCTGGCTGTGTCCCCCCCCTCCTTCACACCGCACACCTCCCCTACCACACACAGCATCGCCCTCTGCCCCCCCTCCCCCACCACACACAGCACCCCCACCCACACACATCATGTAGATGTGTGCCAAGATACTAACTGTTCCACAGTTACACTGTTTTGCGCAACAAAACACTTTCATACAGCTCTGTGGAATATGTTGAAGCTTAAAGGACCACTGTAGGCACGCAGACCACTTCAGCTCAATGATGTGGTCTGGGTGCCTGGTCCATGTAGGGTTAACCCTGCAGGTGTAAACATAGTAGTTTCAGAGAAAGGTAAGAGAGGCGCTGGAGAAAGATAAGTGTTTAACCCCTTCCTCCCCCTAGAGCCCGGCGGGAGTGGGGCCCTAAGGGTGAGGGGGACCCAAAGACCCTATAGTGCCAGGAAAACGAGTTTGTTTTCCTGGCACTATAGTGGTCCTTTAATAATAATAATAATAATAATAATAATAATAATAATAATATTATTCTCAACCATTCTTGAAGAAGAGATATACATTGGTATCCAGAAAACATTTAAAATAATTTTACTTTAAACTAAAAGGGTCATAATTTACAACAGAACTGGAACCAGGCTAAAATCTGCTTATAACCAATTTTAATCTTACCTAGATCTGTTCTTCCTTTTTATGATGATTTCAATGAAATATATATATAAATATAAAATGAAATATATATAATCTGTTGGGATTGTTGCTTCAAAATTATTTATGTGAAGAAAAAAAAAAATGTTGGATATGAACTCTTACTGGCTGTACATTATCTACTTGTACAAACTCACAGAGACGGAAATGTATATATAAAAAAAAAAAAAGGTTATTTTCACATGAAAAATGCTTAAATATAGTAACAATAAAAGAAATATATAACGGAGTTGAAAGAAGGTTTACAGCTGAGAAGACACGGTTATGTAATAACTGCAATAATGAGCTTGTGCATGGTCATGTCTCCATTAACCATTATATTGTTAGAGATGCAGCAATCAGGGTACAATGATACACATATGGTGGGAGTGTTCCAGGATTAGACCACTATGGAATAAAGTAGCTATGTCACTAGATTTTAAGAACTTTCCCATCACACCGACCACCTGTTTGTTTTTAGCATTTTCCTACATTTGTTTCTCATGCTCATGGGCAGATAGCTGCACTTGTCATCCTGGCTGCCAGGACCTTAATTGCATCACACTGAAAAGAAAACATATGCTCCACCCTCTCACAACTCCTAGAAAAAAATTAGCCTCTACTAATTTTCTGAAAAACAATGAATTGATTCACATATACAAAAATTGAAATTTGAGGTAAACTGGCAACCCTAGCTTAAAAGGGACACTATACTCACCAAAACAACTTTAGCGTAATGAAACAGCTTTGTTGTATATATATATAATGCTCCTGCAGGCTCACTGCTCAATTCTCTGTCATTTAGGAGTTAAATCACTTTGTTTGTACAGCCCTAGTCACACCTCCCTGCATGGGACCCAGCCTTCCTAAACACTTCCTGTAAAGAGTCATCTAATGTTTACACTTCCTTTATTGAAAACTCTGTTTAATTTAGAATGTCTTATCTGCTGCTTTGTTAATAGCTTACTAGACCCTGCAAAAGCCTCCTGTATGTAATTAAAGTTCAATTTACAGAGCAGGAGATTTAAAAAAAAAAAAAAAAAACTTTCATAGTAAGTTACATCCGATGGAAAATTAAACCATTTTGTTTTCATGGTTTTCAGGCTGTAAGTGACAGCCATGGGAGGTGTGGCTAGGGCTACATGGGCATAAACAAATTGTGGCAGAGAATTGTGCAGTGAGACCTTAGAGGCATGATTTATACACTAAAACTGCTTCATTAAGTTAAAGTTGTTTTTATGTGACTACAGTGTCCCTTTAACTTCCTAACTAAAAACAAAGGAAAGACATAAGGAACCATTGTGTACAATGCTGAACACTGGAGAAAACTCATTGGTTCGGATGTGAGAGGCGAGGAAAGGAGGTTCTCAACTGAGAAGGGGCAGTTGTAAGCCTGGAGGGAGGGGAATGTCAGATGATGCTCCACGAAATGCCAACGTGGATTAATAAAAAATGAATAATAACAAACAAGCTGCGCTGCTTACACCATTTCCTAATCCGAAGACCAGTTTATAGGCACCCTACAGTGTTGAATCTGCAGTGTAAGAGATGTATTGATGTAATCTGAAAATGGTTTTCCTTTGTTTTGTTCACATATCCCCTCTCTTCTTGTATTAGAAATTCATTATATTCATCTCAATGCATTTGTGCTTAATGTATGTTTCTGAAAACTCAATCTATGAATATAAAAAGAATATGCCTCCATTATAATGTAATTATGGTCTATTACACCATTATTGGCCTGACGCATGGAAGAGAATGAAGTACATTCATTAAGTAAAACAAGGTTTAAAGATTTCTACAAACGTCTGACATAGAGAAGAGCCATACAGCTTGACAGGAAGGTCTACATGCACAAGCTACAGGCAGTAAATAAAATACAGTATTTATAATAGATTCTCAGTAATTGAAACGTAAATACATGAGAATTTCTTAGCATTTGCTGCTAACACTTAAAACAAAATAAGACCCTACAAGATTCAATAACATGGGAAAATGGCAATAGTCTGTAAAACTCATTAAAATAGGCCATTGATTTATGTACAACAATTAATTGTTCCTTTTAGCAGCAAACCATGTAAACCATATTGATGGACATGCACCACTAGAATAAATTTTAAAGCTATAAAAATAAATTTACAAAACTACATTAACACCCATCAAATGTGACCTACTCTACCACACATAGAAGGTCCCCTGTCAGATTCAAGTATTTTTGTTAATATCTTATTCAGCATTAATTCCTGCATAAAATGCCTACATTTTCTTTAAGCTCACAATAGCCAAGGATCATCAAAACCAAGATGCCATAAATTTGATTATACTGTGGTAAATCTTTATACTAACACTAAATAAACAAGACCTTGCAAGGGCACCAGTCTGTGTAGACATTCACTATAACCACAGTAGTAACCTGCATTACATTAAAAATAGAATGTGACGGCACGTAAGAACCATTCGGCCCATCTAGTCTGCCCAATTTTCTAAATACTTTTTTTATTAGTCTCTGGCCTTATCCTATAGCTAGGAAAGCCTTATGCCTACCCCACGCATGCTTAAACTCACTCACTGTGTTAACCTCTACCACTTTAGCTGGAAGGCTATTCCATGCGTCCACTACCCTCTCAGTAAAGTAATGCTTCCTGATATTTTTAAACCTTTGCCGCTCTAATTTAAGACTATGTCCTCTTCTTGTGGTAGTTTCTTATTTTAAATATAGTCTCCTCCTTTACTGTGTTGATTCCCTCTATGTATTTAAATATTTCTAAAATATCCCCCCTGTCTCGTCTTTCCTTCAAGCTATACATTAACTAAATATCTTTGAATTGGCATATTGTTAACACTTTTTATAATCACACAAATTTTTGCTTAGCTAAATGTTGATTTGGATTACAACTTACAGTTCTTTAATCATCCAAAACAACATTATCTAACCGGTTTAAATTCAACATTGGCAGGGTTATTCACTAAACTGAGAAATCAACGTAAATTTCAAATGCAAAGCCAAAGTAACCAAAATGGAAGCATAGCTGACTTTTTGCCCAATTTGGCTATTTTAACTTTAAATGTAATATCCACTCTGATTTCTCAAAGTAGGCATGTTATCCTAATCAAATAAAATCCTAGCATGTGTGCTATGTTACCAATCAACTTTGGATAGACAAGGTATGTATATCGTTCTGTTGGGGACATTATTAAGCCATTAAAGTTGAAGGTTATACACTTACACGTTTTTTTTTTACAACTAAAAGCTTTTGTATTGATTGATATGAGGTTATATGCATTAATGTCAACCACAAAGGGTACAGATAAAAAAAAAAAAAAAGAATTACCGCCATTTAGGGGCCTCTGGTACAGTGTTTAATGTAATTAGGGGGCGGCTGAGCATTAGAAAACCTATAGTAACAGTGATTGCAGCTCAGGGCACTCACCAGTGAACCTGGCAGTACTATCTCCATGTCCCCTGCGCCGCTGCAGGATGAAGTATTGGTTGGACTTGTGAGTCACCCAAAGTCGCAGGGCATTTTTCAGCAGCACCTCCTCTGGCTTCAGCCACATCCTGCAGAGCACTGCCACCCTCACATGCCAAAATGCCCAGCACAAGGAATGGCTGCAAATGGGAGAGAAATATGAGTTAGGTAATTACTTATCCCACACTGGGTACTCATACAGCCAGTCACTCTACTCAAGATCTTGCCATGGTCACTCAGGGGAGACCAGGAGTGTCATGTTCATTGATAGTAGCTGTGTTTATTATACCAGTAATGGCCAAGACTGGCACCCCATTTATACTACTAGAGGCAGCACAGCACCCTGCCCCATACATCTTAACCTGAGACAGTGCATCTTTCTAACATGCAGCACTGAACAAGAACTCCAACACACCACCTCACTCACCTTACCCTGTTCTACAGCTAACAGACCAACCTCAATCGCCTTACCGTGTTCTTCAGCCAGCACACAGCCTCACCCACCTTACCCTGCTGTACAGCCAGCACACAAACCTTACCCTGCTGTACAGCCAGCACACCAACCTTACTCACTTTACCCTGCTGTACAGCCAGCACACCAACCTTACTCACCTTACCCTGTTCTTCTGCCAACACACAGACCTCACTCACCCTGTTCTTCTGCCAACACACAGACCTCACTCATCTCACCCTGTTCTTCTGCAAACACACAGACCTCACTCATCTCACCCTGTTCTTCTGCCAACACACAGACCTCACTCATCTCACCCTGTTCTTCTGCCAACACACAGACCTCACTCACCTTACCCTGTAACCCACTACCATAGGATCTGACTATTTGCGTGATAATGCTCTCTCAGCTCACTCACATCTCTCCCCACAGCTTTCCATTGTGCTGTGTTCAGTCAGCCCCACTCTCAGTCACTCACCATGTCCGGGCAGATCTCTCCCGCTGTGTGTAATGACCCACCGGCCTGGGTTAGTCCCCTTATCAGATCATCACACAATCACTGCCAGAGCCCCCTTTCCTCCCTCCCTACACCCAGTCCCCTCCCGCATGTTTCCATACAATACAGTTTATCCCCCCTGTCAGTCACTCAGAGCCCACTCAGTATGTGTCTCACCTGCTCGCCCCGGTCTAGCTCTGAGTAAGCATGCTCCTGGCGGCTGGCGCTCTCTGTTGTTGTTTCTTCCACACTCTAGAATCAGAGTTCCGGGATCCAGAGAGGAAGTTCATCCCCAGCCAGCGGCGAACACCGGCTCTTTCCCTGTGCTGCACTCCCAGCTCTGATTACACTACAGCCCTGGCATGCAGTCACCATAATCCCACTACTGCACTGTGTGAGAGCTATACAACACTGCCACTCACTGAATAACACCCTGCTAATTACATCTTATATTTATCTATTTATTTACTTCACGTAAGCCAAATTGTTAATTTTGCATCTCTTAAATCCCCCCCAATAAATTAATACATTTCAAGGTTTCACTGCTGGGTACTGTTTCCAGAAATAATAGGTATGACTTTCTCTCTAATAAGTGAATAAGGATTTCACCATTGCAGTCTATACTAAAATTGCTATTTAATAACCAAAGATAAACTGAGGATTTGGCCCTCTGCTGGATATTTTCAGGTTTCATTGATATATTGACAAAGGAATGAAAACATTGATGTATCCTGTTGTATACACATGCTAGCTGCAGAACAGTTATTAAACTGCAATAATTCATCTCTCAAATTATGAGTGGAAATTTATTTATTATAAGGTGGTTGGTTTTGAAGGGAGCAAGTGTCGTTATTTATCATGCTATCTGGATCTCTTGCATGTGCAATAAGAATGAATGGTAAAATCCCTGCATAGTTACTTTCTTGGAGCATGCGTGTATTACTGTTATAGGTGCTATACACTTAAAGGACCACTAAATCTCAATGAAATGGTCTGAGTGCCATAGCCCTGTCATTTTAACCCTACAATGGTAAAAGAGTGCAGTTTTTTTTTTTTTTTTTTTTTTTTTAGAAACTGCAATGTTTACACCCCCAGTTGCTGTCATACTGAGAGCCAGTAGAGGTGCTTCAGCTACACTGATCAACTAAAACTCAATCACCTGATGCAAAAGCTCATAGGAAAGCACTGAATTCAATGTTTTGCTATGGAGAAGCTTGGATGCATGTGTGGCGTTCGCTGCGCATGCCCATCAGGTCCCCAATGTTTCTCTGTGAAGAGCATTGGATTGGACTATCACCAGAGGAGGCCATGCCTCCTCAATGTCGAAGGAAGTGGAAAGGGGAGTCTCCCTGCTATAAAAAGGGGAGTAAAACATTTGTTTTCCTAATTTTATGGTGAATGGGGGAAGAAAGGAGATTTCATCTAAGGCAAAGAAAAGGTTTTTTTACAGTAAGAACAATAAGGATATGGAATTCTCTGCCTGAAGAGGTGGTTTTGTCAGAGTCCATACAGATGTTTAAACTGAAATTGGATAAATACTTACAAAAACATAACATACAGGGATATAATTTCTAATTAGTGGGGTAATAGCTGATTGATCCAAGGAGACATCTGACTGCTATTTTGGGGTCAAGAAGGAATTTTTTCCTAGTTTGTGGCAAAATTGGAAGTGCTTCAGACCAGGTTTTTTGCCTTCTTTTGGATCAACAGCAACAACATTTCTGAGGAAGGCTGAACTTGATGGACGCAAGTCTCTTTTCAGCTATGTAACTATGTAACTATGTAACTATGTAACTATGAGGCTCTAAACGAAATAAATGCATAGAAAGTTATAGTGAGCGCTCAAACTGTACGTATGGGTTAATATAGTAAAGAGTTATCAGGTGCTCAAAGGGAACATCTGATCCCCCACCAGATCCATACACCTAGTTAATTTTAAATATAACCAACCAACCACACCAGAATAAATTTGCACATAAAAAATATATTTTATTTGTTTATAAAGTGGATAAGCATAGATAATACAAGAAAAGTGCAGATAATAGTATAGGCATGTCCCCAATGGACCCCTTTTTCCAGACCCGAGATGCAGTCCCCAATGGGAAAGCAATGAATTGGATGAGATTGTGAATCTTGATGATTTCAGCCATGGAAGCAGAGTTACATGGCAAGGCCAGCACAGCGAGGGAAGAAAGGTAAGTGAGACTTTAGCAAATTACATCATAATCTAGTACAGACAAGGCAAAGGCAGGGCAAACATTGCAAATGTGAATGTTACAGAAACATTGTGTAATTTTCCTTCTTTATGAATGCCCTCTATGCTGACTGCAAAGTGCAAAGGATAGAATTTGTAACAATGATTGACAGGTGTCAGGATTCAAATGTAATCTTCAGCAAGATATGTCGGCGATCTAACAAAGGAAAAGGAGGCTTATTACCCAACCTTAGAGTGGCCAAGCTGAACGCTTAGATAGAATTAGTATATAACAGTGGTAAGAATAACAAAAATACTAAGCCAGAGTCGGACTAAACTCGAAAGTCAGGAACAAGCGAGGTCAGGGAAACCAAAATATGCAACTAGGTATCGGGGACAAGCTAGATAAGGACCTGAATAAAAAAAAATTACAAAATGGCTTCCTTAAGGGATTATAAACCACAAAGGGGCATTGGTCCTATGGTGACATGATTTTATGTAGGACCAGGCCCTTGTTTCTTCAATTGCACCACTATTGCAAAAGTGACACACTAACTAAAGTACATAAAAAAGTGAAGGTCACAGCTAGCATTATTTTAGTACTGATGGAGGCTGGAATGATAAGAGGCTTACCAAGTGACAATGATGCTGCCCCTAGAATATGATTGAAACTATGGTGAACTTGAGGTTACAGCATCAGAGTTAGTAAGTGGCCTTACCAGGGCCGTCTTTAATATTGATTGGACCCTGGGCAAGCATCTGCTTGGGCCCCCTGGGCATGCAATCACTCCCTCCACCTCAACCTAGAGGCGAAACTAATGTAGAGAGTGCCTTGGTGCAAAAAAATAATAATTCAGGCCTGCCCTGTAGCACAAGAGTAAAGAAAAGATAGATCCCCATCTGTCATACAACTCCTGCGATGCTATGCCAGGTGGGGATCTACCATCCTTGCAGGGTTGTATTTTTGAGCAGTGTTTGTGCAATTGAATGTCAGCATGTTATTGTATAGAGTGTATGTGTGCCTGTAGGGGTGTATTTGTATGTACTGTTACCACTGGAATGCAGTGATGCACTTGTGTGTAGTGTTTGCGTTTGAATGCAGTAATGTGTGATTGTCTGTAGTGTTGGCTTTTAAATGCAGGTGTACTTTTGTGTGTAGAGTTGGTGTTTGTATATAATTTTAGCGTTTTAATACAGGAATGTGTATACAGCCTTTGATAACACTTGATGCAATAATATGTTAAAATAAATACTTTTAAAATTTATATTTAATAGAGAACTGTCAGGTTCTTCTAGGATTTTTAACATGTACTTATTCCCTGTGTGTTACATTACAAACACCAACACTTGAATAAAAGTGAAATCAGTAGCGCGCATGCTGGCCAAAAGGAGACAAGACACGTATATAGACAGGATCCGTGACAAGGCAGGGCTCCTACACAGACACCCGGCCAAGATTCAGGAAATTATTCGCACATATTACGCGGAACTCTACTCCCTTCCACGCCCACACACAGACGCACAGTCACGTTCACTACAGACCTCAATAGACGACTACCTACAGACCCATAGGCTCCCCTCCCTGGAGGCCGACACGGCAGATCAACTAGACGAACCAATATCCATGGGGGAACTAGCACTCGCAATCAAATCCATGAAACCGGGTAGGAGTCCAGGTCCCGATGGCCTGCCCCTCAAATATTATAAAAGCTATGCCGAGACCCTGTATCCCCCACTACTGGCCATGTTCAACGCCATCAGAGAGGGACATGAATTACCCACACAGGCACTCATGACCCATATCACCATAATTCCAAAAGAGGGCAAGGACCGTGAGCACTGCGGGAGCTTCCGGCCCATATCCCTCATAAACAATGACATCAAACTACTGGCCAAGGTCTTGGCGACCCGGCTCCAGGTGCACATGCCCTCTCTGGTCCATGCGGACCAGGTGGGGTTTGTGATGGGTCAGGAAGCCAGAGACGACACCATCAGGGCCCTCACGATTATGCACAGGAAATCAGGGGACGACACAGGCCTTCTCCTGCTGTCCACGTACGCGGAGAAGGCCTTTGACAGGGTCTGCTGCGAGTATATGTTCCAGACATTGACACACATGGGTATGGGACCATACCTGCGTGGATGGGTTAAGGCCCTATACACTCACCCGACGGCGCATGTGCTGGTCAACGGGGCACCCAAAGTGGCGTTCCCGATATACAACGGTACGCGACAGGGGTGTCCCCTGTCCCCACTACTGTTCGTTCTGGCTTTAGAACCCCTACTAACCACAATCCGACACCACCCAGACATCAAGGGGGTACACATAGGAGACACACAACATAAACTAGCCGCTTATGCGGATGACCTACTATTCTTCATAACCCACCCGGAAGTCTCCCTTCCCAACTTAGTGCAGGAGTTCCAGGCCTTTGGAGGGCTTTCGGGGTACAAGATTAACTTCTCAAAGTCCTATATCTTAAATGTAAGCATTCCCGCAAGGAGATCTGCACAGCTCCGACGGAGCTTTGCGTTCCAATGGGCCACGGACAAAATCCGATACCTCGGCACTTGGCTGACCGATAAGGAATCGGAGTTATTCACAGCGAACTTCGCTCCGATACTAGCTAAGTTCCATACAGACATGAGGGAATGGGCCCTCCCGCACATCTCCTGGCTGGGTAGAATTCAAGTAATAAAAATGAACTTTCTACCGAGACTACTCTACCTCTTCCAGGCCCTGCCCATCACAATCCCATCCTCTTTTTTCGCCACGCTCCGGCAGGCTCTAGGGGCTTTTGTTTGGGATGGGAGGAGACCCAGACTGAAATACGCACAGCTAACTCAACCCAAGCACAGAGGGGGTCTGGCTCTACCGGACTTCCGACTATACTACAAGGCATGCCACCTGCAACGTGTTGCGGAGTGGTCCAAGACTGGGGTCAGCAAACTATGGAAACAGGTAGAGGAGGGGATAGCTAAGCTCCCAGCCGCCCTTATCCCGTGGCTCCCCGCGGGGACGGACGGAAGGGAAACGCATTACTCCCCATATACGAAAGTGACTCTGAGGATATGGCGAGGCAATGCCGGTAGACACGCGCTCTCCACACACCCGTCCCCATTGCTTCCCCTCACACATAATCCTGACTTCCCGCCGGGCACGGACCCTAGGGCACTGCGGGCCCTGGTGCAAAACCCACTGCCGAGGCTGCACCATGTGTGCTCCGGCCAGGGGCTGAGGACCTTGGCTGACTTATGTGGGGGTCACACCCAACCATTCGCAACCCACTTCCACTACGCACAGTTGGTGAGCTATGTAAAGACCCTGCCCCGCGCAGGAGCCATTACTAGGGAACTCACCACTTACGAACAACTATGCGCAGACCCTGACCCACTGCCACATGGCATCTCGCACCTCTACGCCCTCCTACAAACGCTCACACCCATGGCCGCGCCACGCTTTATGGGGAAATGGGAGGAGGCCCTTAATCACACATTTAGTGGGGCTGACTGGGAAAAGATTTGCGAGGTCACCCACCACTGCTCCATTTTCAGCAAGAGTCAGGAGACAGCATATAAGATACTCACGCAATGGTACTGTACCCCGGACACGACTCAATACACGCACGCTCATGGGTCAAGCCTATGCTGGCGGTGCGCCAAGACGACAGGTACACCCCTACACACTTGGTGGGCATGCGAACTCGTACAACCATTGTGGAGGAAAATCCATAAAATAGCCTCCCGCTTCACTGACAACACACCACCATTAGATCCGGCAGCAATGCTGCTCCACCACACGACCACACCAATTTCTAAATACAAAAAGTCCCTTACAATTCGAATTCTAAACATGGCTAAGCAAACTATACCACAATACTGGAAGAAAACAGAGACTCCTTCCATACTTAAATGGTTCACTCACATGGAAGAGCTACGAGCGGTAGAAGAGCTCGCCATGTCAGCTACTGAAAAACAACATCAGACATACTTAGACATCTGGACCCACTGGATACTGACCACGACGACACAAGACTTCCTGACGCTGCTCCATACCTAATGACAGGGAGCTACACCGGCTGGATAGACACATGGACGACAGACAGACCCTCCTCCTCCTTCCCTACACTTACCTTACCCCCCCCTTCCCCTCTCATATATTAACACTGGGGATACCACCCAACTGTCGCAAAGGTCCAACAGACAGGGGCAACACACTCCCCAGTATGCATATCCCCCTCCGACACGGGACCCCTGCCCACTATATCACCACAGTCCGTCAATAACTAAGGGCCTCATTAGACATGACCTTATAAGAACACGTAATGACCGGACCGCGCTAGTCCCTCCCGCACACACGGACAATACAACCATGCACACCTGAATACTAGGGGGGCAATAGCGGGGAGAGCAGCAGACAGTATAGAGGTAGGCAAAATGCCCGGCCTGAAGGTGGATAATCTGCTCCAAACAACACGGGAACACGGGATTACTGAGAACAACTTGGGGGGGGGAGGGGGGTTCTCCCACATAAGCTTTAATGTTGACTTAAGGGACCTGCGAGTCTGACTTTGTTGCTGGGCCTGCGTGCCCGCCTGTTGAATGTTTTTTCTTTACGCTGAATCCAAACTACAGACCTGCGTGTCTGCATGATACTTACCTCTTACTCCCAAATACAGGAAATAAAAATCATATTTACAAAAAAAAAGTGAAATCAGAAATAAGCAAAACAAAAAAACAAAACTTATTTAGCCACCCTCCTGTCTCCTTACCTTTTGGGTACAGAAAGGTGGCTTCCCTGGGGTCCAGTGGGAGCTTGTTGGCCCAGGCTGATGGGAGTCTGCCATCAGCTTTCTCAGTACCTCTCCCCAACAATGCTTGCATCCTCCTCCGTGTGGTGTGTGCCTCCTACCCAGCGGCACTGAGGAAGAAGTGATCTGACCTCACTTCCTCCCAGCATGCCACGGAGAAGAAAAGGGATCACAGGGCAGTGTGTGAGGGGCTAGCTGTGTGTTTGTATTCAGCCAACCCCCATATTACAAGGGCCCGGGGCAGCTGCCCCTTTTGCCCCTCCTTAAAGACGGCCCTGGGCCTTACAACAGGGAGTTAGAATGGAGGATAAAATAGTATAGATTTCCACATTCAGGTTTATTTTTAAAACTTTACATTTTGTTAAATATAGTTATAAATGTTAAAAATTCTGAGAAGTTAAAGTCCCCCTTGAAGAAAGGAAGTATGTAAGTAAGCCATATTTAATTTCCCCCCATATTATGACAGAGCAGCACACAAAGCCTATCTATAGTCAGGGCTGTATTTATCACAATGCAAACAAGGCATTTGCCTAGGGCGGCACTTTCAGGGGGGCGGCAAAAAATGCTGCCCCAAGAGCCCAGGCAAATGTCTTGTTTGCCTCGTGTCCTAGGGGGCCCAAGTGCTGGTTGCCACCTTAGGGCCCCTATAGGTTTTAAACTAGTAATATTCTAGCCAGACGGTGAGGGACCTATGTACTTTTAAATGAAAAAAAATACATTAATAATTGGTGAGTGTATGAGAACATGTGTGCGTGTATGTCTGTCAGTGAGTGTGTTTGTGTGTCTGTCAGTGAGTGTGTGTTCATGTCTGTCAGTGAGTGTGTGTGTGTGTCTCTGTCATTGTGAGTGTGTGTGTCCGTCAGTCAAAAACAGGGCCGGACTGGGAAAAAAATTAGGCCCGGGCATTTTTTTTATCACAGGGGCCCACTAAAAAGGGAGCGGGGCAGAGAGGGTGTGTTTTGTCATCACTAATGACAAACACGCCCCCTCTCAAAGTGAACATGTTAGTTCAATGCTCTTCCAGGGCAGACCATGCACAGGGATCTGCTGAAGAGCTCTAGCATGAGAAAAAAAGCCCTGCATTTGTTCTGCACAGCGCAAGCAAATGTAATAACATGCTTGCACTGTGTTTCCTTGCAACGTGTCTCTGGTGTCTCTACCTCCTGGACAGCATCCATTTTACATTCATTGTGAAGCTGCATTCTTAGTGAGCTGTCCAGGAGGTGGGAGGGTCTGGGAGGGAGGGTCTGCTGCTGATTGGCTGAAATGTGTCTGCTGACTGTGAGGTACAGGGTCAAAGTTTACTCAATGATGACGAATAGGAGGCGGACCGAACAGCGCATATGTTCGCCGTCCGTGGCGAACCGTTCGGGACATCACTATGGTGTGTGTGTATATATATATATATATATATATAAGTCTAGTGTGTGTTTGAAGGACCCAGTGGGGGTGGGGGGGAGGTGGGAGGGTGCTGTGTGTGATTTGTGTTTGTGTGTGTTGCTGAGTGTGATGTGTGTGAGAGTACTGTGTGTGAGACGGTGGTACCTGGGTGGGGGGGAACACCGGCACTCTCACACCATCCCTGGTGGTCCTAGTGGTGAGTGAATTCAAGCCTGCGGCTAGAGTTCACTCTCGCGAGATCGGGGGGCGTTGCCATGGCATCGCTCCGGATCTCGCGAGAGGAACCCGGCAGAGCTGCATGTCTATTCAAGTGGGCCGGTGAGGGACATCTTTGGGAGGGAGATCCATGGCCACCGCGGCCCACCGGGCATTTGCCCGGTGTGCCCGATGGCCAGTCCGGGCCTTGTCAAAGATGTGGCCTTGACACGGATTGGTGGGGCAAATTTAGATTTGGGGGGTTCCCGAATTTAGTCATGCCTAGGGCAGCACCAATCCATAATACACCACTGTCTATAGTGCAGTGTTGATAGGAAAAATTACAACATAACATTTTCTACATAGTAATATCTATACTTGTGCATGGTGAAAAAAAATTGATTTGGATGCAAAAGTTTTGTCTCAGTTGATTCAAGATTCGTCTATGTGGCATTTCGGTTCACACTAATTTTGTCCATACAATCGTTTCGGATAAAACGAATCTGACAAACCATAAATTGCAAAAACTGGCCAATCCATGTACTGCAAAATTTATATATAAAAGACAAATATTATGCAAATGTTTTGCAATACACTGATAGGTGCATCTTCCTGCCATTTGGTTCATAAATCAAGTATGAAGAAGAAGCTAATAGATGGGAAAAAAGGAGGTGCAGTAAAAAATAAATAAATCTATATTTATGAATTATACTTTTATTAAAGATACAAAATGTAAATATAGATATTTTTACTGCTCCTCATTTTTCCTTTATTGGTCATTTCTTAGTTGTGAATAAAATGAACATTTAGTGTCTGTCCCCTAGTCATCAATCTTCTTCTACCCATCAATCATATGTGTTTTTGGTCCACGGACAGAATTCAGGAAACAAACAAAACTGTTCGTCCATTGTCCCTTTTATTTCGTGCTTCATCCATATGGCGATTCTTTTTTTTGTAATTCTTTATTTTTCAAATGACAGAATTGACAAGCACATGAGTATTGCGCAAAGGTAATGCATGGGCTTATGCAAAAGCCAAATTTCAAACATTGCAACAGTACATCATTATACAGAAAAGTTTGTAGAGAAAAGGTAATCTGGTGATGCAACATTAGGTTCCTCCTACGCGGTTCTGTTCTGTCAAGTTTTTTTATACAATTAAACAAAACTAAACATGTTGGAATGCAACTGTAGGTAGCATTGGAGTATCAAAAGAAGTGGAAATTGAGGGTTAGAAAAATAAGACAAAATTAAATTAAAATTAAGGGTGAAGTGTGGTAGAGAGGTTGTGTATTTTGGAGTCTTCAGTGGGGCTGTAGGAGGGGTGGGGAAGTGAACAGGCGTCCCTGATCTTGGTGTTGTGTGGCCTTTTGGTGTTGTGCATGTTTCCATGTTTCTTCCATGATTATGGTCCACATGGGCTATATGTGTATGAGTGTCTCTTTACGTGGTTGGTTACCTGTCTATTGATTCTACTTTTGACACAATCCTTCATATATATTGGGTTAGTGGGGTAGGGTTCAGGTTGGGGTTTTGGGAGGGGAAGGGTGGTTTTAGTTTGGTTTGTGATTCGTGGTGCACAGCCTTGACTCTCGTGGAGTCCCAGTTTCTAATTAGCAGTGGTGGGTTCCATGAGCCATGGGTCCCATATTTTGTTACAATGTGTTGTGGTGTCGTGAATGAGTGCCGATAAACTATCCATTGACCTAGCTTCATTCATTTTTTTCTTTATGTCGGTGATAGACGGGACTGTGGGTGAACCCCAATGGGTGGCTATAGCTCTTCTAGTGGCCAAGGCTAGTTTGGCTAGTAGTTTGTTTTGAGCTTGTGGTGTGCCTTCTAGCGGTTTGGATAGGAGCCATAGCCATGGATCCCTCGGGATGGGGTTGTGTAGGACTCTTGAGGACAAGGCCACTATGTCTGTCCAAATTTGTGTTATGTGTGGGCATTCCCACCATAGGTGGTAGTATGTCCCTTTTTGGCCGCACCCTTTCCAGCATCTGTCCGAGGTGGAGAGTCCCATTTGCTTGAGTTTTAACGGAGTGTGGTACCAGCGCATAAGGGTTTTGTATGCCTGCTCTTTATGAGTTACGCATATTGTTACCATTGCCGTGGCTTCTCAAATTGCAGTCCAGTCTGTGGGGTCAGTGGGGGGTCCTAAGTCCCGTTCCCATGCTGAAACATACCCTAGTGGTTGGGTTTTTGTCTCCCTGAGCAGTTGTGTGTATGTTGTGGAAATTTGGCTTTTTTGAATAGGGGCATGGATACATGACTGTTCAAAGGCGGTGAGGGGCGTGAGTCCGGCTTCTTTGTATGTCGGAGTTTCCAGTAGGTTTTTGATTTGCAGATAGCGGAAAAAGTCATGTATGGTGAGTGGTCTGGTTTGTGGTAAATCCGTGAACGCGATGATTTTGTGGTTCTGGAAAAATTGATACGTTCTGATTAAGTCATTGTCTTCATAGTGTGCAAAGTATTTTGGGGTCATGCCTGGTGTGAAGTGTTCGTTTCTCAAGATTGGCGTCATGGGTGAGGGATCTGACCTGAGTGCGTGTTTTATGGAAAGTTTGTTCCAGAGAGTTATAGAAGTATTGAGTGCCGGTGTGGTTTGTGGGAGTTGTGGTCTTGCTCGCTTTGGCACCCAGATATAAAGGGAGGGGAAATCTTGGCTAAACAAGTCGTGCTCGAGGTCTACCCATCTTTTTAATCCTATGGGGGCATGTAATGCCTTAATCTGCGCTAGTTGTGCTGCGTGGAAGTAGTGGAGGAAGTGGGGTAGGCCGAGGCCCCCTGATCTTGTCGGGAGATAGAGGATATCCCTTCTTATCCTAGCGCGCCTGTTGGCCCATATGAAGCGATCAATTTGTGTTTGTAGTAGTTTAAAGTCTTTGGTTGCCACTTGAACTGGTGGTGTTTGGTATAGGTATAAAAATCTCGGTAGGAGATTCATCTTTAAGTTCTAAGTTCGGCCTTCGCTTTTTGTAGTAGGGGGGAATAGTTGAGTAGATATGTCTGGGAGACGTCTGCCTGTAGTTCGACACCCAGATAGTGTATGTGCATAGGGTTGAAGTGGAATGAGTAGTTATTTTTTAGTGCTTCAAGGCCCTCTTTAGGGATTTGCACTGGCAGCACTTCTGTCTTATCCAGGTTGAGGCGGTAGCCTGAAACCTGTGAGTATTCGTTTATGGTGTGCAATAGTGGCGGGAGCGAGTTAGTTGGGTCTTTAATGGTGAGGAGTAGGTCGTCTGCATACCCCGCCACTTTATATTCTTCCCTTCTAATGTGTACACCCGCTTTTGTTGGGCCCATGCGTAGAGCTTGAAGTAGGGGTTCCAATGAGAGGGCAAACAGGAGCGGGGAGAGGGGGCAGCCCTGTCTTGTCCCATTAAAGATGCGGAATGAGGGAGGTTGGGCGTTCGGGATTAAAAGATTTGCTTCTGATGCTGAGTATAGGGTTCTGAGCGCGTTTAGGATTGGCATATGGCGATTCTTAGTTGTGGGATTTTGACAACTTGCCGATCGTCAAAAAAATGGGTTGAATCGTAATCTGTTGAAACCAAATGTACATGTCTAATTGTGATGGGATTCCAGCATGGTTAAAATTTAGTAGGCCAAAATCTCCATGTGGCATATGTGTATGTTGTGTCAGTTGGTTAGCTACATGTAGCTAGGATACTGTCATCAGTGTACTGAGCATGTGCAGGAATGCAGGAACTGAAATTGCACTTATTTCCTTTGTCTTGGATGAGCCATGTGGTTTGACTAGATGTACAAGTCTATATTCTGCTCATTGATTGGTTAAAGGTGTATGTGGGTGTAGCTATTAATGGGAGGAGTTATGGTGCTATATAAGGAATGTACACTATGTGTTGGTCTCTCAGAATGTTGGAACAGGAGTTCATCTGAGACCCGATCGGTAATGTGAATAAAGGCCTGTTACTTCCTGAAGACCTGTGTCCAATATTTCTGTGTTTGGCTTCTGCATGCTTACACTGCAACATTTCTGGTGCAATTGGGCCGGGAACCTCATCGCACGGAAGCTGGCACAGAGATTTGAGACGGTAAACTTTTACCAAACCTTCTACGCTACAATCCTGGACTTCTACTGCGTGGACCTCCTTTCGTCTCGGCGCCACTGGCCTTTTGTCCAGGAGATCATCGGCTTCTGCGCAGTGAGTCCCGGATTGTTCCGTCTATGAGTGAACCCAGGTCCAGTAATTGACAGGTAAGATTGATACCGTTAGAGCGGTAGACCCACAAGGGGTTTTATATTTGGAACCGGTTATTGGTATTGGCCCCTTCAGTAGAAGGAAGAAGTGAAAGCGCAACACTTATCTGGAAATTAGACGCTCTGTAGTCAGCCCGTCTAATATAGGTGGTTTGGGTCAGACTGAGTTCTGGTGTAAATAGCTCATGTCGGACACCGGTGTCCTGTCTTGACTAGCGTATCTAGGGTGTAAATTTTGTTCGCTAGGTCGGGGGGACCGGGAGACTAGCATACTCTGTTGTATATTATAGTTTGCTAGATTTCACCCTATCTTAACTAAGTGTGCTCTGTTGTAAATCCAGCCACTAGCTTATTGATAGTTTAATAGACTAGCTGGGTACTGTGTAAATTCTGCCCTCTAGTTCGCTATACGTGGTGTCTGGGCAGCGAAGAACTTATCGAATCTCTGGTGTATAAATAGATCGAAAGCTCTCGAGGTGCTGGCCAGTTAGAATAGTTGGGATTATTGTAAATGTTGTTAAATATATTGTAGTTGGTGAATTGGTTAACTTGTATGTCCTACTAGAAAGTTAGAGCTCTGCTGTCTAGTGGGAGTGTAAATTGTGTGTATAACTGTAAAATAGCGCACGGTACCATAACTACTGACATGTACCATAACCACTGACATTGTGTAAAAATTACTAACAATTGCTGTTTTATGTTATATGTATAATACCATAACTGTTACTAACTGATCTGTGACTTTCAAACTGTATTATAACCACTTACTAACTGTACCATAACCACTGACTGTAAAGATGAGGTTACTAGAATGTGATATAGTTGGTTAGTCAAGAGTTGATTTATAGTACGGATAATTGTAGAGATGAATTTGTTGAAATGTTATGTGATCGGTTAGTTTATATGGATTAATAGCGTGGATAGTTGTATGGTTTGAATAATAGTTACATTGATGAGTGTATAGTCTTTGGTGGGTTTTTGATTTAATTTTGTGTGTGCGACGTCGTGATATTGTTGAGCATGTGAGGATCCTGTGTGTGTGTTTGGGCCTAGTGACTGCGCAATGTGTTGCTGGTGATAAGGAGATTGGTGTGACTGTTGAAACTGTGTGTATATTTGTACAGCTTTTTGAATCAGATGCTCTGTTGAAATAATCTTCTGATTCACAAGGCTTTGTCTTGTATGTTTAAAAAAAAAAAAAAAAAAAGTAGGGAGTAGCTTGTCCTGGTGGCCGCATGGCCTCCATGTAGCAGTCTTCACTTAAATTTAGTGCAGGGTGTACATGTGGCTGTAACTAGTAGGCTGGAATTCTATGATCAGTTTCTATATATTGACTGTTGGAAACTGTTGAAAAATTGCCTTGGTGAATTAAACTGTGTCATATGGGAAACAATGTAGCCATATGGTGGTCAGAACTAAGGTCTTAATTACAACTGCTTTGGACATCCCCTCCCCCCCCCTGGCATCTGATTACCAACCCCCCAAACATCCTCCAGAGCCAGAGTAGCCACGCCCATTTCTTACTCCCAAAACTGGTATATAGTGAGTATTTGCACTCCCCCTGCTCTACTGTCCCCGCCTACCCACATACCTATCTGTTCCTGTGTTTCAAACTCTTGTATTTCTGTACTACCCCTCCCCCTAATCAATGATCAATGGTATCAGATGGTATATTGGTTTTTTTTAGTTACTGGATGGGCCCCTCCCAGCTTTGTCCAAAATGTCCCCTTTTACTAAACTACAAACTGAAATGTTTAATTTACCTTAGAACTAAAGATTTAATCAAGCCTAGCTAGCAGAGTGGACATTGATTAAAATAAGTAATAATAAAATAGGACATAATTAATTAAAGTCTATTTGTTTCATTTGACTTTAGGGAGGCACTCTAAGCCACCTACTGGCCATCTTCGGGAGTTACATTGATAATACATTGTTTATAACAGATAGATGTAGGATTGCTTACCCTATTTTAATATATTTATTGCTATAAGGTTTTATTTTATGTATAAATATATTAAAAGTTGAGTTTTCTTATTAGACCCATAAAGATTATTTTGATACAATTACCCTCTGGTGACACCTACTGGTAGGTTTTTGGTTTAACACTTTAAAAAAAACAAAACGTTTTTTTCATCCACCAAATGCTGACTAATAAAATTAGCTCACCCCCTTGCACCTATCTTACTACCCGTAGACTGGAACCTATTATTGGGCAGCCTTGCCGAAGTCCCATATTAGACACTGCTTGAGTCAAATAGGTTGTATACTCCCTTTAATCCAGAGGCCCCTGAAAACTTCCGAATGATAGATTCAGCATTTGTCAGCCAGGCCCAAGGTGATAGTAAAAGGAAATTACAGAATATTAGAGGGATTTGTAGGGATGTCCATAATACAGCTAATGGAGATTGCAAATACAGTATATATGAATAGGGAGACGGAGGAAGAACGTAAAATGAGGAAAAAGGCAGATATGCTAGCGGTAGCTATCTTAAGTGTAGAAAGACAGGGAAGTGAATAGAGGAGACGAGAATAGGCTGAGCAAGGGACTTTAAGTAGGAATTAATGTGCGTATTGTAGAAAGGAGGGACATTGGAAGAGTGAGTGTCCACAGAGAGAGCAGTATGAAGGTGATAGACAAGGAGAGAGAAGGGTATGAGGAGGTTATAGTGGTAGTTATAGAGTAAGAGGAAGTTTTAGAGGGAATGGTGGGAATAGTAGAGGAAGTGTTCAAGGAGACAGATACTATCCACCCACGCAGAGACCTAGAGAAAGAGAGGATAGAGATTTTGTGGGTCTGGCTGACACTATCATGGAAGACTATTGATACCGACTGGGCTCCATCCCACTTGGTCGAGCGGAGCCTATGGTCGATGTAGCAATAGGGGGAAAGAGAAGTTCTTTCATGATCGACACAGGTGCTGAACATTCTGTGGTGACTAAGATGGTGGCTCCGCCTTCGGGGAAGACTATAACTGTGATAGGAGCTACTGGGAGAAGTGCAGCTAGACCGGTTCTTAAGAGTCGCACTTGTATTCTGGGAGGCCATGTGGTGAAGCATTAGTTCCTATATATGCCAGAGTGTCCGATTCAACTTTTAGGACGAGATCTATTATCGAAGCTTTAAGCTCAGATAACCTTTTACCTAATGGATTAACATCTCTGAAGTTTAAGGGATTACCAGGCATAATGGCGATATCGGTGCCAAGGGAAGAAGAATGACGCTTCTATTCCATAGTGACAAGTGTTAACCCTAAGAGTGATGAATCCTTATTTGACATTCCAGGAGTATGGGAAGAAAATAATCCTCCAGGACTTGCTCGTAATATCCCACCAATACATATTGAGTTAAAGCTCGGGGTGTATCCTGTTAGCCTTTGTATGTTGTTCTTTTATCTACCCCAACAGCTGTAAAGGTGGCGGAAGTGACTCCTTGGATTCATCATTCTAAGGTTAAACCAGCGGCAGACTCTTGGCAAGCTACTCCAGATCCTGAGAATCCTTGCAGGACCGGTTGAAGCGTGCAACTCAGTCGGAGTGACGAGGGGATAGCGAGACATTCTAGTTAAAAGTCTACAAAGATCATCAAGTAGGTGTTTTGACGGCCATAATAAAGCCTGACCACCTGCCTACGTGTCATAGCCAGAGTATCTTGAAGGGATCTCTGTGAAGGAAAGTGAGGATCAGAAGAACAACATCCTTGCAGCCCTCACAATCGGGAAGCTGAGAGGCCATCGCACGGTCGAAGAAAAATGAGGATTTCAGGAATAATGTGTTTTATTGTGTCTTAGTATTTTTATGATTTTTCAGGAAGGTAGGAGTACAGACATACCGAATTGCGATAGTTGCATTAAGACTACTAAAACAGGTAACCAAATATCCCAAACTCTCATCTGGCACTCACAGTATGAATGTAAGGGATCTGTATCTAAATGTAGATATTTGGATATTGATTATAGTGTGTGCAAGCCAATATCAGGAGAGTCTAAATGTTTTGATCCCCATTTCCAACCCCGTACAATTTGGTTGGTAATTCGGAATAGTAACTCCCAGGGGACATTAATAAATAGGACTGTGATAAGCACCATACATTCCACGGGTATTCTACTATTTGATGCATGTAAGGCGATTTCGGGTAGTGGAAGACTTTGGAATGTATGTGGTAATCTTAAATGGGAACGAACTTATGGGTTTAATGATAAATACTTATGTCCCAGTAAAAGATCTACTGATCCTGATTGCCCAAATAGAGACTAACTTCTGCCCCTATTGGTCATGTGTAGGTTGGGCAACCTGGGAAAAACAGTGGATCAAGATATGATTATCCAAAGGTTGCCTACCACACCATACTGTAAAACTATGTGTGTAACCCCGTTCACATGACCATTTCCAATCTGCAGTACTTTATTGACAGGTTTGGAGGTCTGTTTGGGTTTCAAATATATGGCACAGGAGTAGATTCAGGAACAATAATATATGTAGGTCTTGAAACTGAGACAGTGGCAACTCAAACTCATCAGGTTTCTCATTCCTTCTATGAGGAGATGAGTACTGAGGATAAAATTCCCCATAATGTTAACAACCTATTTATTGATTTGGCTGAGGGTATTGCAGGTAGTCTTAATGTAACTAATTGCTATGTGTGTGGAGGTACTAATATGGGAGACCAGTGGCCATGGGAGGCAAAGGAAATATGGTACCCTGGCTCTGAGACATATGAACAACAGATACCTTTCCAGTCTGATCATCAAGTAAGTACTAGAAGTAAATTGGAATGGTGGTTAAAAACCTCCATTATAGGTCATGTTTGTATAGCCAGGAAAGGGACAATGTATAACACGTCTGTAGGTGAGCTAACGTGCTTGGGACAAAAAGCCTATAATGTTAATACTAAAAATACTACTTGGTGGTCAGCTTCAAATGTCTCGGAACCTACTAATCCGTTTGCCAATTACACTCATTTAAGGGAGGTATGGTTTGACTTATCGGCTACATCTAGTTGGAAAGCCCCAGCAAATTTATACTGGATTTGTTGTAAGAAAACTTATTCGGAGTTACCACAAGATTGGGAAGGGGTATGTGTATTAGGTATGCCAAAGCCATCCTTCTTCTTGTTGCCAATCGAAACAGGAGAGACCTTGGGAGTTAAGGTTTACGATGTAAATCATAAAAGGGAGAGAGCATCCTTGAATACAGGTAGCTGGAAAGATAATGAGTGGCCCCCTCAACGTATTATTAATTATTATGGACCTACTACTTGGGCAGAAGATGGCACTTATGGATATAGAACTCCGATTATATATGCTCAACCGCATTATTAGACTACGGGCGGTAGTTGAGATTATTACTAATGAGACAGCTCAAGTGCTTAATCTTCTAGCTAAGCAAGATACCAAGATGTGATCAGCCATATACCAGAATAGGCTAGCCCTTGATTACTTACTAGCAGTAGAAGGAGGTGTATGCGGAAAGTTTAATCTAAGTAACTGTTGTCTGCACATAGATGATGAAGGGCAGGCAGTGGCTGAACTTACAAGCCACATGGTTAAATTTGAGCATGTACCTACTCAGGTCTGGAATGGGTATAACCTAAGTAGTTGGTTTGGAAGTTGGTATGAGCAGCTTGGAGGAATTAAGACATTAGTAGGAGGAGTAGAATTTATTATTTTTTTTGTGCCTCCTCCTGCCCTGTCTAATTCCACTAGTGGTAAGGTCCCTAAGTAGTATTATAGAGAGTACTATAGAGAGAAAGACAGCGGCTCATGTAATGGCTGTCTGGAAGATATGATCCCCTAGCCCGAAGAGAATATATTCAGGATGAAGAATGTTTAAGGAGTTTTTAAGATGCTTACAAGGTCTACTCTGGTTCAATGGCTACTTGAGAGATGTAGGTAAAACTGTGATTGGTGATGCATCTGGAATAATGTTATATCAGAGGCATCAAAAGGGGGGAATGTGATGGGATTCCAGCATGGTTAAAATTTAGTAGGCCAAAATCTCCATGTGGCATATGTGTATGTTGTGTCAGTTGGTTAGCTACATGTAGCTAGGATACTGTCATCAGTGTACTGAGCATGTGCAGGAATGCAGGAACTGAAATTGCACTTATTTCCTTTGTCTTGGATGAGCCATGTGGTTTGACTAGATGTACAAGTCTATATTCTGCTCATTGATTGGTTAAAGGTATATGTGGGTGTAGCTATTAATGGGAGGAGTTATGGTGCTATATAAGGAATGTACACTATGTGTTGGTCTCTCAGAATGTTGGAACAGGAGTTCATCTGAGACCCGATCGGTAATGTGAATAAAGGCCTGTTACTTCCTGAAGACCTGTGTCCAATATTTCTGTGTTTGGCTTCTGCATGCTTACACTGCAACATAATAACATGCCTTTTATAGATTGAGCTAGATATATGGCTAACACACATATGGATAAAATGCAATTCTTTTTTAGTTATTCCTATAAATTCTACAAATATGGCCACAGAAAACAGCATGCAAGCTCATACACTCACATCCAGCTTGTCCAGTTCTGCATGTTTTACTGTCTGGCCTGCAACGCAGTCATACTGTAGTAAGTTTCCTGCTTGTTCCAGCCATTATTCCCACAATATTTTTTAAATAAATGTTTAACTCAGAATAGATTAGCAGTTGTCAAGTTATACAGTAGACGTGTATTTTGTTTGGTTCTGAATTTTAATTCACACCAACTGGCAATACGGAAGCATTCGGCTTTCCAAATTCCTTACAAACTGAAAACAAACTGATTCGGAACAAATTCAAACTACATTACTCAGGCTGTCTTCATACAGATAGCAAATTAGGGACTTAACTATTAAGCAACAACAGCAGCAATATTATGATAAGGTTTTATGTTTGTTTGTTTGTTTGTTTGAATTTTGACCTTTCACCTGTTTCGTAGATAGTGCCCTAATTTGGTATCATTACATGGGATTGCCATCGTCAAAGGTACCAAATTAGGGACATATCTATTAAGCAACTGAATCAGCAAAGTTAAAAAAGGCTGCTGTGAACAGAAATTTCCTAATTTGGTACCTTTAAAAATAGTAATCCCACATAAGGGTACCAAGTTAGGGAGCTATATACTAAACAACTGCCTGAAAGATCAGAATGATTAAGTGTTTTTTTTTTTCAAATGTTGCCTTTTCAGCTGTTTAGTGGATAGCTCCCTAATTTGGTTCTAATCTCCTAATTAGGGGGCGGAGCTAGCAACAGAGCAAAGAAGACACACATCCTTAGAGGTCCTGAGAGATACAAGCTATATTTTAGTAAATTTCACCACAAAAAAAGGATATACTCCTGCTAAAGCCTTCTGGACACTGTGGGAAGAAAAACCAAACCTCGCCAGAGTGAAACAGCTAGCTCTTCTAAAGATATTGGCCCTCTGCTTTGAGTACTCCGCAGCTGTGGCCTGTCAAGATGGCACCTGCGCCGGATGTCTCAGACTAAACCTCTGAAGAGAGCAATCAAGATGGCTCCATAGCTCCTATCTGCAGAGGTGTAACTAGAAGCCGCTGGGCCTCGATGGGAAAATTGCCCTGGGGCAAAACCATGTATCTAATTCCTCCTTTCCCAGCAGTCCCTCCATGTGCCTTATTCACCCCAGGGCAGGGCCCCCTTGAGTGACGGCCCCATCGCAGCTGCAACCCCTGCGACCTCTTTTGGTACGTACACCACTGTTTATCTGGCAAACAAATAAGCAGGCAACTCCCATTACAGCTCCAGAACACTTACCAGCAAGTAAAGCTAATATCCAGAACCTCCTCAAATAATTTAAAGTTCTCTTTGCTGCTAATATTGCACTTGTCCAAGAATACATGGGAGCTATGGCAACTCGGCTGCAGACAGTGGAGAATGACAGGTGCATTGAGAAAGGCAAACAAATTTATTTAAAGATAGAGGTTGACAGGTGGCATCTGGCTTCTGAATTTTCACTTACAGGATGCATGTTGCGCCGTCAGGCATGGGCACTGTGGTCAGCTGATGCTATCAGCCAATCAGTGACTTCTCATTCACTAAACTGGCTTGGAAAGAAACATACCTTTCCCAAGCCAGTTTAGTGAATGGGGAGTCACTGAATGTCTGAGAGCGTCAGTTAACCTCTCTCAGCCAATCAGAGGCTCCTCTGCCCAGAGGTAGAAGCAGGATGCCACCTGGGGAGTTTAACCTCTTAACCTTTAAGTAAGAGTGCCTCCAGGGGCTACAGGGGCCTCCTGGCACCATAACAACTTCATCTAAGGAGTGGCCAGTGGAGTTATCACTAGGCTATAATGTAAACACTGCATTTTCTCTGAAAAGACAGTGTTTACAGCAAAAATCCTGAAGGGAATGATTCTACTCACCAGAACAAATGCAATAAGCTGTAGTTTTTCTGATGACTTTAGTGTCCCTTTAACCCCTTCCCGACTGAGGAACAACAAACAGTCGTTAACGACCTCGGACGTACCTGGTATGTCTGCAGCAAACTATGTACTTACCTGATTGCTGGTGTTCCCCCACCAGCAATTGCAATGTGGGGACTTGCCTGGCATCCCAGGCAGTCCCCCTGCAACTGATCCAGCCCCCCCCCGGGCCATGTGATCGTGGGGTCCTCGTGATCACATGGCCGAAATAGCCGGATTGTGCAGTGTCTGCAGGGGGCCTGCCTGAGCTCTCAGGCTGTCCCCCTAGAGCCTGTACAAAAGTTTTAAAAGTAAATAAAAGTTGTAAAATAATTTTTTAATTAAATAAAAGTACTTAGATCATATATTTATACAATATTTAAAAAATAGATTTTCTCACCCATCCTGGGTGGTATGTTTTTTCCTCATTCTTGGGTCCTCTACCAGAGGCCTGTGAGTTTGAGGGTTCTGCACAGTTCTTAGCTATTCCTAGAACTGCACTCTTCTGGAAAGTGATCTCAGATGTCCCACCTGGAGTGCTCCTATCATAACTGGGACTACTACTGCCTTCACTTTACACATCCTTTCTAGTTCTTCTTTCAGTCCTTGGTATTTGTCCACCTTCTCATGTTCCTTATTCCAGATGTTATAGTTACTGGGTATTGCCACATCCACCACGACTGCAGTCTTCCGTTCCTTGTCTACCACCACGATGTCGGGTTGGTTTGCCAGCACTTGCTTGTCTGTCTGGATCTCGAAGTCCCACAGGATCTTAGCCCTGTCATTATCAACTACCTTTTGTGGTATCTCCTATCTGGACTTCATACAGACACTTACATCCATACATACACACATTCATAATGACATACAGACATACATTCACACTGGCATACACACATTCATACAGACAGACAAACATACACACATTCATAATGACATGTAGACATACATACACTGACATTCATACACACATAATGACATGCATACAGGCATACAGACAGGCATACAGACATACATACATACAGACATACATTCATACTGACATACCTACATTCATACAGACACTGACATCCATACATACACACATTCATAATGACATACAGACAAACATTCATACTGGCATACATACATTTATACAGACAGACATACACACATTCATAATGACATGCAGACATACATACACTGACATT
>OW240912.1:259632494-259715536 GCA_933207985.1 Pelobates cultripes
TCGAAGGTATTAAACTGATCAGAACAATACTAAACACACCACTCCTATCTGGTGGCACATTAGCTTGACCGCGCAGTGCCCCAAATTTGAATTAAGAGGACCGACCAAGCATCTTCTTCCATCTCCCTGTTATAGAAATCACTGCCATATCCATACAAATTGTACAGAATGTCCAGGATAGTTTTCCAGGGACAAATGTTGTCGCCTGTTGAACGAGGTGACCTTGCTCGGGTCCCAGGTGTACGGTTCCTAAAATGGCTGCCATATACACGCCCACTGATAGGAGACGCGGAAGGTATTAAACTGATCAGAACAATACTAAACACACCACAAATAAGGTTTCTCTCCTGTATGGCTCCTCAAATGATGCTTAAGATTAGAAGCGGCTGAAAAGCATTTCTCACACTCCGAACAAAAATATATTTTTTTAACATTCTCTCCACTTTGAACGAAATGACGTTTGGGAAGAGATTAACATAATTAAACACAGGCAGTAAAAATACAGTTTTTAGCCATACCCTGTAACTTTAAAACTACACATCCCATCTTCATAATTACATATTTGGAATCAGCACACTTAAAACATAAACATAACCAAAAATCAGCCAAATCCATCCAGGGGTTAAAAAGTTAGCTGGAGGTCCCTTTATGACCGACTGCAAGCATATTTTCCTGCCCAAAACAGTTCCATAGATTTGGGCTGTGAGGTCGGTCTATTTCAGGCTGAAAAAACGACTAAGTCCCATCGCCGAATGGGACTTAGTCTCTGCAGCTGAAATAAGGCTGAAAAAAACGGCTGAAAAAAAGACTAAGTCCCATCGCCGAATGGGACTTAGTCTCTGCAGCTGAAATAAGGCTGAAAAAAACGGCTGAAAAAAAGACTAAGTCCCATCGCCGAATGGGACTTAGTCTCTGCAGCTGAAATAAGGCTGAAAAAAACGGCTGAAAAAAAGACTAAGTCCCATCGCCGAATGGGACTTAGTCTCTGCAGCTGAAATAATTTCCCATTTACTGAACCAAGTGGGAAATAGCAAGGCAGGCACAAAGGGTTTGCACCAGGTCTGGGGACACAGGGGACACAGGGGACACCGTCTTAAAGGGGCCGTGTCCCCAACAAGTCTGGGGACACGGCCTTAAAGGGGCAGTGTCCCAATCTTCCTGATGTCCCAAAAAAGGTGTTTAAAGGGCCAGCACCAGTCACATAAAGAGTCCATAAGCCCCAATATGCCCACCGACAGTCTTAAAGGGCCATACACACCAAATAAAAGTGCATACATTTTCACAATCTCCCAGGGGCCATAGTCATGCGGGAGGAGGCTGGCAAAGAGGCTTCTCCACAACCCAGGGAAACAGGGCAATTTGCCATTTAAAGGGCCCGTTACAAATAGCAGTTTGTAACAAGGTGTCAATCCATATCTGCCAAGTGACCCGATGTAGGGGGAACAGTCCCTATTCTGCTCTGTGTCAGTGTGTATCAGGGATCCTTAGGACAGGTGTCAATCCATATCTGCCAAGTGACCCTATGTAGGGGGACCAGTCTCTATTCTGCTCTGTGTCCGTGTGCATCAGGGGCTCTGAGGACAGGTGTCAATCCATATGTCAAGGTGTCAATATGTCATATGTCGGGTGTCAATCCATATTGATTGTGATTTAGGAATGTTAGGTGATTTCTGCCCTTTATGGATTAAAACCAGACTCTGTATCAACTGTGTAATTTTCCATGGGAGTTTTGCCATGGATCCCCCTCCGGCATGCCACAGTCCAGGTGTTAGTCCCCTTGAAACAACTTTTCCATCCCTATTGTGGCCAGAAAGAGTCCCTGTGTGTTTTAAAATTCACCTCCCCATTGAAGTCAATGGCGTTTCGGGCGGTTCGCCGGTTCGCGAACATTTGCGGAAGTTCGCGTTCGCCGTTCGCGAACCGAAAATTTCGGGTTCGCGACATCACTACTTACAAGTCCTTACATAATGCTGCTCCAACCTACCTATCCTCCCTAATACACAAGTATGTCCCGTCGAGGCCCCTATGCTCTGCCAAAGACCTACGTATATCCTCTGTCCGTACTCCCACCTCTAACGCTCGCCTCCAAGACTTTTCCAGGGCTGCACCTCTTCTGTGGAACTCCCTTCCCTCCTCCATAAGAATTTCACCCAGTCTCCACTCATTCAAAAAAATCATTGAAAACTCACTTCTTTTGTGGTGGAATCTCGGTAAAAATAAATTTAGTAGGCCGAGATTACCACGTGGCATGTGTACGTGCATATGCTGACGTATCGATCAGTTGGTTGCACGAGGCAAGATACGATCAGTAGTGTACGGAGCATGTGCAAGAATACAGGATGTAGTATTCCCCTCCTCCATTGTGCTGGACAAGCCATGCGGTCAAGCAGGAAGTTAATTCTTATTTGTAATGATTGGTCAAGAGAATGTGCGGGTGGAGCTTAATATGGGAGGAGTTATGTGCCTATATAGGGAGCCTGCACTATTGTTCAGGGCTCAGAACTTGCTGTATTTTTGGTGACATTAGTCCCTCTGAGTCCCGATCGGTGATCCAATAAAGAATCTCTTCCTTCCTGAAGAAACCTGTGTCCATCCCTCTGTGCTTTGCTTCCGTCAGTTTCTCCGGTATCATTTGGTGCATTGGCGGGGAAGCTCATCGTTCAACGGTAGCTGAGAGGCAGAGGCGTGAGACGGTCTATCTTTGCCCACGTTCTCTACGGCTGCACCCCTGAACTTCTGCGTGGACCTCCCTTCGTCTCGGCGCCACTGGTCTGTTGTCCAGGAGATCATCGGCCTCTACGTAAGAAGTGCTGGGGTGTCCCCGTCGATGAGTGTGAACTCAGGTTCAGGAACGAGGAGGTAAGACAACTGCTGTTTTAGACGGCAGACCCACTAGGGGTATACCGATTGTGCGGTAGGCCCAAAAGGGGTTTAAATCTGTGTATGGAATCTGCCCCCTCTGTCGGAGGGAAGGAGCGAAGGCGCACCGCTCGATCGAACGCTCTTTAGTAAGACCGTTTGATCTGGTTAGTCAGGCGGGGTCCTGTGTAAATAGCCCTAGCCGGACACCGGTGTCTTGTCTAGACTAGCGTTCTAGGGTGTATATTACGTTCGCTAGGTCGGAGGGACCGGGAGACTAAGCGGCGCCTGTGTAAATTCGGTTCGCTAGCTCTCAACCTATCTTGGCTAAGTGGGAAGGCGTGTAAATTTGGAACCCACTAGACTTTTGATAGAGTAAATAGACTAGAAGGGCAATTTTGTAAATTTCGCCCTCTAGTTCGCTATATGTGGTGTTTGGGCAGTGTGGCTAACCAAAACGGGTGTATATAGTTTTAGGTAGTCCATTCAAGGTACTGGCCAATAGTTTAGTTGGGATTGTAAATGTGTTAAAGATTGTTAGTAAAGTGTATATCTTGTTAGATAGCGCGAGCTCAGCCGTCTAGCGAGAGTGTTAATAGTGTGTTGCTGTATCATAGTGCACGGTACCATAACCCTGTATATTTACTGACACTGTATATAAGTACTAATCATTGTCGTCTATTGCATGTTTAACACCGTAACCACTAATAATTGTATTGTGACCTTAAATTGTGCTTTGACCTATGCTAACCGTACTGTAACCGATACTAGTAAAAGACGATGTTACTGGGGTGTGTTATAGACGGGTAATTCATATATAGAGAATTATAGCGTGGGTGACTGTATAGTTTCGCCAAAGGGCATAATATTGATTATTTAGTGACTGGTGTAACAGCTGTGTGTGTACGGGAATTCCCTGAGTGATTATTGTGTTATTGTGTACGTTTCACTCGGTAACTGTACCACGTGGTGCTGTTGCCAGAGGAAACGGGTGTGACTGTTGAATAAGAACGCGTGCATAGTATTCGTTGTCAACGACGTTCCATTGATAAGTATGGGCGCGTCAGAGTCAACGATTTCGGATCCCTTAGGTTGTATGGTAAAGAATTTTAAAAAGGGATTCAAAACATGTGATTTTGGGGTTAAAATGTCTCCTGTACGTTTGGTCACTTTGTGCACTAGGGAGTGGCCTATTTTGGTTGCGGCATGGCCGCCGCGTGGCAGTTTGGATCCAACCCTGGTACAGCGTGTACACGTGGCTGTGTCAGGTAGGCCTGAACTTTACGGACAGTTTCCATACATTGATTGTTGGGGGCAGGCCGTAAACGACTCGCCAAAATGGATCCGGATATGCCACGAGGAGCAATGTCGCCTCATGGTGGCCAGGACTTGTTTGTCCACTAGGACTGGTGTTAGGCCCATTTTGGACACGCCCCCTGAGTCCGAGATCCCTTTGCCGCCCCCTTACTTTCCTTTAAGAGGAAGTGACGCGAATGCAGGAAGCTCTGCACCCCTTCCCCTATTGCCCCCATCCACTTCCGCTTCCTCCTCCAGTACAGAATCCACCCCCCCTCGTATTAAAACTCCCCTTCCGGAACCAGGACCAACCCCCATTAGATCTGAATATCCTGATTTGGCGCCACTTCAAACTTCCGGTCAAGCTTCTTCTAGCTCGGCTCAGGGTATACTATTCACTAACTTTTCCCAAAATCAAGTTCCCACATCCTCATGCCCTATTACCTCTCGACCGGAACCTTTAACTGACGCCCCTCCACGTAGCCCCATACTAACCCGACAACTGACCGGTACCCAACAATTAAAACATTACCAGATGCCTCTTCGTCTGAATCCTGGGTCAGCCTATATCGATGCCGCAGGTCAAATGGCACATGCTGACCCAGTCTTCGTATATGTCCCGTTCACGACTACCGATCTCTTGAATTGGAAGACCCACAATTCCTCGTACACTGAGAAACCACAAGCTATGACCGATCTGTTCACCTCGATAGTTCAGACACATAACCCGACATGGGCTGATTGCCAGCAGTTATTAATGACATTGTTCAATAATGAGGAAAGGACAAGGATTAACCAAGCGGCCATTAAGGCGCTAGAGGAGAGAGCCCGTGCTTTAAATCAAGCCAATCCGGCAGCATGGGCCGCAACACATTACCCTAACACCGATCCTGACTGGAATGTAAATGGCGCAGATATGGCTCAACTTAAAGCCTATAGAGATGCTATAATTGCTGGCATGAAAGCCGGAGGGAAGAAAGCTATTAACATGTCGAAGACAGTTGAGGTGATTCAGAAAAGTGATGAAGCGCCCAGTGTCTTTTATGACCGATTATTGGAGGCATACCGCTTGTATACCCCCTTTAATCCGGAAGACGCTGATAATTCCCGAATGGTAAACTCCGCCTTTGTCAGCCAAGCTTACGGAGATATTAAGCGCAAGCTACAGAAATTAGAAGGGTTTGCAGGTATGTCTATCACCCAACTAATGGAGGTAGCGAACAAAGTATATATGAATAGGGAAACAGAAAGTAAGAAAGAGGAAGAGCGCAAGATGCGTAGAAAGGCAGATATGCTAGCGGTAGCGATCGCAGGCGTAGATAGACGGGGCCCAGATAGAGGCGATGGTAGATGGAATAGGGAGCCTTTGAGTAGGAATCAGTGCGCGTACTGTAAGGAAGAAGGGCATTGGAGGAACGAGTGTCCGCAAAGAGAGCAGTATGAGAGAGACTTACCCAGGGCAGGTTACGGAAACTTTAGAGGCAGAGTGAGAGGTAGAGGAGGCCCCGGAGGGAGTAATGGTAATGGAGGGAGTAATGGTAATAGAGGGAGTAATGGGAACAGAGGAAGTGTAAGGGAAGATAGGTACTATCCAGCAGCGCAAAGGTCCCGCGATAGAGAAGGTAGGGACTTTGTGGGATTGGCTGACACGGTCATGGAGGACTATTGATACCGACCGGGCTCCATCCCCCTTGGTCGAGCGGAGCCTATGGTCGATGTATCAATAGGGGGAAAAAGGAGTGCGTTTATGATCGACACTGGTGCTGAACATTCGGTGGTGACTAATCAAGTTGCTCCTCCATCTGGAAGAACTATTACTGTAATAGGAGCAACTGGAAGAAGTGCTGAAAAACCGGTTCTTAAAAGTCGACTCTGTACATTGGGAGGCCACGTAGTAAAACATCAATTCCTTTATATGCCTGAGTGTCCAGTCCAATTGCTGGGGCGTGATATGCTATCCAAATTACAAGCGCAGATTACGTTCCTACCAAATGGAACAACATCCTTAAAGTTTAATGGACCCTCAGGTATTATGACATTGTCCGTACCAAAGGAAGAAGAGTGGCGACTTTATACAGTGTTGACTAGCCAAAACCCGAGGAGTGATGAATCCTTATTTAACATACCAGGAGTTTGGGCAGAGAACAACCCACCAGGACTGGCCCGCAATATTCCACCTATTAAAATCGAACTAAAACTTGGGGTTTATCCAGTAAGCCTGAGACAATATCATATTCCGCAGAAGGCTAAGAAGAACATCCAATCTTATCTGGATAAGTTCATACGGTATGGTATCCTAAAATTCTGTACTTCCCCCTGGAACACCCCATTGCTGCCTGTTCAAAAGCCCGGTACAGATGAGTATCGACCTGTGCAGGACTTGAGAGCAGTCAATGATGCGGTTGTTAGTATACATCCAGTCGTGCCCAATCCATATAACCTGCTTGCTTTAATTCCGGGCGGGGCTACTTACTTTACAGTCTTAGATCTCAAAGATGCCTTCTTTTGCCTCCGAATTGCCGCAGAAAGCCAATGTATCTTCGCTTTCCAATGGGAAAATGCTGTAACGGGCTCGAAACGCCAAATGACCTGGACAAGATTGCCCCAGGGGTTTAAAAATTCACCTACCCTATTTGGTTCAGCTCTAAGTCAAGATCTACTAGATTTCGAGTCTATCCCAGGAGAGTGTGTATTATTACAATATGTAGATGACTTGTTGATAGCAGCAGTTACAAAGGAAGTATGTCAGCAAGCAACGCACGATCTACTACACATTCTCTGGAAGGCAGGATACAAGGTGTCAAGAAGGAAGGCTCAGTTGTGTTTTCCAACTGTCAAATATCTGGGATTCCATATCTCTGAAGGTCAAAGAATTATGGGGCCAGAGAGAAAAGAAGCTGTGTGCCAAATACCGATACCCAGGAATAGAAGACAAGTGCGAGAATTCTTGGGGGCAGCAGGCTTCTGTAGGATATGGATTCCCAGCTACGCGATACTGGCAAAACCTCTGTATGCAGCTATCAAAGGTACAGAGCACGACCCCTTCTTATGGACTCAAGAACAGCAAACGGCATTCGAAGATGTGAAGAGGGCTTTGATGAGTGCCCCAGCATTAGGTCTACCTGACCACACACGGCCATTCTACCTGTATGTACATGAGCAAAGAAGAATGGCTGTGGGAGTATTGACACAGTACTTGGGATCATGGCAAAGACCTGTTGCCTACATGTCTAAGCAACTGGATGCAGTGGCCAGCGGACTTCCACCTTGTCTAAGAGCTGTAGCTGCAGCGCCCTGCTAGTAGCTGAAGCCGATAAACTCACTCTGGGTCAAGAACTTTATGTACGAGTTCCACATGCAGTACAGACGTTGTTGGATTACAAAGGAAATCATTGGTTTAGTAACAGCCGTATGACCAAGTATCAAGCAATGTTGTGTGAAAACCCAAGAGTGCATTTAGAGACTGTAAATACCTTAAATCCAGCTACCCTTTTGCCACAACCTACTGAAAGTCAACATGATTGTTTGGAAGTAATGGATGAAGTATTTTCAAGTAGACCAGATCTTCGTGATTTTCCCATCCAGAACCCTGATGTTCAATATTACACCGACGGCAGTAGTTATGTAAAAGAAGGGATCCGCTATGCAGGATATGCAGTAACAACGATAGACAAGGTGATAGAAGCTCGGCCACTGGCAAAAGGAACATCAGCACAAAAGGCAGAATTGATAGCACTGACACGAGCGTTACAATTGGCTGAAGGTTTAAGAGTGAACATCTACACGGACTCCAAGTATGCGTTTTTAACCACTCATGCCCACGGAGCTTTGTATAAAGAAAGAGGACTATTGAATTCAGAAGGCAAAGAAATCAAATACGCAGCTGAGATCCTACAACTATTGGAAGCAGTGTGGGAGCCGAAAGAAGTCGGTATTATACATTGTCGGGCGCATCTGAGAGGAGATGGTGATGTAACCAAAGGGAATCGGATGGCAGATAGTGCAGCTAAGCGTGCTGCTGAATCAGGAAGACAGGAATATGTGGGGCATATAGCTGCTCTTATACCAACTCCACTGTCTCAATGGACTCCAATTTATACAGCTCAAGAAGAGGAGTGGTTAAGGACTGAACCTGGAAAGTATTTGGAGAACAAATGGTATCAGTTAGAAGATGGAAGAATAGTTATTCCAGCATCACTAGCGGTAGAAATTGTCCAAAACTATCATAACGGGACACATTCTGGGAGAGACAGTACAGAAGAATCTCTCAGAAAACATTTCTACATACCAAGATTGTCCAACTTGACTCAGGCCATTGTACGTAGATGTGTAACGTGTGCTAAAAATAATGCAAGACAAGGACCAGTAAAGCCACCAGGAGTCCAGTTTATGGGGGGACTTCCCATGTCCGATTTACAAATTGACTATACAGTGATGCCTAAATCGGGTGGACATCGCTACCTGCTGGTAGTGGTGTGCACCTATTCAGGCTGGGTAGAAGCATGTCCTACTCGTACAGAGAAAGCAGGAGAAGTCGTGAGATTCCTGCTACGAGAAATAATACCCCGATATGGACTACCCTGCTCTATAGGATCGGACAATGGTCCAGCTTTTGTTCATCAGTGCCTACAACAATTGACTCATATGCTTGGTATAAAGTGGAGGCTTCATACGGCATATAGACCCCAGAGTTCTGGTAAGGTAGAGAGAATGAATAGAACTATTAAGAATCAGTTGGCTAAAATGTGTCAGGAAACCCAACTTAAGTGGAACGTTCTCTTGCCCATAGCTCTATTGCGAATCCGTAGTACACCTACCAGAAGGATGGGCCTCTCTCCTTTTGAAATCATGTACGGGCGACCACCTCCCGTGCTTGGTAACTTAAGGGGGGATTTGAGTCAGTTGGGAGAAGGAATTACCCGGCAGCAGGTTGTAGAGTTGGGTAAGACTATGGAGGAGGTACAGAAATGGGTACAAGATAGATTACCTGTGAATATTTATCCCCCAATTCATAGTTACCACCCAGGCGACCAAGTGTGGATTAAAGAGTGGAATAATGTGCCGTTAGGGCCCAAGTGGAGAGGTCCTTATGTTGTTCTTCTGTCTACCCCTACAGCGATAAAAGTAGCCGAAGTGGCTCCGTGGATACATCACTCCAGGGTTAAACCAGCAGCAGCCGATTCCTGGCAAGTTACAGCAAATCCAGAGAATCCCTGCAAGATCCGGTTAAAACGCACGACTCAGTCGGAGTGACGAGGAACCTTGTGGATTATAAATTTTATTGTTTCAGAGACTTGGTAAGTGAGTGAGAAGGCCATAATAAAGCCTGTCCACTCACCAACGAGTGTATAAGTCAGGGAAAGTCTTGAGGGGACCCCTGTGAAGACGAGCAGAACTCCATTCCCTGCAGTCCTTACATCCTGGAAGCTGAGGTGCCTTCACACGGACGAAGACTGAGGATGACGACGAAAGATGTATTTTTAATAATGTTTATTTATGTGTATTTTTATATTCAGGAAGGTAGAGGTACCAACACTCCTAGCTGTGAGGTATGCATTAAGACTACAAGAACAGGTAACCATATATCCCAGACCCTAATTTGGCATTCGCAATATGAGTGTAAAGGAGATGTATCAAGATGTAGATACTTAAATATAGAATATAGTGTGTGTCATTTAGGAGTAGGAGAACCTAAGTGCTTCAGTCCTGAGTATCAACCCCGTACAATTTGGTTGACTCTCAGAAATGGAGATTCTCAGGGGACCCTAATTAATAAGACGGTATTAAAATCCGTATATTCTTCAGGTGCTCTGCTATTTGATGCGTGTAAAGCAATATCAAGTGGTAGAAAGCCGTGGAATGTATGTGGGGATCTTAGATGGGAGAGGACGTATGGGTCTAACGATAAATATATTTGTCCCAGTAGTAAAAATAAATATGTAAGTCCAAGATGCCCAAATAGAGATTATAACTTCTGCCCATATTGGTCTTGTGTGGGGTGGGCGACTTGGGGACAGACAGCAGACAAGGACATGATTGTGACTAAGTTGCCTACTGATCCATATTGTAAGTCTATGGAATGCAATCCAATCCATATACTTATAAATAACCCTGACAAGTTCTTAGATAAATATGGTAATTTATTTGGGTTTCAAATATATGGGACGGGTTTAGACCCTGGGACAATATTGTTTATAGGGATAGAGACTGATACGGTAACCTCCCAAACTCATCAAGTATACCATTCCTTTTATGAAGAGATGAGCATAGATAATAAGATCCCCCATAATGCTAAAAACTTGTTCATTGATTTAGCCGAGAGTATTGCCGGTAGTCTTAATGTTACCAACTGCTATGTGTGTGGAGGTACTAACATGGGAGACCAATGGCCTTGGGAAGCAAAGGAGGTAATGTCCGGTTCTGAGGCAGTTGACCAATTAATATCTACACAAGCCGACTATCATATGAGTGTTAGAGGTAAATCTGAGTGGAGATTGAAGACCTCCATCATAGGTTATGTTTGCATAGCGAGGAAAGGAATGATGTATAATACTTCTGTAGGAGAATTAACTTGTCTAGGGCAAAAAGCTTATGATGATGATACAAAGAATACAACTTGGTGGTCGGCTTCAAATATCTCAGAACCATCTAACCCGTTTGCAAGATATGCCAATTTAAAGGACGTATGGTTTGATCTATCCATCACATCTAACTGGAGAGCCCCAGCGAATTTGTACTGGATCTGTGGTAAGAAGGCCTATTCGGAGTTACCACAGGACTGGGAAGGGGCATGTGTGTTGGGTATGTTAAAACCATCCTTCTTCTTGTTGCCTATTGAAACAGGTGAGACTTTAGGTGTTAAAGTGTATGATGTGAATCATAGGAAGAAAAGGGGACCCATAGAGATAGGTGCCTGGGAAGATAATGAATGGCCTCCCCAGCGTATTATAGATTATTATGGGCCAGCCACGTGGGCAGAGGATGGTACCTTTGGTTATAGAACCCCTATTTATATGCTCAACCGCATTATAAGGTTACAGGCGGTGGTTGAGATCATTACTAACGAGACATCACAAGCGCTCAATCTTCTAGCGAAGCATAATACCAGGATGAGGACAGCAGTTTACCAAAATAGATTAGCCTTGGATTATCTTTTGGCAGTAGAGGGAGGTGTATGTGGGAAGTTTAACCTGAGCAATTGCTGTCTTCAAATAGATGACGAAGGGCAAGCAATAGCTGAGCTTACTAGCCATATGGTTAAACTAGCGCATGTGCCTACTCAGGTATGGAAAGGGTACAATCCAAGTAGTTGGTTTGGTAGCTGGTATGAGTGGTTTGGAGGGCTTAAGGCAGTGGTAGGTGGAGTCCTACTGATTTTAATGTTGTGTCTACTCCTGCCGTGTCTTATACCCTTAGTAGTTAGGTCTGTGCAAAGCCTGATAGAAAATATAGCAGAGAGGAAGGCTGCTGCACAGATAATGGCAATTTATAAATATAAGGCTCTAGATCAGGGAGAACCAATGCAGGAAGACGAGTGTTGAAGATTCACATCATAGGATAAGTCTGGTCTGGTTCAAAGGTAACTTGTGGTGTATGCAAACCAAGGTTAAGTGATGCCTCAAGTAATTGTAAAATATCAAGAGGCATCAAAGGGGGGAATGTGGTGGAATCTCGGTAAAAATAAATTTAGTAGGCCGAGATTACCACGTGGCATGTGTACGTGCATATGCTGACGTATCGATCAGTTGGTTGCACGAGGCAAGATACGATCAGTAGTGTACGGAGCATGTGCAAGAATACAGGATGTAGTATTCCCCTCCTCCATTGTGCTGGACAAGCCATGCGGTCAAGCAGGAAGTTAATTCTTATTTGTAATGATTGGTCAAGAGAATGTGCGGGTGGAGCTTAATATGGGAGGAGTTATGTGCCTATATAGGGAGCCTGCACTATTGTTCAGGGCTCAGAACTTGCTGTATTTTTGGTGACATTAGTCCCTCTGAGTCCCGATCGGTGATCCAATAAAGAATCTCTTCCTTCCTGAAGAAACCTGTGTCCATCCCTCTGTGCTTTGCTTCCGTCAGTTTCTCCGGTATCACTTTGAGAAAGCATATCAGTTAAACTGTTAGCAGGTTTTCATCCCCCACCCTCCATGACTCCTCTTCTGCAACTGTCAAAAATTACCTATTAAGCCCTCAGCAAATACTTTTCTAACAACTTACTTCGTACCCCTACTTTTACCCTTTGTGTCACTATACCCCACTCCCTCTAGAATGTAAGCATATTGAGCAGGGCCCTCCACCTCTCTGTTCCTGTACGTCGAGTTGTCTGGTTACATTTAAATGTCTGTTAGTCCACCCTTTGTACAGCGCTACGGAATCTGATGGCGCTATATAAATAATAAAATAATAATAATAATAATATAGAGTACCCACAGCCAGGCAGTGTTATGCAGAGTGCTGTAAATTGTACACACAGCCAGGCAGTGTTTAGCCAGGCAGTGTTATACAGAGTGCTGTAAATTGTACACACAGCCAGGCAGTGTTATACAGAGTGCTGTAAATTGTACACACAGCCAGGCAGTGTTATACAGAGTGCTGTAAATTGTACACACAGGGAAGAGGAAGGGGAGGAGCCAGGCTGCTGTAAATGGACGTAATCGGAGAGGAGAGGGGGAGGGCTGTGTATTGTACCTGTATGTGGACTCTCGGTGTTAGGAAGTGCCAGAGCGGGGCTGAGGGCACCACCAGCGGTACTGCCAGCCGAATTCCACCCCGTGCCGAGTAGGGCAGTAACTGTGACCGTATTATTGGGAGCAGTGTGTTCACTGTGGGCTTGGCTGTGTAACTGGCATGAGGAGATAGTGGGCACCTCACTGCCAGTGTATGGAATAACCTGTAACACGGGCTCTCACTGCTCGGGGTGACTGACTCCCGGGTGCTGTACTCGGTGCTCTGCCGTGCAGTGTGCTGGAGGATGCCAGGCTGGTGGAGTGTGTGCCTGGCGCTGGCTGCCCTCTGCCCGGGCTGCTCTGGGCACTCCCTGGAGTGGTTCACGGCTGTGCTCCGCACCGAGTACACCGACCCTTTCACCAACATGACGGTGCTGAACACCACGGAGAGCGGCACCTACGGCGACCATTCCCCGAAGGAGAGCGTGCGGGGCTGGGTGGGCTACCCGCGGGACCCAGAGCTATTGGAAGGATGCCACCCGGATACCCAGTTCACGGTGCCCGGCATGTCCCCGGCGGCCCTGGAGGCTGAGGATGCCCATCCCTGGATTGCCCTGGTGGCCCGTGGAGGATGCACATTCAAGGAGAAAGTTTTCATCGCTGCCCGCAGGAAGGCATCCGCCGTGGTCATCTATAACGATGTGAAGAGTGGCGATGCCACCGTGCCTATGTCACACCTAGGTAAGCCCAATAATACATACAGCGAGCTTCCCATGGCACCCTGCTGGGACCTGCCGTACTGTGCCATCTGTATCCCAGCTCAGAGATACTCTGTCTTGCAGCACACACTGGGTACATGAGGAGTGGGCACCTTGGAGGGATGGTTTGTACAATCCTGTCTTCTCCAAAATGTCATTCACACTGTATCCAGCAATAGGATGCACTGTACTGACCATTGTATATGATTTATACCAGGTGAATTCCATTTATACTTTGAGGGAGATGGATTGAAGTGTTGTGTTTTGAAAATCGTCCTGACGTTTTTAAGGTGAAAAAAATCACTAGGCGGAATGTTTCTGTTTATTGCATTGGTTACCACAGCGATTGCTCCAGTTTTAGAACTTTGCATCTTTTTTTTTTTTTTTTTAAATATGGCATTTCAAAAAAAGTGTCTGTGTTCGCTTTAATTAATAGGAGCTCGTTTTCATTTTAAATTTGTTTTTGGATATAATTGGGGCTCAGTTGTTACCATGGTAGCTGTTGTGCCAGGTATACCAAATTCAGTGACAGAAGGATGTGTAGTTGATAAGATGCCAATCTAGGACACGTGCCAAATGGTTAAATAGTTTACAGAGCTGTGTTTTTGTTGATTGAGACTTCTGGGAGAATGTGACGCAACTTAAGTACTTTATCACGGATGTGTTTTGAATGTTTATTTTTTTGTACTGCATATTTTACAATCTTTTACATCATCAATGTGATGAAACTGTGGGGTTATGTATAGGAAGTGTTGTATTCAGAAAAGTGATTCAAGGTACCAAAAGTCACCATGAAAACTAGTGGAACGAGTAAGCATGTTACATTGATGACTCTGCCCCTTCTTCGTGTTTGCATAACTTTTCAGAACAGACACTTATGCAAAAAAAGTCTCTATTGTAACATGAAATGTGACATTGGTGTAAGGCCATTCTACTACAATAAAACTGTATTTTGGGTTTACCTCTTATTATTACACAAACCAGCATTTGTGTTGGTAATAAATTGTTAATATCTGTTCAAATATGGATGTTATGCCTTCAAGGCACAGTGGAATTTGTATTTAGTTTGTACATGTTAAGCTTATTTATAATCTCACATCTGGATCCATCACTAGATATACTTTTAATAATGCCAAATGTTTTTTGTGGGTTTTTTTTTTCTTTAGGGTGATGGCATCTACTTTCATTGTGACTGTAATGTGTTGTACAATATTGACACAATACATTTTATAGTAAAATTTCATTCTTGCCTCTGCTGCTATATTTGATCTCCAAAATATACACATAAAAAGTGCTTGCTTAATTTGCTTTCAGTCCTGGAGGACTAAATTTGTAGAAAAAGCACAACTAGTTCCTAATATCACAATTTTATGAGGCTGTGCAGAGTACTGTTTGCACTTGTAAATGCCAGATATGGCAGGTTTGGTTCAGATGTTGTTCATTATGTTTTGCTATTTGGAATTTCTAAATATTTAGCTTATTGTTCCTTGAGCTCAAACAAAAACTATTTTAACTTTGTTTCCTATGTAGTTGTGAAATAGCGAATGTAGACCTCAGCACAGAATAATATGGAGATGCTTATTATTTACTGTTCAAGAATTTGCACCTGGTCTATTCACTAAGAACTGAATTATGGTCGAGTTTAAAATCAAATTGTAAGACGAACAGAATTATCTAAATTGGGGGGGGGGGGGAAAGCTCAATTGTGCTATTTTTTTACTCTGTTCTGGTGCACGAAATGATGCAATTATTATTATTTATATAGCGCTAACAAATTCCGTAGCACTGTACAATGGGTGGACTAACAGGCACGTAATTTTAACCAGACAAATGGACGCACAGGAACAGAGGGGTTGAGGGCCCTGCTCAATGAGCTTACATGCTATTCTGTTGCAAAATCAATACAATACATTGTTTAGTGAATAACTCCCCCCAGTCCCTCTAACGTCCGATTTTGATTTGGACTTTGACATTTATACACACTGTTGAGTCAGTCATTTGCACAGACAAAATATTTGATTTCTTCATTTTCCTTTTTCTTAAATACAAGCAGTAATTACACTTCCATTCATAAGCTAAAAAAAACTCCCTTTTATTTTTTTTATATTGTTTATTGTATTCCAATTTAATTAGTGACAGTTAATTAGGCCAGTGAGCTTTTTTTTTCTTTCTTTTTTTGCCAGTTTCATTGAAACAGCATTGTGCCCAATATTGTGACATTACAAAATTGCCTGGAAACAGGTAAATGAGTTTTATTCATATAGTTATTAACAAAACACTGAGTTTGGCATACACAGTATCATGTTTACATAGATGGCTCAACGAACACCTGAATTCTATCATATTGGTTTGGGCCTTTGTATAAACCTTTTTTATTTCTCCATATTTCTCATTTTTCTCAAGGAAAGTATTCTGGCTTACTTTGATATTGAGATTTTAGCCTACAATAGAGTAACATACTATCTAATACTTTTCTTCAGAGTTAGTTTGACTTGTCAAAACTCAAGCTCCTATAACCTATGATTGCACATTTTGGAAAATAGGTTAAATAAAATTGTTATAACAAAATATAAAAAAAAATAAAAACCTTTGGGATATTTGTCAAGTGTTTTCTGCCAAAAGTGGTGCAAAAGTGTAGGCTGAGTCTCCGGTCGAGCCCCCCCTGCACTTTGGATATGGGCATTGCTCTTCGGCGCACTAAGTGATATGGCTTTTCTCTATTTTCCTGGTGTACCCTGCCGGTGGCAGCCTGCTTTCTGTCTGTTCTTATGCTCTTTTTTTTTCTCTCTTCCTTTATTTTTTCCCTCTTTTTTTCCTCCTCTGTTTCCTGTACAGTTCTTTTTTCATTTTTACCTCCTCTTGTTCCCCCACTTGAGAAACGCTTAATTTAACTGTATAAAAACCCTTGGAGAGTGGAATCAAACACCTCTTACTTCGCATACTGTCTGTTGGCGGTTTATGTTATCTCCATATTGAACGTTTTATTGTTCTGCCTAGCTTTCTTGTTCACATATACAGTGCATACCAATGAGTATGTTAATGCAAAACTCTAGGGCATTGTGTTTCTTAACCTATTGGTGTTACTAACTTTTTGTGTTCACCACTAATACAAAGAAGTATCAAATAGCTTCTTTATTCATAACTATCGTTGCAATAATTTTTGTTCTTTTACCGTCATGTAATGATGTGATGTCATGAAAATGCCTTTTCTATGTACCACCGACTGTCTAAGATTTAAAAAAAAATTGAAAACAAAAAAGTTTAGCATGGACAGAGTCACCAATGAAGTGTACCTACTGGTTCATCTGGTTGCCCTGGCACATGCCCCACTATTATTACTGTAGACTAGTTTTTGGAACATAATATTTCGATAAATAAACCCCCTGTTGTTATTCCAACATGCTCAATGCATTTCCAAGATGATACATAAGGCTTGTATTTCAACGTTTTATTCAACTAGAATTCAAGCAAAGGCAAATTTATGTACATAATTTAATTCCATGTCGCCTGTAGGTGCCAAACCTTGTCTCCTGGCTCTTTATTAATTCTCTGGCTGTTGAAGGTGATACAATGTTGCTTTAGGAAAAAGCATATTATTGTGGTATAGAGGTTGTAGTTGATTCAATGTTTTTTAATGCTGCTCTATCCATATCTTTTGATCTGTAAATTACTTAATACCAGCTGTGGGTGAAAATGATGGAGTTGGTGGTATATTGGTATTGCATATTGAAATCCAAACTACAAAGCTCGGGCATCCACAGATAATTTGCTAAATTTCTCCACATCTAATATAATCGCAGCTTGGATATTTTTGCCTTAATTTTGCTGTTTGTTTATAAGTTTATTCATAGTTTAATGAATAAATGCTATTATGTATTAATGTCATTCTTAGTAGTACATAAAAAAATCCATGTGGATCACTAGCCAAAATTATTAATCCTATATTTGTTCCCTTCCTTCTTCTCCAATTTACATAACTCCAGTGATCCGCTGTCACTTTCTGGACCACTTGTTTTGTGTTATGAGAGTACTAACTACTGTAGGAGTAATTTGTGGGAGTATTGTGCATGTGCTATGTACATCACTCACATAGACATTAGCTGTTAGTCTCTCCCATAAAGAAAAATGGAAGCACTTTAGGACGATAAGTTTAGTTGGCCAAAAACTCACTGTCAGTAGTACTGCTCTAAATCTCAGGTTTGAAATTTTCCAGAGTCAAACCCATCCTTTCATATTTTCTGAGTTCAGCACAATGGGTATCAGTGATTTAAACTTTTATCAAATGCCGATAAGTGAGAATATGTCAGCTGAAGTCTGTCCATTTCCTTTCCTTTTGGGTGGAAGAAAAGGCCTATGCAAGTATGTATATTAACATTCAAATGAATTGTGCAGAACCGTGGTCTTTAAGGATACTGTTTTTTCTGTAATCAATTTGATGGAGTGATTTTACAACCCAGCCATACTGGCATACTTATGTCTTTTAATCAGGTCCTTAATGCATGTTTGTTTTTTTTTATTAAGGGACACTGCAGTCACACAGACCACTTCATCTCATTGAAGTGGTCTGGGTGCAGTGTCTCTATCACTTTAGCCGTGGAACGTAAAACATTGCAATTTTTGAGAAACTTGTTTTCTTTGCTGGATAAAGTCTACCTCTAATGCAGGGCTGCCCAACAGGTAGATCCCCAGATGTTGTGGAACTACAACTCCCATGATGCTTTGCATGCCGTTAGAATGCATTTAGAATGACAAAGCATCATGGGAGTTGTAGTTCTACAACATCTGGGGATCTACCTGTTGGGCAGCCCTGCTCTAGTGGCTGTCAGTAAAACTAAGGAGAGCATTGGGTTGGATTATCTAGGAGGAGTTCATGCCTCTTCTGTGATGTTACTAAAGGTAGAGAGGTAAACAGTGCGAGGGAGTCTCAGCGCTGGAAATAGGTGATTTTATTAATGTAATTATATTTAAAAAAGAATTGGTATTCCAAATGCTATAATGTTCCATTAATTACAGTTGCTGAGTAGTGAGTACCTTTCTATATCAAAGTATCTTGTTTGATTTATTAAGTTCTAAATCTATATGTTTATTCAAATTCACATTGGTGGTTATGTATACAAATTGTTTACTTTAACTTATGTGTGCATGCAGCAGAATGTATTTATATATACAGTATTTCACAAAAATGAGTACACCCCTCACATTTTTGTAAATATTTTATATCTTTTCATGTGACAACACTGAAGAAATGGCACTCTGCTACACTGTAAAGTAGTAAGTGTGCAGCCTGTATAACAGTGCAAATTTGCTGTCCCCTCAAAATAACTCAACACATAGCCATTAATGTCTAAACCGTTGGCATCAAAAGTGAGTACACCCCTAAGTTGAAATATCCAAATTGGGTCCAAAGTGTCAATATTTTGTGTGGCCACCATTATTTTCCAACCCTCATGGGCATGGAGTTCACCAGAGCTTCACAGGTTGCCACTGGAGTCCTCTTCCACTCCTCCATGACGACATCACAGAGCTAGTGGATGTTAGAGACCTTGTGCTCCCCCACCTTCCTTTTGAGGATGCCCCACAGATGCTCAATAGGGTTTATGTCTGGAGACATGCTTGGCCAGTCCATCACCTTTACCTTCAGCTTTTTTAGCAACGCAGTGGTCGTCTTCGAGGTCTGTTTGGGGTCGTTATCATGTTGGAATACTGCCCTGCAGCCCAGTCTCCAAAGGGAGGGAATCATGCTCTGCTTCACTATGTCACAGTACATGTTGGCATTCATGGTTCCCTCAATGAACTATAGCTCCCCAGTGCCGGCAGCACTCATGCAGGCCCAGACCATGACACTCTCATCACCATGCTTGACTGTATGCAAGACACACTTGTCTTTGTACTCCTCACCTGGTTGCCCCAACACATGCTTGACACCATCTGAACCAAATAAGTTTATCTTGGTCTCATCAGACCACAGGACATGGTTCTAGTAATCCATGTCCTTTGTCTGCTTGTCTTCAGCAAACTGTCTGCAGGGTTTCTTGTGCATCATCTTTAGAAGAGGCTTCCTTCTGGGATGACAGCCATGCAGACCAATTTGATGCAGTGTGCAGTGTATGGTCTGAGCATTGACAGACTGACCCCCCCACCCCTTCAACCTCTGCAGCAATGCTGGCAGCACTAATATGTCTATTTCCCAAAGACAACCTCTGGATATGACGCTGAGCACGTGCACTTAACTTCTTTTGTCGACCATGACAAGGCCTGTTCTGAGTGGAACCTGTCCTGTGACACCGTTGTATGGTCTTGCCCACAGTGCTGCAGCTCAGTTTCAGGGTCTTGTCAATCTTCTTATAGCCTACGCCATCTTTATGTAGAGCAACAATTCTTTTTTTTTCAGGTCCTCAGAGAGTTCTTTGCCATGAGGTGCCATGTTGAACTTCCAGTGACCAGTATGAGAGAGCGTGAGAGCGATATCACCAAATTTAACACACCTGCTCCCCATTCACACCTGAGACCTTGTAACACTAATGAGTCACATGACACCGGGGAGGGGAAATGGCTAATTGGGCCCAATGTAACATTTTCAATTAGGGGTGTATTAACTTTTGTTGCCAACGGTTTAGACATTAATAGCTGTGTGTTGAGCTATGTTGAGGGGGACAGCAAATTTACACTGTTATACAGGCTGTACACTTAATACGTTACATTGTAGCAGATTGTCATTTCTTCAGTGTTGTCACGTGAAAAGATATAATAAAATATTTACAAAAATGTGAGGGGTGTACTCACTTTTGTGAGATACTATATATATAAAACGGTTATTCCACCTTTATTTATTCATACCTTTTTTCTGCTTTTTCTGTAGTGCTTCAAAATAATACATTTTTCTGGCTCCTTTTATTTCCTTTTGGATTATTTGCTTATTTTATTCTGCTGATTTTACTGTGATTACATTCACAAAATGAGACAAATTAGTAATATTGCTAGGAAACAAGATGCAGTCACACTTTAAAGGATTTTTGTATTCTTTAAAAAAAGATGTGAAAGCTTCCCTTAGCTTCTTCAGTATATCCTCTACTCTGATAACATGGAAAAAGTTGTCGAAAAAAAAGTAATTTGCACTTTTTGTACGCATGGCACAGTTGCGAACCAAAAAAACAAAACCAAGTGAAAAGGAAAATAAAGTTAAAGAAGAGGTGTAGTAAAGAATATTTTGGTTGCAAATAAGGGGTTCAAATAGTAAAGGTGCCAGAAAAAAACTGTCTGTAATTGAACACTTTTTATTCATAACCCCTATTGTGTTCAGACTTGATTTTCTGGCCAAGGACAATTCAAGTATTTTAGATCAATGTTAATACTCCCTTCTTCAAACAAAGTACAGGTGGGGCTGCCTTGGGGGCAAACAATGAGAGACACACACCAGTTTTTTCAACCAGACCTGTTCCACAATTGTCAAGCTACTGTTTTGTACTGTTGTTCCTTTTTTTTTCTTTTCTGTTTTCCATTATTTAGTAAGTGTTTTGGCAACTGTTCTTTAGGCAGATAATGAACAAACACATGTTATGCGGGAATTCAAAAAGGAAAAAACACATGGGAACATCTGGATCGAGATAGATGTCTCATCTGCATTCTTCAGTGTAAATTGATCATTTGAGATAGTATGCACTCTCTAGATTTTAGTTATCTTCTGTCACCTAATTTAGAATTGAGAGTCTTCAATATGTTGGTGGTTTGTGTGCCTGTGTGTTTTTATGTTATAACCCTTTGATCGTATAATTACCCCCTATGGAAATGTAGTAAGCAAATATTTGTTGTATGGTCAGTAATAAGCGGTGCACAAGTGATTATATTATTGAACCATGGCAATACTGATGATCCAAATTACAGTTCCCAGCATCTTAGGCCAAGCAAAATTATGATAAGACTAGCAATTACAATTTTACAGGTATTTTCTAATCTTATTTAAAGAATAAACAGAGGGGGCAAAAGTGGTATGAGGGAGATTAAGCAATCATTTCTGGGCCATTTAGTTTACTTGTGGTATTTTGTGCGAGATTGCTGGGCTTGGTCCTTGGCAATATAAAATTCTGAAAAATGTCTTAGTATATTGTTTATTCAAGCCCTTAGGGATGGTACATTATAAAGCTGATTTGATGCTACTGTAATAATTGTTTCTGGTCTGCTGACCCCCACTTATTGCCCATAATAGCCATATTAACATTTACCTATATTATTTCTGGTATTACCATAAAGCACTCCATCCAAATGAAACCAAGTAGTTTGTGAGAATGATTCATACGCATATTTGCAATTATTATTTAACCAATGTTTGTTTTACCTCTGTGTTCGGTACCCCAGTTTTGTGATGTGTGATATTGTTACATTGCTTTTAGGGTCATATAAATAAATTCCATTATTAAATTTGGTTATATGTTGAATATTCAGAATCTTCCTTACATTACATGTAGGTGTGGGTAAGTAACGCAAATAAATCCAATCAAATCAATAATGCTGGCTGTAACGGAGCTCTCCGTACTCCGACTGAGTACCCTCCATTGATGGATGCTTTCTAGCTTGCGCTGAGGACCACAAGCACCGCAGACTCCGCAACTGCTGTAGCTTGACTGGAGTCTTCCTTCCACCCTGGATCAGCTTATGTTCTCCTGGATTGTGTGAGTAAGACCTCTTCCTTTCACCCTGCATGAACCTCCAAACATCCAGGATTGTGTGGGGAAGACCCTTCCTCAAAGGAGAGCGTGTCAGAAACAAGCTCTTAAAAGAACTAAGTGATTCAAGCTCAGGAGAGTATGCAGAGCATAGCAATCCCCAGTGTGATTATAACAGCTCCCTCCAATAACAAGACAAGGCTATGTTTAGAGGGATCAAGAAGAACTGTCTAAACCTTTATTTCCCTTGGGACCAGCCCATAGGGTCACCACATTAACATTGCTGTAATAACTCAATAAAATCACAAACAGTCAAACCATAGCAGGCAACACAAAGTGACTTATCACAACACAATGGCATATTTTTAAAGGGGTGGGGGAGACAATATTTAACAGAAAATATCTCACCTGCCTGCAGAATTAGCAATATGCAAATCTACCCGAATATGCAAATGAACCAGTCTTGCTATTCAGGTCGTGCATATTGCTGTTGCTACCAACAGAGGGCACTAGACAAGCTCCATAGCCAAATCCACCTTGTTGGTAGCAAACCTCAGCAGTACAGGAGAGCAGGCAATACATTTCACAGTACACACACACACTATAAACAATTACATTACACACACCCTGCACCTATAATGGGTACAGGGTGACTAAAACATAAGAGAAATAAAGCAACCTACATAAATAGTCTGTCTGAAGGTAGAATAGGGGCTTTAAAGCTAAATACATCAAAGAGTCACAGTCACAGGGGAGGAGGCTGGCAAGCAGGCCTCTCCAGGACCATGTGGCGAAGGGCACTTCGTCACACTGGCATTTTTTTCCAGTAAAATACAGAAAGAAAATTAAAGAAAGTGGAAAAAAAAATCTTTATCCATTTTGAATTGGGAATATAAATTGTAAATAAAAAGTCAAATGGATATATAGCAATACTAGGTAATATTTCCCAACTGTGCAATGTAGATTAGCTCAAAGGCACTTGGCCAGATAGTCAAGTCATAGTTGCTAACGACAGATATTGTCACAACAGTATTAAACTCGGGGTACAGATAATAACTTATTTGCTGAAACATCAGTAATATAAATGTCATTATAATATTTTGTTTACATCTGACAAGTTTGTTATGTCTGGGCTATCGTTGGTAAGGTGAACCTATTAGCACATTTATTGCAATAAACATAAATTCCTTTGCAAGAAGAAAACATATGATGTAACCACCTGCACCAAGATAGATAGATTGATAACTTAGAAACATAGAATGTGACAGCGGATAAGAACCATTGGCCCATCTAGTCTGCCCAATTTTCTAAATATTTAACTAGTTCCTGGCCTTATCTTAAAACTAGGATAGCCTTATGCCTATCCCACGCATGCTTAAACTCCCTTACTTTGTTAAGCTCTACCACTTCAGCTGGAAGGCTATTCCATGCATCCACCATCCACTACCCTCTCAGTAAAGTAATACTTCCTGATATTATTTTTAAACCTTTGTCCCTCTAATTTAATACTATGTCCTCTTGTTGTGGTAGTTTTTCTTCTTTTAAATATAGTCTCCTCCATTACTGTGTTGATTCCCTTTATGTATTTAAATGTTCTATCATATCCCCCTGTCTCGTCTTTCCTCCAAGCTATACATGTTAAGATCCTTTAACCTTTCCTGGTAAGTTTTACCCTGCAATCCATGATCCGGTTTAGTAGCCCTTTTCTGAACTCTTTACAAAGTATCAAAGTCTCAGAACAGAGAAGACATCAGAATGATGATGTTTAATACAGTGCAGCAGTAAGCTTGTTACTATGCGAAATAAAGTTGCTACACACAATATAATGTCTATGAAGCTTATAACGGGACACCCCTGCCAGGTTCAATGCTTTCTTATGATCCACAAATTCATAATGAGCGGTTTTGAAGTAGTTCGTCTTTTACTAAAGATGTGCATTTCCTAGATATTGATTTTCAGTTGCTTAAACCCTCTGTAGATCTTTCCAACAATACCCATATTTACTATTTACTACACTAGGTTTAGGCAAGAATAAAATCTTAGACTCAGAGGCCCTGCGATAGAAATTGCATATTTCCATCTCACTGTTCAGCGGATCCTTTATTTTTGCTGCATTGTACATTAGAGAAATATGATGAGAATTTAGCACTGGGTTTCGTAGAAGTCCCGGTCCCACACCATCTTCCCTGACAGTCATAACATGCTCTGCCATTTGTAACTTGTTATATTTAATGCTTTTGCTAATGATTATATAATTGTTTTTATATAATACATTATGTTCACATTTCAGATTTAAATATCTACTTTCTTATTTAGCTGTGTTTTATTTCTAGTTAACTTGATCTGTGCTGAATGAGGCTAAACAATGCACATACATTTTCTGCATAATATAGCTGTAGTATTAATCTTCTTAGTCCTTTAAAGTTATCATCAAAGGGATTCTCCAGTGCCAGCAAACCAAACCCGTTTTCCTTGCACTAGAGAATACTGGAGTTCCCCCCAATAAGCTGTAGTTGTTCTGGTGACTATAGTGTCCCTTTAAAAGGACACTATTGTTACCAAAACAACTACAGCTTAATGTAGTTGTTCTGGTGAGTATACTCATTCCCTTTGGGCATTTTAATGCAAACACTGTCTTTTCAGGACACTTCCAAGTGGCCATTCCTCAGATGGCCACTGTTGGTGCTTCCTGGCTCAGTGCTGCACAGTAGGCAGCAGTGCCATTCAGCAACTCCACGCTCTGCATGGGAAATCTAAATGTTTTCACATAGGGATGCATTGATTCAATGCATCTCTATGAGGAGGTGCTGATTGGCGAAAATAGCGTTTGGCCCCAGCCCCTTGCCTATTTCAGCCAATGCTCATGGGGAAGCATTGCACTGGCTAAAAATCAGCAATTCTGATTGTCACCAATGGGGCGGCGCTAGCGCTGGCGGACCTGGAAATAAGATGGGTTTTAATTGCTTTTAAGGGAGCTAAGGGGGGCAAGCCACCTAAAATGTGGGTTAAACACTATAGGGTCAGGAATACATGTTTCTGTTCCTGACCCTATAGTGATCCTTTAATGTATTTTGGTTGACCATGTAATTATCATTTAATATATATATAAAGCTGTGCTCTTGTGTTCATGACTTGACAAAGAACATAACTCCTCCTGATTGTTTGATTGGCAATTACATGCAAATTTATAGTAATGCCTTATTTATTATATTTTCATTGAACATCCTCTCTGCTGCTCCTATAAGAATTGTGTACAGCTGTTTAATGTTTGCAATAACCAGGGAATTTTAAATTTAACATTAGTTGCAAAACACACAAACATAAGACTGAGTGATACGGTTGATCACGGAAGAGCTGGATGTGAAAAATGTGTTGATTTAGGACATAATGGCTAGATCAATTTCTATATATAAATATATATATATATAATGTATTTGTTTTTACCATCACATTTTCTTTGCTTCATAGAAATTGTATTGATCATGGATCATTTCCTCTTTATGGAAAAGCTCACATGAAAATATATGCTCTTGAACATTCTGCTGATGTGACAGCAACCATTTACTTCTGCATTTCAAACGTAGCAACAAAATCTATATAACCTGAGTATACATCTTTTAGTGCGGGAAGTGTGAACTCTATGTGCACTATTAAAAATAACTTACACTTACACATTAGGCAAAATTAGAGCATGCTTAATTCCATATTACTTTTTGAAAGAATGACTAGAAAATCTAAAAATAAAGATTGTCAAAAAAAAAATCCATATTACCTTTACAGCTTCTTCAATTCATAAAAATATTTTACCTAACACAGATCATTTATAAACATTCTAAGCGTTACTGCTAGTTTGGAATGGAATGTGCCCTATTTTGTAGATACTACTTGTGGGATCCCCTTATTAATTATTTCAAACATACCATCTATATTTTTTTTATATTTAGAGTGAGCTACTTAGCTACTGGTTCCTGGCTGGTTTAAAACCCTGTCCCTAGCCCATACCATTTAACAATAGCTTCTGGCCTTGGGTACACAATTACCTCCTATTGAAACAAAAAGTCTTGTTCCAACCATTGTCACTTTTTTTTTTTTTTACTGTTCAAGTGCTGCTACTGGTTTGTTACTACTGACCACGCAGTGTGAGGGTTGCATGCTTAGGTGTATGTTTCTGTGCGTTACCAACAAGCCGTTAATACAGAAATGGTTGGAATCTGCCGCCTATGGTCACGGGGAATTGAAGCCCCCTAGCTAGTATATAGTCTAGGGAACCACTACTTGCATTATTTTATTCTTTTTGTGTTTATCAATTTTTTGCCCAGTGCCTTTGTAAATATTGTAGATTACTGGTGATTTGCCCTAAAAAAAATGGTGCCACTTTAGCAATTCAGTAAATTGTAAGTGGTGTGTATGTTCACACTCTTGGGGCCATTTCTATGGTCATTTATTTAGCAGACAGTGATTTTCTCCAAACCAGATGGGGACCTTTGCTCCTCTTTAATGCCTATATCTATCCAGGTAGTCTATCTTTCTGTGTATAACCTTTTTAATGAAAGTATTAAGCCAAAGGTTGACAACTGCAATCTAGCCATTGGATCCAGGTCACAATTTTCAGGAAACAGTTTTTGATCACCCTAGGGTATGCTATATAATGAAATTAGTAAGTTAGTAGGCAAAGAAGCTGCATGGCTTAGTATAACATGCTTGAACAGGGGTTTTTTTATTTTTTTATTTTAATGCATTTGTCAGACTTGCAACATGACTGGGCAAGCCTGTAAAATAACTGTTAATGGTACGGTTGTAAACATGCTGGATAGATTCACTTGAAAGGTATCTGTACTTGAGAAACATAGAAAGTATTATGTACTTGAGGAACATAGACAAACTGAACAAAATAAGTTACATAGAACTATTTAAGTTTGGAAAACCTAGTTAATCCCTTAAGGACCAAACTTCTGGAATAAAAGGGAATCATGACATGTCACACATGTCATGTGTCTTTAAGGGGTTAAAGGACCACTATAGGCACCCAGACCACTTCAGCTTAATGAGGTGGTCTGGGTGCCTGGTCCATCTAGGGTTAACCCTTTTTTCTGTAAACTGCTATGTTTATGTTAGGGTTAATCCAGCCTCTAGTGGCTGTCTCATTGACAGCCGCTAGAGGGCTTCCGCGTTTCTCACTGTGAAAATCATCACAGCGTCCATAGGAAAGCATTGTGAATGCTTTCCTATGGACTGGCTGAATCGCGCGCAGCTCCTGCCGCGCATTTGCATTCAGCCGAACAGGAGGAGGAGAGCTCCCCACCCGGCGCTGGAGAAAGAGGTAAGTTTAACCCCTTCGTCTCCATCCAGCCTGGCGGGAGGGGGACCCTGAGGGTGGGGACACACTCAGGGCACTATAGTGCCAGGAAAACAAGTATGTTTTCCTGGCACTATAGTGGTCCTTTAAGGATGAAGGCAAGGAGAAGAGAAATTATATAATTGTACAATTAATAGGAGTAAGAGTGTTACAAAATATAGTTTGGCTCAAGAAAAGCCATAGAACACCATGATGAATATTCAAGATTTTCCATGTATTTTAGAAAAAATTAGGGATGTGCATGGGCAAAAGATTTGGTTCAGTTTGGAAATTCGGGTAAGTAAAATAAAATTTGTCTGCTTTGGCAATTCGGACCAATGGCATTCGGTTTGCTTCGGCACGTCCGAACTACCAAACTTCGGCAATTTGAAACTTCGGCAATTCGGAACTACGGTAATTCGAAACTTCAGCACTTCGGAATTTCATAAGCATCCGAATGTCCGAATTGCATGAAACAAATTGCACATGTCTACTAGAAGCCCTATAGATGTGTAAGTGGTTGTGGTGGTAATCCTGGCATTAGAACCCTACAGATGTGTAAGTTGTGGTGGCAGTCCGGGGACAGGGAGCCTTATAGATGTGTAAGTGGTTGTGGTGACAGTCCTGCCACTGGGAGCTGAAAATGATCACTATACTTCTTAAATAATATGTAGCATTTTTCGTAGATATTGCTACATTTGGAGGATTTGCAATTTGTTCTAAATCAGATTGCATGTTTGTGTGTCACAAGTTGCTTTTCCGAGACACATTCTCATTGAAATACATGTGAACTCAGATAGGGGAAGCTTATATCTGCTAACTGCAGTGGTTTGATTTGATCAGAGTTCCCATCAGACTGCGAGGCATGAAACATTTGATGCATTTTTGATCTACCAAATGATCTACCATTTATATTTTATGGAGTCTGGAGGTACACCAGCAATCTTATTTAATGTGTGATGTGTCATGTGCTCATTTAAAGGCCCATGAGTATCACTAACTATGAAAATACTCTCGGAATTTGTTACATGCTTCAAACTACAGGGTATTTGTATGGAAAATAAAATTGTGTATAAAAGTAAACTTTAAAAAATGGAGCTATCAAACCTACACAGTGTGTTAGCATATATCGAGTACAGTTTTTTGTGTGCAGCGATACATACACAGATAGGTTAAAACATATAGATGGTAGTCAAAGCATTATCTAGATTAGAGCAACTGTACTTTTTAACAATATACGCAAGATAAAGTAAGCGAGTAAGTAAGTGTACAAAAACATGTGTAAGATAAAGATGTAATTGTACTAGATACAAAATTAGACCATTGTATGTAAAATATTTTAAAATAAACTAAACATGCAAATTTCAGGATAAGTGACATTCTTAAACCACTGGGACTAGGTACATCAAATTAAGATGGTCATAAAAGGAAGACTGGCTGTCAAAGGAGAAGCATTAACTCAAGGCCTAGAGCATTAACTCAAGGCCTAGAGCTAGTGGGTATTGAAGGATGGTCGGTCAACCGATTTCCATGTTGGACAATATTTGTGTGATCTTGATTGTCCTGCTAAGAGCGGTGCCAAGGTGAAGCACCACTCCAACCCCAGGCCTGTGTAACAGCTGACACCTTGTCATCATGGATCCATTGACTTGCAGAGTCCAAGTCCTTTATTTCATGTAAACTGCGTAAAGGCTGTAAGTGTTGTCTTGTAGTTTTTCGTCAATTTTGTCTGCTGGCCCTCTACATACCTGAATGGTGTACTGGGGTTGGACCCCAGGGGGCTCTCAGCCCGTGTCGGCACGGTAACATAGTGGTTTCATTTGTGAAAACAGATTTGCTAGGGCCATGCAAGCCTCTCCAATGCCACAGATCCCCTTCCACAGGTAGAAAACCTGGTTTTGCCAAACTCGAGCGCTGACACAGCTTTGCTCAGAATTGCTCAAATAGGGTATCAAACATATCTAATGCTTGAACAAATGAGCTTGCCCGCTCGAGGCATTGTATCATAAGACACTGTGTAGCATGCTTGTTTGCATCAGCCATCTTGGAATGCTTGGCCTGGTGCCTGTTATGAAGCGTGGCTATTAGCTTCTTGAGGACTATAGTTGTCTAATCCAGTCTAAACCCCACCAGTCCAAAATGGGGGGTGGGAGGTTGGTCGGAGCCCAAATATTAGTCGATGCTGAACAAAGGTGGGAGATTGGCTGCTCCTCCCACCTAGAGGTAAGTAGCAGGCCACAGTAAATGCCGGACACCTCAAGAAAGCCAGTGAAACTCCGTTTGAGATTTGCCAGAGCTTGCTCCTTTTAATAGAGAACAGCAGCCTAAGAATTGCAGGATTTCCCGAGTTATAGATTCAATATCAAAGATACGCTGATGAGCTCCCTCGGTCTGCTTCCTGCTCACTCAGCAGTCAGGCCCCACTGCCAAGTACACTCTTTTCTTCATGTGATCTCGTCATTCACATATGGAAGGGAAACGGGGAACAGGAGCCATTATATGAAAACATTACATTTTAAATGCACTTAATGAAAAAGTAGATTTGTAATATGCAGAGGAATACTAATAAACTTGATACATACAAAGCAGACTTGATATACCCTAGTCCAGGGGTAGGCCACCTTCGGCACTCCTCATGTTGTGGAATACATCTCCCACAATGCTCTTACAGCCATAATGCTGACAAAGTATCGTGGAAGGTGTAGTCCAAAACATCTGGAGTGCCGAAGGTTGCCTATCCCTGCCCTAGTTATTAGTTCCCACATCTGGATGATTTTACAGAGGCCTGCTGCCTGGTATATTTCAAACTGGTTAAAGAGGGGATGGTCAAAAGGTAAATCCCCAGCTGTTGTAGAACTACAACTTGATGCTTCCTCATCTTATGAGCTGGCAAAGCATCGAGGGAGTTTTTCTACAACAGCCAGGGGCCTATTTATTGGCTACCATTGAGCTTGAGTGTCTAGAAAACAGGAGGGAGATAGTTGTACCCATCATTCTAAACAAATTTTAGAGAGAGCAAATCACAATGAGCTGTGAGTGAGCAGCATGTGGATCATCTTCCTTTAGGAATGTTTTATATATTCTAACACTCCTTACAGATATATATTTTTATTTTGCTGTGTACTAGAGCAGAAATAGGCACAGAACAGGCAGGAAACAGAATAAAGAATGTAGGAAAGGTTCTTAAAGGGAACGTCCAAGAAATTGATCTTTAGGTACTTGAACCCTAGGATATCCAAGCAGTGATTGGGGCAATCCAATGGGAATTTCTATTGGAGTCATGTGTAATACAGGAAAACAGTATGTGACTTAGGCAAAGCAGAACCATCCAGGCATAGTAGCAGGATGATTGTATTTCTGCAAGCAAATATCTACTGACCCTTTCAATGTCATGTAAGCTTGATCTGTGTGGGGAATGCAGGGGTAGCCAACCTTTGGCTCTCTAGATTTTGTGGACTACATCCCCCACAATGCTTTTACACCCATAATGCTGGCAAAGCATCATGGGAGGTGCAGACCAAAACATCTGGAGTGCCGAAGGTTGCCTATGCCTGCCCTAGAATGAAAGGTAAGTGATCATGACAGATGTGGTATTTGTTCAGAATGGCATGAAGGCACGTTTCTCTCTGTTATATTTACACCATATCTCACAGCACCGGTGTATGCACATCTACAGTGGCTTACAATAAGAATATTTTGCTAATTTTATATATAATTTCTCTCATTACTTGTAGTAATTTTTTACAGAGTAAGTTTGTTAAAAGGCTAATCCCTTTAAGAAGAAAATATGTTAGAAATATCTGGATGTCTATGTAGAGAGAAGAGTTAACATTATGGCACCAAACAGACTAGACTTTTTCTTTAGTGTTTTGTGTAACTTTTGGAAGAAGACCAAAGCAGATTAAAACAATGCAGACAAGAGGAACTATATTCTTTCACAGATTGTCTGATTTCCATGTCAGACAAATAATGATTGTGTGCAGAAAACGCAATTCACAGATAAAATATGGAGGTATCCTGTGGGGATAGAAGAGAATTTGACAGAGGCTAAGATGGAATTCCTGTAAACAAATATATCTCTGGTCATACAGAAGCTTCTAGTCTGTGATACTGCGCAACTGAGATTCAAAACTTGTGGACCAGGATCTTGTATAAAAAAGCTATTCTCCTGCAGTTGAAATTCTTTATATCCATATTATAGTGCTAATATACCTGTTTACAAACCTATCTATTCATTATGCTATAACTCCCATTAATCTCTATTTTTATTTTTTCAAAATAACCAACATATTTTAATTGAAGATTTACATTCGTTACAGGGAAAAAAACACATGCAGTGAAAGACATCAGAGCATGGATTGTGGGTAAGAAGTAAGGGAAGAAAGCAACTCCCATTAACCTTTGGCAGACAGAAGCACGCAAGTGCTTGGCAAATATTTGTGTTTGTTTTATTGAAGAGCAGTTCATCAGGGTCTGTTTAAAAATATTGGTCCTTTAATGTTGTGAAGCCACATGATGAAGCATTATACTTACTGATTTGCATTTACTAGAGAGAGAGAGAGAGAAACATTCTGCATTTATTATCTTTATGTAATTAAATAGGTTACGTAAAAAAAGCCACCTGTGGAAACATCTTTCCTTTCTAACTATCTATGTTGCATATTTTTACTCCCTTTTCCTTTAAAGCTTCTGAAACGACTTGTCTTTACTCCCAATCTCACTTTGACCATCTTCAATCTTGCTTCCGTCTCTTCTATTCTAATTAGACTTCCTCACTAAAGTAACTTACAATCTAATTGGGGCCAGATTCAATGACCACTACTCCATACTATTTATTCTAGATCTCCCACCTGCCTTTGCCACTGTTGAGCATGCTCTCCTTCTTTAGTTACCAGAACAACTATAGCTTATTGTATTTGTTCTAGTGAGTATAATCATTCCCTTCAGGCTTTTTGCTGTAAACACTGTCTTTTCAGAGAAAATGCAGTGCTTACATTACAGACTACGGATACCTCCACTGGCCACTCCTCAGATGGCTGCCAGAGGCACTTCCTGGGGCAGTGCTGACATTCAGTGTCTCCACCCTCTACACGGAGACACTGAACTTTCCTCATACAGGTGCATTGATTCAGTGCATCGCTATGAGGAGATGCTGATTGGCCAGGACTGTACTTGGCTTGTGCTGGCTCTGGCCAGATATGCCTCCTTGATACATTGACAGTCTCAGCCAATTCTATGGGAAAGCATTGTAATTGGCTCACACTTCTGATTTTGTCAGCCAAACAGGCAGATCGGGGTAGAGCCAGCAGTTGCACACTTGAATGCAAGTAAGATTTTACTATATTTAGGTGAGCAAGGGGCGTGGGGCAAGAGGGGATAGATAGTGTTTTTAATTCTATAGAGTCAGAAATACATGTTTGTGTTCCTGACTCTATAGTGTTCCTTTATACTCTCCTTCTTTAAACTCTTCACACTCTTGGCCTCTGCAACACTCTCCTTTCATAAGTTTGCATTATTCACATCACTGAGTCTATCTCCAGTAACATTACTGAATAAGCAGAAACATATAATCCATTAGTGTAAAATGGAAAAAGCAATGGAGATCTGGTACCTGGCAGCCTAGCAGGAACATTCTTCAGGTTGGTCCGCATGCTTGTATCAGTTATCTTAGAATGCTTATCAGTTGTTGGTTTTGCTGTGTGGTGTCTAGTCATTTTGGAAATATATTAACGTGATAGCACTGTGTGAGCCTACACTAGTGCTACTATGTAGTATTAAGTAGCGGCTTTGAATAACAAAATGCAGATCAGTGTTTTCTACGGTCTGCCAGCAGTGCCAGTGACAGGGATCCCATTACTAAATGCAGGCGTCTGGCCTCATGAAGTAAACTACAGAACCCTTACTGCCCAGGCCAATGCTGACCAAATATTTACATACATTGTGGCTTTGGAACAAAATGTTTCTCTTCCTTTTTAAAAAGTCAAATGCAGTCTTTGTTGTCAAGTTACATCTGTATTTGCTTGCACTCTCTAGAAAAGGAAATATGTTTTTCAAATTTACAATGAACACAATAATACAAATGTTATACAACATATTGATGCTCTAGGATGCTAACAATACACATCCATAGGGTTATTCACTACAGTGTGAATTTCTAACTTTAGGCAACGGAAGCCAGTTATGGATTAAAATTGTAGATTATGCTAGCTTTAGTGTACCTATAATCTTGATTTTATTAATGACAGGAGGCGAATATTTGCTTAAGTCTCTCTTTACTAGAACTCCACAGCAGCACATTAACACAGAGAAAAACAACCAACCAGAAAAAAGTTAGGTACTACAAAACTCCCCTCCCCACTCATAATTTCCTCTTTCAAGCTGTGATGAAAACCAGAACAAAAGGCAGAAACAAATAATGGAGAAACTAAGTCCTAGATATAATGAATACAACGACGTCCACCATCCGAGAAGAACTGTCAAACCATGTATCGTTGCTGGACCAGAAACTGAAACGAGAAAACAGAATCGAAAAAGTTGGTTAGCCCCTGAAATGTACTCTGAACAAAATATGTAGGCACCAATATAACAACCAGAACTATCATAACATACAGAGATATCCCAACCCTTACTAGGAAACGGAGACAAGAACAAGTGACAGGTGGCAGAGACAACAAGCAGAGTTGCATACGTACCTGATTAACCCAAACTATTAAAGTTAAACAAGGGAGGGATAAGCATGGGAGGGAAATATTCGCTTTCTGAATTAATAAAATTAAGATTGGTCTCCTCCGAGAATTAATCTATTATTCTGGCAAGAGTTGGGCCAAACTCGTCGTGTACTAATTGTTTCCAGTACTCCAATTGGACTGCGGAACCTGCAACAGTGGTAGGTAAAGTACTCCCAAGTGACGTCCAATCAGAGTTTCAAAACGGAATTTGTGTAGCGAAACAGTGATCGACTACTCTGGGAGATTGTGAAGCCTAGAAATACCAAAATGAGGGGAATGTAAATAGAGGTCGAGCTATCTATCCAAATGTATCTTTGTCAGGGAGTGAAAAGTGGTCCAGATCCAAGGGAAACTGGGACCAGCATAAACGAAGAAGAGTCGTCACGTGCCATAGTCACGTGGTGTACAGCAAAGGAGTCGAAGGTGGTTCGAAGAGTAGACAGGCTGGATAAAACCCAAATCGTTCTTGGTGAGCGGGTCTGAATCAGGATTTCCATCCATGAGACTGTCGACTGATTAGGGAGAGAGTGGAATAACCCGAATAACAGCCAGTCCAGCCCTGCCAAAAGCCCGTGGAGGGACTTATGGTATGCACGTCACACCCAAAATAGGGTGTAATAGAGTGAGACATCCAGGTCCCTGTATGTCAGGGGCATGTTATCTCCAAGAGTAAGCCTTAGGCCAAGAGACCCAGGTATATGAATTCGAGGTCTGAAGTCTAGGTATCCTTATGAAGGAATACCCCCCATCTTCGCCTAGAGTCCCGTGATCTCATAGCGTTCTCTAACACGTAGATAAAACGTAAAGCCCTTCGCTAATGACAGCTGACTCCAGAGAATAGATCTAGCGAAAAAAAGGGGGAATAGCTTTAACCGTCCGAAGCAGGGGCTGTCCAGGCTGAGAACGTCGGGTAGTCAGGTCCGAACCCGACATAAGTTCTGAGCAGTACTCCAGCGGGAGGTTGTGTCCCGACTTTGTGACGTCTCTGTAGGATTCGACGTCAAACAGAGGTTCCGCCATAGATTCCAAGCCGTCATCCTTGTCGGTACCTGAAGAGGTGGGTGAGCGAAAATCAAAACCAGGACGGCTCCTGTGAGGGGATTAGTGTATAGAAGGAGGTTCCTCCATAACCGAATAATGTTCTCTAGATACGTTCTCAGAGGAGTAGAGGCATTCTTGTCACCTCTCCCAAGACTGCTAACGGCCAGGGAACCCAAAATCGACCGGGGAACACCGGTCTTTCCCTGCGACCAATGCATACGGTGTATCTGCAGACCGGAGTGTGGGACTTTCCCATTCCCGCCATCCGAGTTAGGCAGTGCATGTTTGCCCTATGAAGGCCTCAAAATCTTATGTTACCTTTGATGGGAGAAACAACTGTCCGAGCAGTTTGTCTATAATGGTATGTATAAACCTAAACAGAGAGCAGTTGCTCGTTTGATACAATGCAGAGTATACTAAAACCTACACACCTGCAATAACTGGGGCTCACCCATTAGCAGTACAACCTCCAAGAGTATATCCAATAGGGAGGTATAGGGGCACCAACAACGTGGGCCAATCCCAGGAGCTGTACCCGAGACAGCCAGTTCAAACAGCCCATACCCTGTCCAATAAGGTATCAGGGAAACGTGTAAATAGGGTGTGGAATCTTCCCCAGTAGTATCTCAGTGAGTATATCCCGAGTGAGGATACAGTGGCATCGATCCAGCAGACCAATTATAGGAGATGTAACAGTGAAAGTAGTTTAAGCATGCAATACCCTGCCCGATCAGGTAGCACCTCTATAACGAAAATAGTAGCACAGTCGTTAGATCTAATGAAGGGGTTCTCTCCACTTACCCAGTCGCTACAAAGTAGTGACTCCTCGACATTCTGGTGAGGTAGCCATAGCCCCTTATAGCAAGAGCTGTAGCATAAGCGGTAAAACACGGTATGTAACACAGACTTTCAAATTAAGTTGAATATAGGCGGGACGCCCCTCTACGAAGACATCGTTGTCCTGCACTGGCATAAGCCTGTAAGATGAACAAAGGTCGATGGTAGCAGGATAAATAACCCTGTTGGGCGGTGTACATAAGGGGAGCTCAGTAGCGGGTTGAGTGTATGAGAGAGCCGCACGCTCTAATATTGTAGACGGTATCCATGCCAGTATCAGGCTGACAATCTGAGAGGGCCGTACCCGCTAATAATAAAATCAGTGCCTATATCAGCGTCTGGCTCCGTATGCGAGAGTGGGTCACATTTAAAACCTGCAATTTGCATCAATATCGGCATCGGGCTGAGGTTATGGGAGGGTCATGCCCTCTAATAGTAAAATTAGTGTCAGGTTCAGTATATGAGAGGGGTCACCCTCTAGTCATGTAAATTAGCCTCAGCCTCGGGCTAAGGTTATGGTTTACAATACAAACCAGAGTACACATCAGTCACAGACTGACTATATGCGAGGGGCTCACCCCTTAATAAATAGCCGAGTTGGGCCGAGGTCCTAAAATGGGTTCCCCCCTAACCATGAAATCACTCTCTGTATTAGTCATATGAGAGGTGGATTCCAACTGGGAATAAACCATACTGATAACAGATGGAGAAACAATAGCTAGAAAAAATACAGAATCTACAAACGGCCGCCTGGATCCAGCGCAAGTGTGCGGGATCCAGGATGGCCACTGGTAGCCTGAGGAAACGCTGGAGACATTCTCCGCGATCCACAAGAGCCTGGGAAGTCGGAGGAGACCAAGTCAGGCCTCTCGACGTCCCGAGCGATAGGAAAAAAATCGGAAGACACAAAACAAAGAAACGACAAAACTAAAAGTAAGGTTCAGATAAGGGAAAAATAGGGGCGGTAATATAACTGACAGGAAAGCAAAGAACAGATAAACTCCAGAAATAGCCAAGAACCAAGCCTAATGAAGAAATAACGATCTAGATATAAAAAAGGGTACGAGATATGCAGCTAAAGGATTAGCTGCTGAAGGTCAAGGAATTCCCGTGCTCCCGTGTTGGTGTCTGAGCACTGGTCCCTGTATGTGTGTCATAATCGAACTATCTGTAGAGATATGCCTCCGCCGGGCTGGTGAAACCATAGCTGTCTGCCCAGGGAGCTTCGCAGGAGCCTTGCCCCTTAGGGCACGAGGTTCAGGGCCGTCACCCTTCCAATAATACTTAGGTGGACGCGTCAGGCCTCTTATGGGGAGCCAGAGTCTGACTCTACTTGCGCGCACGGAGTCCCCGTTGTGCCCCTATATTGAGGCACTCGTGGGCGGGCTTGTGACAGCGTTTTTCCCAACAGAGGCAGCCACCGCCACCTTAATCATTGCCTGTAGGCTTTCCTGGGTCAGGGTGTTATATAGCGGTTTGGCGGCTTAACCGTAGCATGACCCTAGGGGCAGAAATGACCGGTGTCACCTCAGATAGTATGGCAGCAGTGCCTACCTAGACACCCACCTATCTCGGTGTCAATAATGTGTATGGGTTTTTTTCCCAGTAATATTCCCCCAGCCCTGTGGCCAAAAGGGGGCTTGGGCACAGACAAGCGTCGGCCCATCAATAGGGCACAGACAGAGCAGGCCAATCAAAGGGGCACAGACAGCACAAGCCAGTCAAAAGGGGCACAGACAATGTAGGTCAATTACAGGCGCTGTATTAGGACAGCGGCAAGGAGCCACTGTGAAGGTAGCGGCCCTTATATGTGTAACTTAAAAACCCTGAGTGCACCTAAGAGTTAAAGCTCCATACTCTAAACCTTCTTGTCACAAAGACCCTCCCACAAATCCAAATTACAGCCAATAAAACAAGGTACAGAAAGTATAAATCCACAGAAACTATGAATTTCCCAGATATATTAATATAAACTGTAAATAAGTAATAAAATCTCACAGCCCCCAACTAAAAGCAGGAGGCAGTGGTACTCTAACCTATAATGGTGTGGAGCAGCAAAGAAAGAGGAAATTATGAATGGGGAGGGGAGTTTTATAGTACCTAACTTTTTTTCTGATTGGTTGTTTGCTCTCTGTGTTACTGTGCTGCTGTGGAGTTCTAGTAAAGAGAGACTTAATCCCTTAAGGACCAAACTTCTGGAATAAAAGGTAATCATGACATCTCACACGTCATGTGTCCTTAAGGGGTTTTACGCAAATATGAAGCCTCCTGTCATGTTATAAAATTTGAGATTCTCTTTCCATTAGGTTGATTTTTGACCTGCACTGTTATCCATGTGCTTGTATACCTTCTGCTAGTAAGTGGAATGCAGTGGGGGTTAGCTTCACATAATGTTTAAATGCATGTTAACTAATCCAACAACAAAACAACAAAAATATGATAATTTTCAGGAAGTGGTTTAGTAATCAGAAAATATGCAACAGCATTGAGAGCTGTCCTGCGTCAGTAAAATAATAATAATAATAACAAAGTATTTATACAAAGGATTGAGTAACATTTGATCTAAAACAAGTTCCCTAGTTTGAGTCAACTTAAAGGGACACTTCACTGCCCAAATACAAAAAATGAGAAGTCACTATTTAATACATATACCACAAATGAAAACATGACTGTGTTTTTAAATAATGCTGTTTTCATTGGGTTTATATCTAGAAACAGTTTGCAAAAGTTGCAGTTCTCTTGTCTGCAAGTCCTCCCCTTCTAACCCCGGCCAGACTTTCCCTGGCTGTCCAATCACAGATTTCCAATGCAGCTCAATGAGAAGCCTTTGCATGACAGGTGCACTGGGCAATTGCCTGCGTCTTGAGTTTAGTTCCACTGAGCTAAAAAGACCAGAAGTAACAACCAGAGAGTGTAACAACGTTAATTTATAAAAGTATCGGCCTCTGTTGAAATCTGCACTTTTTGTAAAACGATTAATTTTTTTTAAAATAGGACACAATCTTCACATATAACACTTTTCTGCATGCTAAAGTGTGTTAGGGGCCTGTAGTGTCCATTTAATGCACATATAATCTTGTCTAAATTTAGTTTGTTTGCAGGAGCAGTGTATTTGGTATAGATAGTTTAAAAAAAAAAAAAAAGCACATGAAGCACTAAAACCACTACATTTTAATGTAGTAGTTTCAGTGCAGAGATGCTGCCCCTTTTCTTGGACAATGTAAAACATAATCGTTTATGAAAATACTGTTTCTGGTGACCAACAGACAGACACTTCCTTCTTAAGACTTTGATTTTTCAAAGTCCAATGTTAACATGCACAATATGAATCATGCACTGAATCCCCTATTTCTTTATGAGAAGCATTGGAGTTATAGAACACAGCAATCGTGCATACTCGGTGCTTCTCATTGATTGGGCAAAAATTGGCAGACTTGATTATTTCATCAAAAGACAATTGGCTACTGAACTACTGAGACAGCTTTAGAGCTGGAAAGATATTTTTTATTGGATTTTTTTAAACAAGTGCTATTCAATAAGTCTTTCAAAAATAAGGAGCAAATGTTATTTAATGGGACACTATAGTCACCCAGACCACTTCAGCTCAATGAAGTGGTCTGGGTGCCAGGTCCCTCAGGTTTTAACCCTTCCTGATGTAAACATAGCAGTTTCAGAGAAAGTGCTATGTTTACATTTGGGGTTAAGCCAGCCTCTAGTGCAGTGATGGCGAACCTTTTTGAGCCCGAGTGCCCAAACCGTAATACATGCCAATTTTTTTTCCCTCAAAGTGCCAAAACGGCAATTAAACCTGAATATTGAGGTTTAAGTTTAGAAAAAACATCTCATACAGTTGTCCGAACTAATTAACATCTGTGTGTGTATTAAGCAGTTTGTGTGTGTGCTCGGCAGTCTCTCTGTATGTGTATTTAGCAGACTGCTGAATACACACAGACTGCTGAGTACACAGTCTGCTAAATACACACACACACACAGACTGCTAAATACACACACACACACACACACACACAGACTGCCGAGTACACACACACACAGACAGACTGCTGAGTGTACACACACACAGACTGCTAAATACACACACTGCATTGAGGGGTACAGTGTATGTGTTTGTGTGTGCGGTGATGTGTTTGTGTGTGGGGTGATGTGTGTGGGGTGATGTGTGTGTGTGGGTGGGGTGGTGTGTGTGTGTGTGTGTGTGTGTGTGGGGTGATGTGAGGTGGTGTGTGTGTTGGTGGGGTGGTGTGTGTGTGGGGTGATGTGAGGTGGTGTGTGTGTGTGTGTGTGTGTGGGGTGATGTGTGTGGGGGGTGATATGTGTAGGGCAGGGGTGCTGTGTGTATGTCGTCCCCTCTCCCCACTGTTTTCTTTCCCCCCATCCTCCCTCTATTTTTTCTCCCATCCCACACTCAGTTTCCCACATGCCTCCCTAGCTTCCCCATATTCTCCCTCAGTTCCCCATCTCCTCAGTCCATATCTCCTCAGTTCCCCTACATCTCCTATCCTACACTCAGTTTCCCCATATCTTCCTGCTTCCCCATATCTTCAGTTTCCTCCCCATATCTCTCCCTCAGTTCCCCATATCTCCTGCTCCCCCATATCTCTCCCATCCACCTCAGTTTCCCCATATTCTCCCTCAGTTTCCCCCATATTCTCCCTCAGTTCCATTTCCTCAGTTCCCCATATCTCTCCCCATCTCTATATTCGTTCCCCCCATCTCTCCTCTCAGTTTCCTCTCCTCAGTTTCTCCCCATCTTCCCTCAGGTTCCCCTCTCCTCAGTTTCCCCCATCTCTCCTTTAGGGGTTCCCCTTCCCCTCCCTCAGGTCCCCCTCTCCTCCTTTCCCTCAGGTCCTCTCTCTCCTCAGGTTCTCCTCTTCCCTTCTCCTCAGGTTCGCTCCCCATCTTCCTCAGGTCTCCCCTCCTTCAGTCTTCCTACCTTGTAGCGTGGCCGCCGCTGGAGCTCAGTTTCCTGTACCCGGCGGACAGGAAGTGCTCTGTGAGCACTTCATTTCCGCCCGCCCGGGTACAGGAAACATAAGTTCCTGTACCGCGGTGCGCTCGGCCACGCTACACAGAGCGCCTGGCAGGAGGGAGCGCTATGCGCTCACCTCCTGTCGGTCACTCCGGCTTTGCGCCCACCGGGCGCACCCTCCCTCCCTCCGGCGACCTATGGCCGCGTGCCCACAGAGGGGGCTCGGCGTGCCACCTGTGGCACGCGTGCCATAGGTTCGCCATCACTGCTCTAGTGGCTGTCTTCCGGACAGCCACTAGAGGCGCATCTGCGACGCTGAACGCATATTATGACTCCATCGCGCAGAGCGTCCATAGGAAAGCATTGAGAAATGCTTTCCTATTGACACTTTGAATGCGCGCACGGCACTTGTCGCGCACGGCACTTGTCGTGCATGCGCATTCGGCTACACTGACGTCGGCAGAGGGAGCTGACGTCGGCGGGGGAGGAGAGGTCACCAGCCCCGAGGGCACTGGAATAAGGTAAGTGGCTGACGGGGTTTTAACCCATTTAGCGCCACGGGAGGGGGACCCTGAGGGTGGGGGCACCCTCAGGGCACTATAGTGTCAGGAAAACCGCTTTGTTTTCCTGACACTATAGTGATTCTTTAAAATATGTACTTTTTTTGGTTTTGTTTTTTTAATTAAAGTCTTTACTACAAGGTGAAGAACATATATTTCTTCGCCTATGTGAGAAGCTGAAAGTATAAATCTGTCAATGTAAACATTACCACTACCCATTTAAACTTACCCAGTCTGTTGGTAGATATAATAAGATAAAGAGTGTCATGTTTGTAAGTGTAAGTTAAAAAGTTAACACCTTTTCATGATCTCTTCACTTACCAAAACTTGGCTTCTCCTTTCTACTATCACTATATCACTATTACTGATTCCATGCCTTATGGTCTGCAATCTAGGACTTCCAGATCTGATAATAGTAGAGCTGGTATCACAGGCATTGTACTTTCTCTTTTCATTTAAACCTACTACGCTGAGCCCTACCCTTTTTCTCCTTCACCGACCGGTCCGCACCCCCTTTATATCTCTTAAGCTGTAATTCATACCCGTTTTAGTAACTTCCTTAAAGGGACACTATAGTCACCTGAACAACTTTAGCTTAATGAAGCCGTTTTAGTGTATAGAACATGCCCCTGCAGCCTCACTGCTCAATCCTCTGCCATTTAGGAGTTAAATCCCTTTGTTTATGAACCCTAGTCACACCTCCCTGCATGTGACTTGCACAGCCTTCCATAAACACTTCCTGGAAAGAGAGCCCTATTTAGGCTTTCTTATTTGCAAGTTCTGTTTAATTAAGATTTTCTTATCCCCTGCTATGTTAATAGCTTGCTAGACCCTGCAAGAGCCTCCTGTATGTGATTCAAGTCCAATTTAGAGATTGAGATACAATTATTTAAGGTAAATTACATCTGTTTGAAAGTGAAACCAGTTTTTTTTTTCATGCAGGCTCTGTCAATCATAGCCAGGGGAGGTGTGGCTAGGGCTGCATAAACAGAAACAAAGTGATTTAACTCCTAAATGACAGTGAATTGAGTGGTGAAATTGCAGGGGAATGATCTATACACTAAAACTGCTTTATTTAGCTAAAGTAATTTAGGTGACTATAGTGTTCCTTTAAATTTTTTTAAGGTTGGCTTCCTGTCTCAATTCTTGATCGTTGTGGTAGACCTCTCAGGTCTAAAGCTTTCAAAGTTCTCTTAATCCTTTCTCATGTAATTTGTTTACAAGTAATGCTCCTTGCCGCATCTTCTCACAGGTTTTATATTCTGTAATATACCTACTGCTCTTCTTATCACCATCTGCTTCCAACTTGCAATCTTAATGTGCCCTTTACCCAGTTTACCCAGCACCTAAACTGTCTCAGCCAGCCATGCAGAAACGCTAGATCTCTTAGTCTGCAGTTATTCTCCAGGGCCTCTCTCTCTTTATTCCTCTTTGTTGTCGGTAGTAATCCAACTACCTTCCTTTATAACTGATCTTTTTTAACTGTGCTCCAGGAAGCTGCAAAGACCACAACTTCTCCCTAGAGCAGTCAACTCTTCTTTCCCTGCAGGTAGCTTAGTCTGCCCACTGTCTGCTGTAAGCCTATTTCAGTTTTTACTCTACATGACCTTCCATGTGTCATCGGTGTGTATCAGGTTTACATATGTAAATAAGTGTTAATTGCTAGAAATTCTAAGTGAATTTCACATTTTAGGCAAAAATACTGAGCTGAAAACATTCTTGATTTGGAGTATTTTTTTGAAGTTAGACTGTTTTGGCCTGAAATTTTATTAAACAAAGCTGTGCTTTGTGTTATCTTTGTGTGTGCGTGTGCGTGTCTGTGGGGGGAGATTCTGGTGTCACAGTCCGGTTCAGAAGGTCTGCAAGTTTCTGAATTAAATAGGCATGCTCTGAGATTCTCTTATTTGTCACATTTCATTTTATCTAGTACGTTTTTTTTTTATTGGCTGGGCTTCATGTCTGCTGGCGCTGGTGGGCAGATAAGAAGAATTGCTGACATTTTTCATAGGTGGAGGCTTTTTGATTAAAACAAAACAAAACAGAGGCTCTTTTTAATGCTTACCAGTATCAAGTGGTTAAGAACAAAGACGTGTTCATTGCCAGAGTATTGAGCCTAAATGCATTCTGTGCGTGAAAACACTCATTTAACCATTTCTTTACTGAGCAGCAATATCTTCTGGCTTATTCTTTAATTGCCTTCTGTATATTTACATACCTTATGTTTTTTGGAAGTAGGAAAAAAAGAGGTATTTGGAAGAATAACTAAAATGTGTTAGAAAGAGTAAAAGAATTATACATTACTTTACCAATGGTATTTTCATTCACACTTCTTAAACTGTGTTTACTAAACAGTGACTGCATTTAAAAATTCAGGTGCTTAAAATAGCCAAGTTGTGACCATAGCTGTGTTAGATAGGTTTCCCCAACTAACTATATTTTACTACATTTTACAATTGGGTTTTAATTGCCTTTTTACTGTAAATCCCCTATGGTTAAACATAGATGTATCCAAACCCCAAGTGAAAGTGTGAACAGTTGTTATGATTACCATACACAATAAAATAAGCTATTCAAAAAAATGGTAAAATGCTAAATATTCCGTAGTGTAGTGTATATATAAACTGAGCAGTAATACATTTCCCATCATGAGCATTTTAAAGTTGGCTCTATACTATATCAGCATAATGTATTTACTCTTCAGGCATTATTCACAGTCAGATCAAAGGTACCGGAACCAGGTTCTGCTCCCCACTCAACCTGAAGAAGACATTTGGTAGTCAAAACGCATTTTGCTTTTTCTTTGTTGTATTTATACTTATGCTTACATTACCACCAATTGGAGCATATCTATGGATTATCATACAGAAGAAATGGAGAGCAGAACTTGGTTCCGGTACCTTTGGTCTGGTTTTGAGTAACTCCTGGAGAGTATGTACCTTATGCTAATATAGTTATTTTTCTTCCAAATGTTTCTTTTTTGTTTATTGTATTATCATGTCTTTAAATTCTTTATAAACTCTTTAATATTGCATGATCTGCCCATTATTTCAACGGGCATATCATGTTTTCAAATCCTGTACTGCTTGGTGGGTCATGTCACACTGTGCTTTGAAAACTATGATCCATGGTGTGACTGACGCTGTACAGTGCAATATATGTCCTAGCCTGCCCAAACATTGGCAGAAACTGCTACTTTCTTTTGCCTTCATTTATTCATTCCCCCTCCTGAAACTGATATGCTGAGAAAGATAGAGAAAGTGTGATGTTCTTCTACAGTATATTACTAAGGGGCAAGAGCAGAATTAAAGTCTCGGTCACCTCTAGTCACTTTCTAAGTATTTCACAGAGATTAAATCTTTATGAAATACTCATGTTGATTGTGTCAAAATTTCTTTGATGTTCAGATTAAATCAAAAGATATCATAAGATAAAGTAGAGAATACTTTGTCATGTGGTAAAGCACAAGTTTGACAAAAGGGGAAGCTTCCTCTGTCAAGTTTTCTCATTCCCCACAACTGTCAAAGGCAATGGCTTTGAGAAAGAGGCCTCTTTTACAGGTGGCGCAAGTTGGTCTATGGAGAATCTGTTGGCGCTAAATAAATGGCAATAATAATACCCACACCCATTAAGAATCAGGAGCTAAGGAAAGAAGATGGCTGTGCCTGTGAGGGAGAGCTTTGAGTGGGTATCGCTACCTTTAACTTCACCCTCTTAGTACACAACGTTAGCATGTCACTTTGCCTGCATCACTATCTAGACCTTTTTTCTTTTAGAGATCTAGGTACTTATGACACTCTCTTCTAGTGAGGTGTCAATTCCTAGAATTTTTTTTCTTTTCAACATGTTCACAGCTTTGCGCTTGCCCCTAATATACATATGATAGCCAAGCGCTATCTTACTACGTTTGAAATACTTTGTTTTATGAAAACCCAGCCTAAAGGCATGATATAATTGTCATATAACTCCTAAACCTCTGTGTTGGACTGAAGTGACGTGTCTCTTACATTGCCAGATGGACTATAGACCTTGGAGGTGGAGCTTAATGGTGATAGCTTTATCCCCCATGTGTGTCACTTTGCAAGAACAGAACTATTAAACTCTTCTGAGATAATATTACTCTAGTCTCCCTCTATGGACCCCACTCCCACAGATCTTATTTGGAGAACCTGTGGTCATCAGGGGGAGATTCTATTCATATGTGGTGGTTGTGCCTTAGTGTTGTCCATTTCTGGTCTAAAGTCTGCCAATTCTGTGAGCAGGTGCTTCATTAACATATCCATTAGGACCAATAATCCTTTCTTCTCTCTAAACCTACTGAAAATCTACGTACACGTGAAAATAAAGTCATTTTAAAAATTGCTGTGCTCTTGCAGAATCCTGGTCACACATTTCCCGTCCCCCGATAACAAAAGTCTTTCTTAAAATCAAAGACAATATGCTTATGGATAAGCTAAAAGCAGTTATTCATCATACCTCTACAACCTTTTATAAAGTTTGCACTTCGTGGTTAGACTATGTCATTCTTGCTTCCTAATCTCTGACTATCTTCTCTTCTACTTGTTTTATTCCCATTTCTCTTTCTTTCTATTTTTTTTCTCACTTGCCTTTATCTCTCCTCTTTTCATTATCATATATGATATGTGGCATTGGAGCTTTATCTTTATTTGCCATTACTATTATTAGGCTCTAGGTTTTGCTCTTCAGTTCCTTACCACTAGGTTCTTCAGTTCATTACTCTTGCAGGGTTCTCCGTAGACCTCAATGCTGTACTCTCACACATGTGCAATAGTACAGCAGTGAAGCCGACTCCTGGTGCTGAAGTGCCAAGAGTTGGAGGACCCGCGAGTAGAAGATGGCGGCACCTGTGAGGGATAGGTTCATGTAAGTAGAACTCACCTTTGCCTGCCCCCCGGCCACAGGATCTTCAGCGGCACTGTCACCGTCAGGGGTCTTTGCAAATTCTGCTAAGTTTCAATATGATGACAGTGCCACTTTAATTCCTAAATAGCAGAGAATTGATCAGTGAGACTGCAAGGGCAACCCTTTTCAAGCGTTTTTTCGTAAAAATGACAAAATTGTGTATCCCCGAAAACATGGTGGATATGGTAACCCTATATATGTCATAATCTTGTGCTGGAATCCATTTTAAAAATGAAACTAGCTTTGTACTCTATAACTGATAACATGTGATTGTCCTTATTTAAATGAAGATTAGAAAAATAAAAAGACAGCAAATGCAAACAGCACGTGGAAGGTGCAGTGATAAGATCAAAGAAACCCTAGCCTTAAAGCGGCAATATCCCCACCACCACCCCTCTCCCTCCTCTCAAAATAAGTATTTCATAAAGATAGAATTTTTATGAAGTTTTCATATTGACTGTGTTGGAATTTCACTCCAACCCAGTCAAGAGATATACTTGGAAAAAGTAGGGACTACTTGCCTCATTATTTTTCTTACACCTGACACTTCTAGCCACCGAGCAGAGCTACTGCCATCTAGAAGTATCATTCCTCCCCAGCCGTCACCACTGATGCCTGCAGGGAATTGGCTTTATCTGTGGAGGATCCTGCGGTCTCAATGCCTTACCTTTGCCTGCCCTCTCCTCCGCCCCCCCCCTCCCCCCCCCCGTCCACTGGACCCCAGCGATGATGTTACCATCGGTTGTCTTTGCAAATTCTGGTGTCTTTGCCTGAATGCTAATTTTAACAAAAAAATAACATTAGAGATATATAATGTGGAAACATGTATTTGGGAAAAGTAATGCTTTTGGGGGTATTTGTACATTGCTCAACCTTCTGTCTCATGATTAATTATGATACACCTTCTCAATTGTGTTATTTTTCATTAAATACACTTAAAATGTATCCAATGAAAAGCTCCACAAAATACAGGGGGGGAAAGGTTTGTTACTTTTCATTGTTTTGCTAAGTATTTTAGTATTTTTGCAAATTTTCATTTTTTTTATTTTTTTTTGCATAACAATTTGCACAGAGTATGAGTAAATGGATACAATTAGAACTTTCTCAGCCTGGCCTAAGACTGTCATATCTTTTTGTAATTGTACCCTTGTCTTGAAATGTCTCATTTTGTTTCTGTCACTTGGATTTTACATTCAAGATGATCTTGGCTCCAATGCTCCCAAGGTTACTGAAATATTTTAATACACTGTGGATGTTATTTTTGGCTTCAGATTGATTGTAGTGTTCCGTGTGGTTAAATTATATAAAACCACTAAGCTAGCAATCTTTAAATAGTTTTGGTTAGGATTGCAAGTGCTTTAAGGCTAATTCTTATGAAGTCAAAACAATGGAAACCAACAACTGTCTCCTTATCAAAGTCAGTCTTCTCCAAACCTTAAAGGACCACTAAAGTCACCCAGCCCACTTTATCTCAATGAAGTGATCTGGGAGCTATGGTCCTTTAGTTTTAACCCTGCAATGGAAAACATATCTTCCTGACTGCCATTAAAAGTACTTCCCCTGCACTGACTGAGTAAAACTCAGTTATCTGCCACGGAAGCACATAGGAAAGCATTAAATTCTATGCTTTCCTATGTGATGCACTTGGAGTTCACTGTGCTTGTGAATCAGTTTTCCATTTGCCTTTATGAGGAGCACTGCGGTGGACATTGGGTTGAGAGCCAGATGACATTGCAGGAGATGGAGAGGTTGGCAGCACCAAAGGGAGTCTCAGTAAGTAAAGGTAAGTAAAACATGTTTCTACTGAAAATAGGAAGGGGGAGACCTAAAACAAATTTGCAAATTAGGTAACACTTTAGTGTTCCTTGAAGCAAAACGTATTGTAAGACTGCAGTGTGATAATACGTTGTGTTGCTTTTTTGTATCAATATGAATATGTGATGGATTTTAAAGCAACTGGAAAGTTGTAAATGTTTCACAGAATGCAACATACCGGTTCAGAAAGAGGATAGTCTCCAGGCCACTTAGCATGTCAAACAGTATTTCCTTGTTAGGTAAGTGAGGGATTGCGGTGGCTTTCGTACATTGCTATTGCACACTTACATTTTGCAGTTTCTTTTTCAGTTCACTAAAATCTCATCTCACGATCAGCAGCTTGTAAATTCTGGGGACATTTTTGTCAGGCTGGAAAGTTTCCTGCACAATAGCAGCTTAGATCTGAAGCAAAGATATATGTTGTGGCTTTGTGCATAGGTCCTGTATCTGGCTAAGGGTTGTCATCATGCAGTTTGCGACTTTAGTATTATTTGTGATTGTGGGGCAGAATAAATTATATGATACTGTGCTTTTAAATGTGCACATGCTTTTCCATCATCATTTTCAGTATGCAGTTTGTTTACAACCATAATCTTTGGTTAGCTCACATGATGATGTGTGATGGATACTTGTGCCTCAAAGAGGAACTGTCACAATTCTGTAAGTGTCAGTTCCTTAATCCTTTACCATAAGAGATACTGTAGGCATTAAAACAACTTTAGCTTTCTATGCCGTCTGCATTTTAATGGGCCTAAAAGCACCTTAACAGTTTTTGAACTCCTGCAGCCCAAGATACTCACCTACCCTGGTGATTTGCTTCAAAGGGGGCTACCTGACAACCCAGGAAGACCCCCTCCGGTAAACCTGGCCCTCATTGAACACAAATATGAGTGTTTTAAAACAGTAAAATGTACTGATTATATCATCAGTGAAATTGCAGTTTTTGTGTTAAAAATGCAAAAAAACTATATAAACACTAATTTTGGCCAGGGTTTGTAAATAAGTGGCTACTAAAAAAGACTGGACATACCCCCTTTTGAATACCCTGGGTTGTCTACTTTTTCAAATGGTATGCCATGATGGGCGTCATTTTTATTCCTGGGCTGCCATATGGTCTCAAATGCAAAATAGGCCCAATTTGGCAAATTTCAATCTGCAAAAATGAAAAGGGGGAAAGCCCTATATTCGACCCTGTAACTTTCCAAAAATCCATAAAACCTGTACATGGGTGATACTGTTGTACTCGTGAGACATCCCTGATCTCAAATATGTGTATTTTATTGCAGGAAAAACTAAAAGTATTATGACATTTACAGTTAAAATGCCACACAGTACTTGGAAAATAACAACATTTCTTAGTTTTTCAAACTTTTTTTTAGATGTTACTCATATTAAATTATGTTTAATATATAAATAATTCATGTGACATATATATATATATATATATATATATATCTCCTGAACAAAATAATATGCAGTAAGTGTGGGTGTACTTAAAGGGACACTATAGACACCAAAACAACTTTAGCTTAATAAAGCAGTTTTGGTGTATAGATCATGCCCATACAGTCTCACTGCCTAATTATATGTCATTTAAGAGTTAAACCACTTTGTTTATGCAGCCTTAGGCACACCTCACTGCATGTGACTTACACAGCCTTCCTAAACACTTCCTGTAAAGATAGATTAAATGTTTAAAGTTCCTTTATTGCACATTCAGTTTAATTTTTTTAATTTTTTTCTCCTGCTCTGTTAAAGACCCTGCAGGAGCCTACTGTGTGTGATTAAAGTTCAATTTGCAGAGTAGATTATAAAAACTAAAGCAAGTTAACATCTGATTAAAAGTAAAACCATTTTTTTCCATGCAGGCTGTGTCAGTAACAGCCAGGGGAGGTGTGACTAAGTTTGCATAAACAGAAACAAAAGTGATTTAAAGCGGCACTGTCACACCGCACTTACCTTCTCCTAATCACTTCGTATTCTCTTCCTCTTTCCTACTCTGTCTTTCTGTTTTTTATCCATTTTGAACTAAAAACATAAGACAAAGTAGGGATTACTTTGTCTTATGTATTTTTCCTACATCAGATACTTCTAGACCCTGGGCGGAGCTACCAATGTATAGTAGTGTCAATCTCCCCAGACATCACCAGTGACAGCTGCAGGGAATTGGCTCTGTCTATGGAGCGTGGGATCCTCCATAAACCTCAGTGCTGTACTCTCGTGCATGCGCGAGCGTATGCAGAGACGTTGGCCCCTGAAGGAGCTGAGGAGACCTGCCAGAAGAAGATGGCAGAACCTGCACAGGAGAAGTTAGGTTCAGGTTAGTAGAACTTACCTTTCCCTGCCCCTCCCTGGCTTTGGACCCCCAGTGGCGATTTCACCGTCAGGGGCCTTTGCAAATTCTGCAAAGTCCCCAGACAGCGATCGTGATTGCTTGTATGACTTCACAGTAGGAGAATCATACTTTTTTAAGCATTTATTGTTTTTATTTTATTTTTTAAAAATGGAGTCCGGCAATCTACAACAGTGGTTTTTAACAAGTGTGCCACAAACACATTGACTACAGGAATGTAACAGGCTGTATGGATCCCTTAACGTGTTTGTAATAGGTATCAGCATTTTAAAAAATTGCATCATACGCTCTGGTCATACCAGGCTAGACTGGCAAACAACCTAAAAAAAAGACACAACCCATTGCTAACTTTTTAGTTAATTATTGGACTTATTATTGCAAACATTTCCAAATATTCCTCTTACATTACCCTACAGGATACAATGCTTTGCTTTGAGCGCAGAAGAAATATTTGTTGACGAAAGGGCCTGATATAAACTTGTGAAATAATGTCACATGGAAATGGCTTAGGCTGTTGGGCTAACTTCAGGATTAGTACACTAGGGCTTTTGTTACTGTGCTTCATTCAGTCCAGCTCCTTAGAGATTAACTATCACATGACAACTGTTTCAGCAATATCTGCAATCTATTATAAAAGAGAAGTTCCTGTAAGTCCTAAATGCTTGTTAGTTTGGAAACTGTGATGATAACATATGAAACCTTAAAAATTAATTTAGAGAGTTAGAATAGAATGTTCTATTATATTGTAAACCGGATCCCATTCCAATCTGAAAGTATCCATCTGCCTTGAAACTAGTTCTTTTCCTACTTGAGATGTTACTGGTTTTTGAAAGATAAGTCGATACAAGAAAGCAAGTATTAAACCAAATAAAGTTAAAAGGTTACTCCAAACAAAAAACAGTATTTTAGAAAAACATTGTTTTTGGTAAGAGTAACCCTTTCTACCCTTCCCCCCCTGCCCCCCAAAAAAACCTAAATAAAATAAAATAGCTAAAACTAACCATCATTCTGGCTCTGATTCAAAGTCCCCCCTCCGCCACACTGGTGTCTCTGCCAGTAAAGGGGAGAGATGTCTGAGAGAGCAGACTAAGTTGAGGACAGAGATGGCAAACAAGCACAGAATTGACATTAACCAGCTTGTAATTCTTGCTTCAGGATGGCTAATGACGCCCTTCGATGCGGCCAGTGTTGGAGTTACACCTACGGCAGCAGAAGGGTTAAAATCTGTGTGTGCAGGGTCTCATAGCGAAGCGCTGCACATGCAGACTCATCATGACCACTTCAAATCAGTGAAGTGGTCTTGGTACTTGGAGTGACCCTTTAAAGAAGATAAAATCGTAGGAATACGAGAGGGGGAGATATAAATGATTGAGTACAGATAAAGGGAACCTTGTTCATTCTTTTTAATTCTGTATAATTTCCATCAAGCCTAAACTCCTTTCTTTTTAAATAAGGCCTATTATTATTATTATTATTATTATTATGTTATTATTTATATAGCGCCAACAAATTCTGCAGCGCTTTACAGTGGGTGGACAAGCAAACATGTAGTTGTAACCAGACAAGTTGGACACACAGGAGCAGAGGGGTTGAAGGCCCTGCTCAATGAGCATACATGCTATAGGGAGTGGGATAAAGTGACACAAAAGGTAAGGACTAATGACAGTTGCAAGAGAGGAATCAGTCGGGAGCTATTACCAGTTTAATTAATACGCTTTTATGAAGAAGTGGGTTTTTAATGATTTTTTGAAGGAGTGGAGACTGGGTGAGCATCTAACGGAGGAGGGAAGTGAGTTCCACAGGAACGGTACAGCCCTCGAGACGTCTTGAAGGCGAGCATCAGAGGTGGGAGGATGGACAGAAGATAGACGTAAGTCTTCAGCAGAGCGTAAGGGCTTAGACGGGACATACTTGTGTTTTAGGGAGGATAGATAGGTGGGAGTAGCATTATGTAGAGATTTGAAAGCAAGAACCAGAATTTGCCCTATATCTTACAGGAAGCCAATGAAGGGACCGACAGAAGGGTGACTCGTGGGAGGTATGGGCGGACAGGTAGATGAGCCTCGCTGCATTTATTATGGAGTGTAATGGCGCAAGTTGGGAGCACGTAAGAACACTGAGAAGCGGATTACAGTAGTCAAGGCGAGAAAGCACAGTGGAATGGACCAGCACCTTACTCGCATCTGGCATTAAGTAGGGTCAGATCCGCGCAATGTTTTTGAGATGTAAGCGGCAGGATTTGGCGATAGACTGAACATGAGGCATGAAGGAGAGGTCGGAGTCAAAGAGAACACCTAGGCAGTGAGCCTGCGTGGTGGAGCTGATGGTAGCAACGTTGACTTGGAGGGAAACAGACACAGGAGTAGCAACACTTGAGGGAGGAAAGACCAGAATTTCAGTTTTGATCAAGTTGAGTTTAAGGAAATGGGCAACCATCCAGTTAGAAACAGCAGAGAGGCAGTCAGAGACACTAGTCAAGAGGAACGGGGAGAGGACAGATTTGCGTGTCATCCGCCTAGAACTGATATTGGAAGCCAAATGAGCTAATGAGTTTACCAAGGGAGACAGTATAGATTGAGAACAGTAGGGGACCAAGGACTGAACCTTGGGGGACACCAGCCCCCCCTCCCGTTTGGCTGGCCCCCCCAGGCAACATGCGGCTTCATAAGGGAACCACACGAGGGGAGCACCTCCCCCTTGCCCTCTGCGTAGGAGCGCCAGGTATCACGTGACTACCCGGTTCTCAGCTTGACAGAGACCCAGCAGGGAGACAAAATGGCAGGGAGGGGGCCATCAATGTTCAACTTGGCTCTGTGAGTAAAGCAACTGGCTGTTGCTTGGGAGGGAGTTATGAGGTGGGAGATATACAGAAGAGGGAGGGGGGTTTGGCATGGGGAGATATATGGAAGGGGGGGATTGGTATAGGGAGATATATGGAAGGGTGGATTAGTATGGGGAGATATATGGAAGGGGGATTGGTATGGGGAGATATATGGAAGGAGTCTAGCATGGGGAGATATATGGAAGGGGGGATTGGTATGGGGAGATATAGTGAAGGTGGTGGCATGGGGAGAGATATGGAAAGGGAATATTGACATGAGGGAGAGATATGGAAGGGGGTGTTGATATGGGGGAGAGTCGAATGGATAAAAGGGGGAATATGGATGGAAGGGAGACATGGGGGGGATATGGATGGAAGGAAGGAGAGACGTGGATCGAAGGAAGACATGGGGGGGGGAATATGGATGGAAGGGAGGAGAGACCCAAGGTGTGACAATTTAGCTACCTTGCTGAGGTTTGCGTAGGGACTAAGGGAGAGAGCAGAGCGGACATCCAGACAGTGACATTACTACTGAGACTGTAACAAAGTGAAACTTTTGAGTAAATGATGTGTGTGTCCAGGATTACATACTGTGTGCATGAGAATGAAACAAGTAATTTTAGTTTGTGTTGCTCTAGGATTCACTAACTTTTATACAGGTTACATGCAGCACAGATAACCAGTTACATAATTCTATCTACTCATCAGGGGTTGTTACTATCACACAAAGACAAACACAGTCCCACCGTACACAGCCAGCCCAAAACTATCACAAACATGAGCAGTCCCCATCACAAACTGACCGCACAAAATGATCACACACAGCCAGCCCAATGCTAACACACAGTTTCCATCACATGTACACCGCTCAATACCATCAAACACAAACTATTCCTATCACACACAGACAACCCAATACATCACATGCAGTGCACATTACAGTCAGACAGCCAAATATATCACACACAATTTGTAGCCATTACACTCAGACATTTCAATATGCAGTCCCCATTACACCCAGACACCCCAATACACTCAGGTCATCGGTCACAACCAAGATATTTGTTAGTTATGAACAAAAAGTAGTAACCCCAGTAAAGACTCTTGTTTGTAATATGGTGCAGGACCGGACTGCCCTAAGGCCGCTGTGAGATGCTGCTGCAAGAATGTAAAAGAGAGCAGTCCCTCAGCCAATTTGATGTTTCCTTTGTTGCCGCTAGAAATCTCATATACGGCATCTTTTATGCTGTGTGAAGTCCTAGGGCAAATCCTGTGAGTGCAATCTAAATGTGGCAAGTCCTGTGAGTGCAATCTCAGTGTTGGGTTAAGTCCTGGGTGCTGGGTAAGGTCCTGTGAGTGCAATCTAATTGTTGGGGTAAGTCCTGGGTGCTGGGGCCAGTCCTGTGAGTGCTAGGGTAAGTCATGGGTGCAAGGGCAAGTCATGTTAGTGCAATCTTCATTCTTGGGTAAGTCCTGGGTGCTCGGGCAAGTCCTGGGTGCTGGGGCAACTCCTGTGAGTGCAATTAAACTGTTGAGGTAAGTCATGGGTGCTGGGACAGCTACTGTGAGTGCAATCTCAGTGCTGGGGTAAGTAAGTCATGTCAGTGACACATACATACATACAAACAGACAGACAGGCACACATACATACAGACAATACACACATACATACAGACATACACACACACACACATACTAAATGTTTGGATGCATTTTAGGCAGCCATGACCCAAGAAGGATCTCTAACAGCCATCTGAAGTTATCACTATGCTGTAATGTAAACACTGCATTTTCTCTGAAAAGACAGTGCTTACAGCAAAAAGCCTGAAGGTAATGATTCTACTCACAGAACAAATTCAATAAGCTGTAGTTGGTCTAATAACCATAGTGTCCCTTTAAGCTACCAAATATGAGGTCTTCTGGTAAACAAGATGGCTGCTCCCTGTCGCCTTGTTTTAAAATTGCTAATAACAATTATATAGGCTTTTAACTGCTAGTTAAGATCAGGTAATTGTACTATTTTATTTATCAAGAGACTGTGCAAACTGTTCCAAATGTATTTCACAACCTGCTTTTCTACCACCATCAAATACATATGTACAACACTCAGGAATAACAAAAAGATTTAAATCCCTATAACACATTTTTATTTGCTTGGTGTCCGGAGTGTTCTCCCTTTGAAGTCTGTTGAGTACAGTTAGCAGCTTTGTGAAAGCGTTTTAAGAGTTAATAGTTCTGTTGGTTGTTTGCCATCTCCTAGCTGCTGGATTAGGAAATGAATGTTTGTATGAGCCCAATCTGTTCTTGCTATGCACAGAAATGGAAAAGCTTTGCTGGCTTCTACGCACTGTTTGTTTCCATAGGGTTTTGGTGACATGGTTAAGAGTGGAATTTTTCAATTGCTGTATCTGTACGTAGACCTGCTCCGAACACCTGTCCCGCCATCTGCTTTCTAAATGTGCACTTAGTGAGCTGACTCTGCGTTTTGGCATGTTGTACAGCAGGAAATTTTAATGATGTACATTTAATATGTTTCCCAATTTGGAACCTATAGGATGCATTTGCATGTATTATTAAACACAACAAGCCTAACATAAGTGTTGGGTTTCTGCAAAATCTTTGTGAAATTAAACTGTATGGGGACCTTACAAACTAGTGAAGGCATGCTTCTCAAAAAAGTGTATTAAAAAGTAATTGAAATGGGTTGTCCCCTACAGGGATCCTATAAGTATTTTATTTATTTTTTTAGAGTACTGCTACAGTCTATGTTCAATCAGGAAACATAATTAATTTTCTACCTCAAAACCATTGCTTTACTAAGTGGTAAATAAAACTATTTTAAAAAATGACCACTACATTTTAGTAAAAAAGGTATATGTTTATGCTACAATGAATGTCAATGCTATATTCCAAGACTACCGTAAAGTGAGCATCATACAACAAATATTATTGTCAAAATTACCACTTTGGATAAAACTGACCTTCCAGACAAGGAGGCAACATTTAGATTTTTGTACCACAACTACTCTAGCAAGTTGAAATGGTTTTGGTGCTTAGAGTAACATTTTAAATTTTAAAACAGTTAAGTCACACCATAACCACTAGAATGTTGAAGTGGTTCTGGTGCCAGAAGCCCCATGCTGATGTTGCACTGCACCTGTTGTAACAAGTTCCAAACTCTTTTTAAAACTTATCTGGGTGCCTGTGATTAGTCATCTTTTTCATTAGAATCATTGTTCAGTTTCACAGTAGCTGGTAAAGCCCTGTTATGAGACTTGGATACCTCACAAAAACTTAACTTGAGTAAATTTGACCAGGTTACCGCATGACAGCTAGGCGCAACTTGGATTAAAATTCCCATCCATTAGGAGCACACATGGTTTAACGATGAAAGGGAGTGTGGGAGGAAAGGTAGAAACTATTTGTACAGGTCTGGTAGATGTCATTATGGAAGAACCGTACGCATACCATCAAATCTTCCTCCAGTCTAAAATCCCTTAAGAGATCTCTGTCAATATATTTCAAATCAGAATACACCAGGAATCATGGCTGGTTATATTTTTTTTTCCCTGTCCTGTGTTAAGTTTATATTTGTATATTTTAATATTATTTTGTATTTGCAATATTATATTGTAACAATGCAATGTTTGTGGGCCCAGGACACACTTGAAAACGAGAGAAATCTCAACGTATCCATCCTGGTAAAATATTTTATAAATAAATAAAAGTTATTTTTAAATATTTTCTAACATCTGGCACCTGAATTAACAATTGATGTGCAATATTTGTTGTAATAATGCCTTTATGTCTCTGTATAAACTGATCATGATTACAAGTAATGTGGTAAAAGCACATTATTAAGTGCAATGCCTTATTGTCTCTATGGTTTCTGCCGTCAGGAACAGGAAGCACAGTGGTGATTATGGTTTGGTATACAAAAGCAATGGAAATATTGGAGCCACTCAGAAGAGACATACCTGTCAAGATGGACATCTCTGTGGGTACCCGCCATGTCCAGGAGATCAGTGGGCAGTCTGTGGTGTTTGTGGCCATCGCTTTCATTACAATGATGATCATCTCGCTGGCCTGGTTAATATTCTACTACGTGCAGCGCTTCCTGTACACTGGAGCTCAGTATGGAAATCAGGTAGTTAAGACAGCTGGTACTGATGTTGAATTAACTTGGTGGGTAGATTTCCTGTTTCACATATAAAAGGACATGTTTTATTCTGAAATACAACTTGCAGCCCTGCCAGTTGGGCACACAAGGTGTATGCAGGATATTGTATTTGAGAATTGGGAGCTTGGTGGATTTATTTTGGATTGTTGGTAATTTAAACTTGTATTTCCATGTTTAAATTTACATCCTCAAATATAGGTACCTTTGTGGATGTCAATTTAAATATGACAGCAGGAGCTTAAATTACCAAAATTCTTGTTCTGAGTCTCTTCTTTATGATGTCCTTTAGCTGTCACTCATTGCTCTAAAACTCCGTACCTCTTTTGTACTTTACTCAGTGCTTTGTACGCTTTACAATTGTGAAATGGTCCAATGCTCTAAGTAAAACAGGCATTAATATGCGGCATAACATAATCCAAGAGTTTATTTGTAGAACTGACATGGTATAAGTGGTATTTCTACTGGCAATAATGTCCTCTTTGTTTTGTTCAAGGCTAACCGCAAAGAAACCAAAAAGGCAATCAGCCAACTTCAGCTGCACAGAGTAAAGAGAGGAGAAAAGGTAAATGTCTTTGACTTTGTTAATGTAACGTATACAGAGAGAACATGCAGGGTTATTTACTAAATTCTGAATTGTAGCAAATTAAAAATCTGAATGTCAGTATTAAGACTAAACTAGCTGATCTGATATAATTCTTCAACACATCTATAGTCATAGCTTGGCTGTTTTAGTGTATGTTTTGCCATTAAGAGTTCAGTTATCTAGTGGGTAATTACATACCTGTACCAAAATACTTAGGTTTAAAGTGTAATTACAGTAACACTGGGTGATCCCCTTCCTCCCATAACAGCCAGGAGCCTGCAATTATTCTAAGTAGCATAAATAAGTGTATCGGGCAGACAGCGACTAGGAGCTTCCAGCAGAAATAAATTCATACTAACACTTAATAGGTTAATACTTCACCTATTTGATGTCGGGCATCAGCATGCAAAGTATGTTGACAGCAGATGTTGTGTGCCTCTGATCCTATGAAATGTATTGAATTCAATGCTTCTCATAGAGAGGCATTGGATTGGTGGTTTTTGTTCATTCGGCAGTTGTGTTCATTCGCCACGTTTCTTCAGTGTTTCTATAACTTCACAGAAGGAGAATCCTATTTTTTTACACTTGTTTTTGTAACAGGATATATTGATCCCTTGACATGTTTGTAATAGGTGACAGCATTAATATTCTTAATTTGGCCAGAAGTACACTTATTTCTCTAATAAGGCTTCAAGTAAATGTAATATTTATACAGTGAAGTATTTGATCCCCTGATGATTTTGAACATTTGCCCAATGACAAAGAAATGATCAGTCTATAATTTTAATGGTAGGTGTATTTTAACAGTGAGAGACAGAATAACAAAAAAATACAGAAAAAATACATGTAAAAAAAGTTATAAGTTGATTTGCATGTCAATTAGTGAAATCAATCAGCAAGATTTCTGGCTCCCAGGTGTCTTTTAGACTGGTAACGAGCTGAGATTAGGAGCACTCTCTTAAAGGACCACTATAGTGCCAGGAAAACACTCTCTTAAAGGACCACTATAGTGCCCTGAGGGTGCCCCCACCCTCAGGGACCCCAAATATACCTACCATTAAAATTATAGACTGATCATTTCATTGTCAGTGGGCAAACGTTCAAAATCAGCAGGGGATCAAATACTTTTTTTCCCCTCGCTGTAATGTGTTGATAAAAGTTAAAAGAAAAATAACAGTAGGTGGAATTTTTTCTTATCTTGAAGTGTGCCTCAGTCGCAAAATGCTGTGAACCTCTGATCACTGTTCGAAGGAACACATCATACTTAAGGGGACACTACAGGCACCCAGATCACTTCATCTCATTGAAGTGGTCTGCGTGCAGTGTCCCTGTCCCCTCAACTCTGGTTTGAGAGTAACTGCAATGTTTACATTGCAGAGTTAAGACAACCACTAGACAACACTGCTGTTCAATTCAAACATCATTTTATAAGGTCACTGTAACCTATTTTGAGAGTTAAAGGACCACTATAGTGCCAGGAAAACATACTCGTTTTCCTGGCATTATAGTGCCCTGAGGGTGCCCTTACCCTCAGGGTCCTCCTGGATGGAGAGGAAGGGGTTAAACTTACCTATTTCTCCCGCGCCGGGCGGGGAGCTCTCCTCCTCCCCTCCGCCTCCTCTTCGGCTGAATGCGCATGCGCGGCAGGAGCTGCGTGCGCATTCAGCCAGTCTCATAGGAAAGCATTTGCAATGCTTTCCTATGGACGCTGGCATTTTCTCACTGTGATTTTCACAGTGAGAAGCACGCAAGCGCCTCTAGCGGCTGTCAAGAGACAGCCACTAGAGGCTGGATTAACCCTAACATAAACATAGCAGTTTCTCTGAAACTGCTATGTTTATAAAAAAAAAGGGTTAACCCTTGCTGGACCTGGCACCCAGACCACTTCATTAAGCTGAAGTGGTCTGGGTGCCTATAGTGGTCCTTTAAAACTTGCCTTTTTAATAGTGATGTCTACTCGGATTTATTTCACTCAAACATCCAATACAGAATTATTCTGGGTACTTGTGTAAATTCTAATTCTTAATTCAATGTCACCTACCTACACATGAGTTTTGTATTCCGTAATACCTGTTGAAGTGGTGTTCCATTTGTTTCTAAAATAGTGGACCTTACCTCATCATGTTTTGTTTGCTTCATGTCGATATCTTGCAGTTGTTTTTAAGAAGTGAGAACATATTGCGATCGATTTTGCTAAAATTTTGAGTATAGTGCTTCCATTTAATGGATATGTTGGGTATGATAGGAAGTAAGACACCCAATGTAGCGGGGTCCTCGTAGGTTAATTCATTTTTAAGTGATCAGTTATTCACAAAAGTGAGAATAGTTAGTTATTCAAAATTAAATTACAAATTTAAAGCCAAAATAGCTGAACTGGTAACATGCTCCAAGTATTTTGGACAGTTTGGCTATATTTTGGTTTAAATGTTAACGTTCACTTTGAATTCCAGCCAGTATGTGTGAAGTGCAGTGTGCATGCCCCTCAACTGTCTTGCGTTTGGCAGGACAGTCCTGATTTGCTGTCCCACCATTCTTCTTTAGTGCCCTGGTGTTCCCAGGTGGGGTGTCGCTGAGTAGCTCAGCATGAGTGCATCATTAAATACGCTCACTTTGTGCAGCAGGCACTAGGACCATCTAGGGAGCGCTTTACAGCATTCCCTGTACGGTCCTAATAGCTGGGGGCTGGCCATGCTGTTTGTCAGGTATGGGTCGGCACCTTTTTCAGGCTGGCCTTTTCAGATATTTTGACATTTTTTGGCACAATTTATTAAATCTATAGCGTTTTTCATATGCTGCTCCTTTTGTGCCCTAATTGCTATTTTTCCATGCAGGCCATTTTTCGCCGTTGAGACTCGACCAATTTATTGAGTTTTTTTTTACTCCGATTAAAAGTCATCTGCTTTCTAATGCCCAACAATATATATTGGTGCCTGTGCACACACAGCTACTAGTAAGTCTCTTTCAGTGGTTTCATACCCCACCTTCCCATCTTACATAGTATTTCTCATTGAAACCTCTTCAGCTTACTTTCTTTGGATACTGTGTAGCTTTGATATTGACCTACCAGTAACCCTTTAAGTAATTATACTTGTCTGGTACAATTGTGATGTATTGTATTATTGTCTGTTATATATTTACAAAAACGTGGATACTTACGCTTTCTGACTTAAGCTGTAATTATAATGGTCCACATTCTTTATTAACACTCTTTTTTTCCACCACACTTAATTTTGCAGTCTTTTTTAAGACCGTGTGCGCTGTTGTGGCTTATTTTCTATTTATAGCATTGCAGTATTGTGTATGTTTTTCTGTTCTTTGCTATTTCATATATGAGTCTGTATATACTTGTTATGTAAAAAGCAGAAACACAGGGGGATAAGTTCAGAAAATCACTTTATCACAACATTTTTATTTTAGCGTTCCACTGTTTTCTTTCCTTTATATTCTCCAAAATGTAAATTTTTTTTGCAACCAGATTACAGACCACATATAAAAGACACTTTTCCAAACACTAGATTAGAGAAGGGAGAAGGCACACATGCAAAAGACATTGCAAATAAACCGAATGTTTATTGTGGTTCAGTAAATCTGCCTTGGACCTTCTCCAATTTGCACACAGTCCTTTACTTTGTTGGACTTTTCAGAGCACTTTGATAAATCTCCCCCAGTGTGTCTGAATGACGAAGTCTCTTGATGGCCAGTACTTGAATGCTGTAGTGTACTGGCATGGATGCTTAGTGTGTGTGTGTGAATGTGAGGGAGTATTTGCATCAGATGTCAGCGTGTGAATGCAGGCATCTACCGGAATGAATGGTTTGACATGCTGAATAAGTTCGTTGTTGGGCAAGTTAGATTAGAAACATCAGTCATCATCTATAATTAGTGTGTTTGAACCAGATAGTCAGTTTCACGACTACAAGCAAAAGAGGACAACCTACAGCCCAGTCAAACTGACATTTTTTTTGCTACAGTTACTGTGCGTGTCGTTTATTATTACCTATAAAAGCTTAATGCACTGCAATCATTTGAATGATAAGTTCTATAAACAAGTGTAATTAACACGGCACAACATTTACACCAGTCATTGTGTTATACAACGCTAAATGCTTTTTATTGCTCTTAGAGGAAATGAGATCTAAAATGACATGGTATAAAAAGGATGTCAGATCTGGAGACTTGTCATGACTTTGCTTGCCATGTTCTGCCAGCACTGATGTATGACTGTTCTGTAAGGATTCAGTGTGTGATTGAGGCACAAGTTGACTGAATTTAGACAGGCCTGTACAGCCGTCAATATATCAGGACATGCAGCATTCCTGCAACACAGGATGTGACTCATACAATTTTCCTCTAATTTTTTCCGGCAGTGATCCTTATGAGGTGAGATGTAATCAGATTAACATTTGTATTTTCTTTTTCTTTTTTTATATAGGGAATAGATATAGATGCTGAAAATTGCGCGGTGTGCATTGAAAATTACAAACCCAAAGATGTTGTGCGAATCCTGCCATGCAAGTATGTATTATTATTATTGGTATTTATATAGCGCCAGCTTTTTCCGCAGCGCTTTACAATAAAAGAGGGATTTACCAGATGAGACAATAACAAAATGTAACAGGAACCATAGGTAGTTGAGGACCCTGCTCAAACGAGCTTACAGTCTACTCTAGAGGATCAAAAATGACTTATAGAGGTTTTGTAAGGCAATATGTAATTTAATTGTGGTTGTCAATTGTGTAATTGATAACGCACCAGTGACCATGGTGGAAATTCCTACTAATTATTATATTATATTCTTTTTAAACAAATAGATGCTTGCTTTATTTTTTTGTGTGTAAAGGCCCAAATATTATTATTTCCGAGTTACTCCAATCCTTTTTAATGAATATATATTTTTTAAATTTAAAATGTCCTGTTGGGCATTAGTAACCCTTTAAGTTTTAAAACCAAGAAGTTTTATCTTTTACATTCTGAAAAACAGTTAAAGGTCTATTCCATCCACCATGGCCATTTCAGTGATTTCAAGTGGTCATGGTAGTAGGAGTATGTATGTGCAGTGTTTCAGCTTGAGATATGTTACACCCCCAGCACACGTGACACTGGCAGCCAAAAACGCTGGGCTACTTAGTGTCAATTCTTAGCATATTTAATGTGCATGCTGCCGACAGATGTTAAAATCTCTGCCAACAAGGGAAAGCTAGCTTTTCCCTTCTACCTCTGGCAGTTTCTTGTTTCATTAAACACCCTCCACCTTCATAATCCCTTCCTCGGCCTCACTATCCTTGCTGGCCCATAGCTCATGCAATTAGTCCAATCACAGGCTTCTATATGAGTAGTCTTTGAATGGACTGTGCATGTCCCCATTGATGTCAGAAGGGGGCATGGAAGTCACGACAGGAGCTTCGCCAAGTACTGGGTTCCTTGCAGAATATTGATTGGTTATTATAACACACTAATAATATGTAAAGTCATGTGATATGTGATTTCATGCTGATCGTGCGCACCCTATGCACATTTTTGCTATACCCATTTAAAGTAGTATGCTGATTTGTGCATGTCATCTGTCAATATGTATTTTGGATTTTATCCCTGATTTAGAACCTTTTTTTTTTTTTTTGTCAATCTCTGTTTTATTGAGGCAAAAAGATATATGGTACAGAATAAACAATAGGAAGTGTCAAACAAGGGGTGTAAAGCATGCACAATGAACACATATTGTTATTGGAAATTCCATCTTAAAACTGCCCACACCCTTTTATATTATCTTATTCTTTCTTTGGCATCACTTTTTGATTTTGAAGATTTTGAATAAACAAATGTATGGTTGTCTAGATTCCCATTTACTGTACCATATACCTGTAATAAATTAACACCAGATATACATAAAGCACTTCAGCATTTTAGCACTTTTTATTTTAGCAGTTTTGAAAAGTGTCGGTTTCAACAGAAATCAACACTTTTATAATTAGGGGCAGAAACACCTCCCTGGATTTCACTTCACTCTGTGGAGCAAACAGAAGTGGCAGGTGTGCTAAGCTTCAACCATGCTGGCTGAGAATGGTATTTATAGTGTATACACTTTATTTTAGATGTTTGTACATTTATCTGTCTTTTTCCCTCTTTACACTTTAGACATGTTAACCACATCTTCTGCTTTCCTTTCAGTCATATTTTCCATCGATTATGTATAGATCCATGGCTGCTTGAACACAGGACGTGTCCAATGTGCAAACTAGATGTCATTAAAGCTCTTGGATATTGGGTATGTAGATCATCAAATACAAATTCATACGGTACATGTGTATGGCATGATATGTACACACTGCAGTCATTGATTAATGTCTACATTCTTCAGCAAAAACCTTAAACCAATAAAATATGCATGAACCAGATGCCTTCTTGTAATGTCTGTGTTCTCCAACAAAGAGAAAGAGAGCTATATAACTGTGATTGGAAGCCCCGTTTTAGTATCTGCATGTGCCAGCTTTTGTTCCTTTTTTATTCCAAGTGCACTGTGTTCTGCGACTTCTCTGTTTTGTAGCACAGTTAGGCAGTGCATGTCTAGTCTTGTGACACTGTACAGATAAGTTCTGTTTCCAATAAACTCTGCAGTTAGCTAGAACAGAAATATGCTTATATTAATGTTTATTTATAATCAAAATAAAAAATGATGACAGTGCCTTTTAATAGCTTTTCAGTGAATCTCACGGCTTAGCTTTGCTCCATGGGACAGCCATTTCGAAGCTCCTTACACATTTTTGGAGATGCCTGGTGCTTACGCACGATCAGGATAAAAGAACCCAAGCCTTTTCTTATGTACTCAGTTTATAGTCAGATTAGCTGGGCTTCCGATCAAAGAGGATTTAAAGATGCCGACCCCCATAGAGAGGGGGGGGGGGGGTAGGCCAGAAACTGAAAACATTTATTTTATTTTGCATGGCATACATAATAATACACATAATGACTATAATACATATACATTTTTTTTTAATAATGCTGATGTGGCCCTACTTGTTCAAATCTATTGACAACTTTTTATGCAATTGAGTGAGTCAGCAAGTAAGCATTTTAGGTAATTTTTTCTCGTTTATACTTGTATTACACCTGTGTCATTAATGTAAAATTTTAATGAGTAAAAAAGGGGGGGGGGATTGCGGTGCACACCCAGAACATGTATTTCTTGGCATTGGTGCTGCCATTAAGACCAAAACATATACAAAATACATTCATTTAAACTTTTGTCACACATAGGTGGATCCTGAAGAAACACTGGACATCCCTGTGCCTGAATCCATGGCAGGCAGCAGCCTCTCTGTTGGGACTTTAAGTGTTGCTCAGGAGGACAACAGGAGTGAAACAAACAACTTACCTAGTTACTCCACAGACGATTCATTATCACAATGTAACAGTGCCAAGGAAGACGCAGGGGAGACTACTGCACTGTTAGGTATGCACATTTAGTGTTTCTCAAATGCATTGGTGGAGGTGATAACAGTAAATATTACTAGTCTCAGGACATCACATAGACCGTTTCTATTTTTCCATTTGCATTAATTCTTATTATTGGTTTTGATTATAGCTGCCTTACTAATCTCTTGGGGTTTCCACTTACAAAAGCAGTCCTCCAATTGACTATTCTGCCCCTTCTAAATAGAATTAAATTTTGGCACCATGTGTGATGTTAAGCCCTGGTATAATATTTGTTTTCAGAAGTTAGAGAAGGCCTTGTCTGTCATAGCTTGATTAACTCATTTAAGTGACATTCTCCACATCATAGATTCATACTATAGCTCATGGCATCGATTATGAAACAACAAGGCTCTAGGTGCTGTTCTCCAGTTTTTGTTTGTCAGTGTGCAGCATTTCTTTGTCTCTACTAGTAGTGTTATGTTTATACAACATGCCACAGCAGAAATAAAAAAGCAAATTACACTTTCCACAGAGACTCACCTTTTTGGATGAGATAGATTCATGTAAATATGTGCTGTATAAAGGCTATTACTGAACTGTCCCATTTACAGAAGTAATTGTAATTCTATAAACAAAATGACAAACGTATAAAATAAATATTTTAATAAAGTACTGTATCTGCTGACGAGGTTAAAAACTTGCTGCTACAATATGGCAAATTCTAAAGCAATTTATTTTGTTATTGTTATGTAGACAGAAATGACACTGGTTCTTTGTACCTGCTCCATATACAACAGCAAACAGTATCACCACCCAACAGAGAAGTCACGTAATATAATTCATGCAAAATATTTGAAAACATTTTAATCAGATTTTCAAAAACGTTTAAGTTGGCAACCTAAATAATGTTATTTTATTAAATAGGGAGTTTTTACTTTTCTACATACCCTTACTTTTGGCAAAAATAAATTGTTGTCCGTGGTGTAGATGTGTGCGTGGATAAACACTTTACCACTTCTTTTTTGCAGATGACCCTTGCAATGAAGATATACCAGAAGAGCAGCTACAGACCTCAGGAAGCCATTCTTCTCATTAACATTCCCTCATGGTGGACATTTTGGACTGCTTTAGAACTAATTTTAGTTTTTATTTCATTGGTTTTAAGAAGCCATGAATGAAAGCTTTTGCTTGAGAAATAAAAGAAAACTGACCCACATTTGTTTTCTACTAATATAAAATCCTTTGATTGTGTGGTGGCGTTTGACAGTGGTCTTACTCATTTTGAAGGTCTGGTGTGTTTCTCCAAGAACCAGTTCCACGTTAATCTTGGATCTGACAATGGATATCTCTATATCAGATAGTTTTGGAACTTCTTACAGTTGGCCACATCATTTTTTTGTGTGTTTGTGTGTGTTTACCAAACATTTGGATGCCACTGTCTAAAGAAGTAGACCTTTTCAGCAAACCAAAAACTGCTGGCGCTATTTTTACTTTATTTTAAAGTAATTATCAGTGGTCATTCTTTTGTGCTCTGCATCACTGTACTAGAACTCTGAAAATCAACACGATCAACAAGGCACTTATTTAATGAAAAGGATGGTGTGTGCAGAGGAAGAGGGTGCATTCACAACTCCCTTCATGAGACACTCACACACTACAGGACTTCAATGATTAAGCTGATGTGTTTTTGTAGGACTCTAAAATCCACTCAGGAATCTGTCTGATGAACCAGGTTCTATTTACTTGGATCCAGCTCAGGAATCTGTGTGCGACGGTAGCAACGAACAAACTCCATCCTTGAGGATAGAACGCACAGCAGAAAGCTTTCTAGGGGGATGGGCATAACCCACAACTCTTGTAACCGTTTACCTGTTAGTTTGACCAAAGGCTGGTGAAATTGTTTTCTTTTTTTTTTCTTTTGTGTTTACAAATGTTAAATATATTCATACCTAAGCAAATATGTACGACATTATATACTGCTCTGAACATACCGTATACAGAAGATGAAATTAAAAAGCCTTTTGATGGGTTCTAACAAATCTAAAGGTGTATTTTGTGTGTTTTTATATTTATTGTGAATATATTAAAATAACACTCCATTAAGACAAAAAAACTTTTTATTAGCAATTTTGTATATTCACCCCAAGAAAACATGCATATATTTGTTTGACTGAATGTTTGTTTTCTTTGGGTAGTATATAAATAAATATCTTGCAAAAGCTGCAGACAGCAATATGAAGTGATTTGTGTGTTTGGAATGTTTCTTTAATATAAACTACTTAGTAACAAAGCTATGTTTTTAACTGCAGGGTTAAAACTAGGGGTACCTGGCACCCAGACCACTTCATTAAGCTGAAGTGGTCTGGGTGCCTATAATGGTCCTTTAAATGAAACAGGAAAAGGAGAAACCCTCATTTAACCCTAGTGGATGCAACATTGGGTGATCCTTAAACAAAAAGAAATGAAATCATTGATATCACTTAAATTTCTCCGCAGTCTGAGATACTGTCCTACTGGGATACCACGTCTCAGTGAGCTCGATTGGTAACTGTTCTAACGTAGGAGGGAGTTGGAGGCAGAGAGTTTCCTAAACAAAATGATGGAGAGAGAACAATTATTAGTGATTGTGATAGTGAGGTCCAAGAAGTTTAGTATCTCTAAGAGGTTAATCTGAGGTTCTCCTCATTAGTGTTCAGGATGGACACAAATTCAGTGAACTCTTCTGGGGTACCCTGCCACACAACCAACACATCGTCGATGTAGCAACGCCATAAATGGATTTTTGAGGTGTATCCTGTCAGAGATTCCAACTTCTGTTTCTCCCACCAACCCAGGTGGAGATTGGCGTACAATGGGGCACAATCCGTACCCATCGTAGTGCCCCTGGTTTGGTGGTAGAACTGATTACGGAATAGGAAGTAGTTGTGTGACAGGATAAACCCCAGAAGTTTCAACAGAAAAGCTGTGTGAGTCTGATACTCCATTCCTTGCTGGTTTAAGAAGTGTTCGACATGTTAAACACCTCTTTTGTGTGGGATGGAGGAGTATAAGGCTTCTACATCAAGACAAATACAAAAAGATAAGTCCTGGGCTCACTGCTATCACTCCTGGGCGGCAGCAACGACCACAGTACACATCAGCTCCAATATATATAGTAAAAACCAAAGAAAGTTACCTGCACTCTCTCCAAAATCCCTATGTATATTTAAACAAATGGAGGTCATTTAGTTACTCCAACGGCCACTGGAGGGAATGCCTGTCTGCCGACGTCAAGACACACACCCCTAGACGGGTCCTACACTGACCCTTCACCTTGCTTCATTGAGCCTCTAGCAAAGATATCTCTAATGAGACAGAGAGGGGTATTTTTTATATACACTACTATATACTTATTAACCCTTAATAGGGAACACATGGGATGGGCGGCATGGAGGCGTTACCCAGACTTCTGAAGTTTCCCATTGGCTAATATGTTCCAGGAGGAGGGCCGAACCCTCCTATATAACAGAATCTAATCCTGGACACATTTGCTCCTGACAAAGGCAGGATTTAATGCTGAAACGCGCGTCGAGCTACTTAGTGTGCCGATGCACTCATTCTTTTAGTTCACTTTTCTATTGAGGTGAAAATAGTTTGTCTAGCCGTTTTTGTTAGCTGCAGCTCTTTATGTTAAACACACAGGGCAAGCTACATAGACTCTTTCAGCTGCCATGATGCAGCAGATAGCCTAGGTCAGGGGTAGGCAACCGTTAGCACTCCAGATGTTTTGGACTACATCTCCCATAATGCTTTTACAGCCATAATGCTGGGAAAGCATCAAGGGAGATGTAGTTCACAACATCTGGGGTGCCGAAGGTTGCCTATCCCTGGCATAGGTGATTAGGTTGGATAGCTCTAGCCATTTCTCTGGATGGCCTCCTAGCTACGGAGGGCTATTTGCACAGCTGGTTTTGGAGTGGGGTTTGGCTGCCATTTGTTTTATTGTGGGATTATGCCTCCATTCAACTAGATGCATGTCTACTCCCACTACTCTATCTGAGGGGTCTTATTCATAGAACCCCACCACCTATTACCTATCTCTGAATATCTTTTCACCTACTGTCCTATACAGGTTACATGTTCTGTATGCTGCCTGCTGTGTAACTGATATCCTGAGCACCTCAGACGTTTTGCCTTTCTCAGGCTATCCTATACATATTGTTTTGTGCATGCAGCACACTTAGGTTTTATATAGGGATTTTTCAATACCTTTTAAACTTATTGATTATTACAACTAAACATTTTCTCCTGCTCTCCTTTTTTTTCACTTTATCTATTTTAACTTTAGGATCTTGTTTAAATAAAGTTTATGATTATTATTTATTTTGTTTATTGCTGTTGTTTGGCCATTACCTTTGAATCATTCTACTTAGGAAGTAATTTCAGTAAGGAGGGTTTCTGCCTTTGTTAGGCAGATTCCTTTACCTTAATTGTATGTTTTTTTTCTATAAAGAAAAGTCATATAATATATGCTATGTTCTAGAACACATAATGGCCAATATTGTCCACAATATATCCAATATCAGCTGTTGAGACAGGCTGACAGCTGAATGGATAACACATTTTGTCCACGTCCAAGGTCCACGGTGGATCCTGCTGTCTTTTGCGTAGACATGAGCTGAAAGAAGACGAATTATATCATACATGTATATATTTTCCACTCCTGTATTTTGTGTGTTCCTGATTTTGATAATGTCTCTATAGTATTGTGTTAAAGCGTGAAAGGTTATTAAGGGATAATATTCAAGAATTATTTGAGAAGAACGTGGTTATCAGCAAAAATCAGCACGGTTTTATGAAGCACAGGTCATGTCAAACTAACTTGATTGCATTTTACAAAGAAGTAAGCAGAAATATAGATCAGGGTGTTGCAGTGGGTGTGATCTATTTGGATTTTGCCTAGGCGTTTGATACCGTTCCACACAATAGATTAGTGTTCAAACTCAAGGAAATTGGTGTAGATTAAAATTTGTGTTCTTGGGTAGAACATTGACTTAAATATACAGTACAGAGAATCGCCATTAATGGTACATTTTCAAGCTGCACAGAGGTGGTAAGTGGTGTCCTTTAGGGTTCTGTTCTGGGACACCTTCTATTTACCAAGTTTACCATCTTGAAAAAAGCATTGAGAGTCATGTTTCAGTGTTTGCAGATGAGACCAAACTCTGTAAAGTAATACAATGAGAGCAAGATATTACTTTGCTGCAGAGAGATTTAGATAGAATGGGGGACTGGGCACTCAAATGACAGATTACATTTAATGTAGAAAAATGCAAAGTTATGCACTTTGGGATAAAGAATGCACATGCAACTTATACCCTAAATGGAAGCGAATTAGGCATAACATACGAGAAGGATTTGGGAATTGTTATAGACAACAAACTATGCAACAATGTGCAATGTCAGTCGGTAGCTAAGGTCAGTAAGGTATTGTCATGCATGAAAAAGGGTATTAATTCTCAGGATGAGAATATAATTTTGCCTCTTAATAAATCACTGGGAAGACCACATCTTGAATATGCGGTGCCATTTTGGGCATCTGTTCTAAAGATGGGACCCTTACTTAATAAAAGGGAAGGAACATTTTAGCTATGAAGAAAGGTTGACAAATTTAAACCTCTTTAGTTTAGAAAAACATCACCTCTGAGAGAATACGATAACATTATACAAATATATCTGGGGCCAATAGAAACCATTGTGTGGGAATCTATTCACAAACAGGACTATACATAGGACACAAGGTCATGCGTTTAGACTGGAAGAAAAAAGATTTTATGTCAAGACACGAAGGCTCATATTGCTTAAAGGAACACTATAGTCACCTAAATTACTATAGCTAAATAAAGCAGTTTTAGTGTATAGATCATTCCCCTGCAATTTCACTTCTCAATTCACTGTCATTTAGGAGTTAAATCACTTTGTTTCTGTAGCCCTAGCCACACCTCCCCTGGCTATGATTATCAGAGCCTGCATGAAAAAAAAACTGGTTTCACTTTCAAACAGATGTAATTTACCTTAAATAATTGTATCTTAAATCTCTAAATTGAACTTTAATCACATAAGGAGGCTCTTGTATGGTCTAGCAAGCTATTAACATAGCAGGGGATAAGAAAATCTTAATTACATGTATGCCCCACATAGCCAATAAAGATAGGCACCATGACCCTTAGACACCTAGACCCCACACATACAGGGGGGGGGGGGATCACACCAGGTCCCTGGGATAGAGAACAAGTAGGAACAATGGGTGGAAGCGCTAACAGGGAAAGGGAGATCTGAGATTCAGACCCAATAGAGAGGGGGGAACCTAGGTGGGTACCACAGAAATGCCGGGGAGGGGCTGACACCCACGGGAGGGACTCTAGAAGTAGGTGAGGCCCATAGCGGGACCTCGGGACGGGATCGACCTGTTTCCAGCTGTTAAATAATATACTCAGTTCTCCTAAGTTATGCTATACTGTTCAAGTTATTTGTTTTCTTTTCTTGTTGCTTAATTACCTGCACTGTACACAAAAGGTATGCAGTTCATGGCTGTGATGCTTTCTTGAGTAAGGCTCAGGCAACCTGAGCAACACAGTCGAGCCGGATACAAGCAGTAGCCTCAACTCCCACATGGGAATTCAACTCTACCTGGTCACTACGACCCCCCACAACTGACTCGGCCTGTAAATTGGATCGGGCCTAGGGATCTTACCGACCATAGATGGACCGGACGTACCCTGGAGCAAAAGATCGATCTTGGGTCATTGTTGTCTGACCACCCCTGACTTTACCAACCCACCCCTCCTCACACCGACTACCACCGACAGACTCGCCCCACCTGACACATACCCCACCCCCCCTATTATATCTAACTCTTCCCACCCCTCATCTCACCCCCACCCTTCCCCCTTCTTCTCCACCCTGATCCCTCCTCCCACACACTGCCGCAATGTCACGGAAATTCCAACCTGCACCGCTCAGGTTCTGGTCCAATAACATAAGAGGCCTAAACATCCCTGAGAAGCACACACAACTTCTGCGGACGCTGTGGTCCCAGAGGATCTCCGTGGCATTTCTGCAGGAGACCCACTTTAAAGATGGGTGCGCTCCCGCGCTACAAGATAAAAGATTTCCCCAGGGCTTTTTCGCGAACCACCAGGACTCCAAAAGATCAGGAGTGGCGATCCTTTTTGCGGGGACGGTGCCTTTTCAATGCACCGCCACACAGGTGGACCCACTGGGAAGATACCTCTTCATAAAAGGAACCATAGCGGAACGCCCGTATACCCTAGCCAATGTGTATTGCCCCAATCGGGGTCAACACACATTCCGGGCTCGGGCGATAGCCCGTTTAGAAAAATTCAAGGAAGGCTTACTGATATTAGCGGGTGATTTGAACACTCCCCTGGACCCCCGAGTAGACACATCAAGGGGTAACAGCACCATACCAGACCACTGCATACGCAGGACCAAACAAACAATAGACTCGGCCTGACCGACTGCTGGCAGGCGGTGCACCCTGACAGCAGAGACTATACCTGCTACTCCGCCCCCCACAATCAATACAGCAGGATAGATTACATCTTTATCGCACAGGAATGCCTCCCCCTGCTCATTTCCGCAGACATAGTAATCCAAGGAGACTCTGACCACTCTCCCGTGTCCATCCAGTTTCAATCACCCCTCTTCAAGCAGAAGGAACGCCATTGGCGACTAAATGAAACCATACTATCCGATACAAAATGCTCGATGCTGACCACGCAAGTACTCACCCAATACTTCGAAACCAACACCGCCCCGGAAGTATCCCCATTGATAACATGGGAGGCACATAAATGTGTAGTTAGGGGGCACTACATAAATCTTTGCACGCAGCGCAAACGGGAGAACACCAGACACATCCTGGAACTGACCAAACGGATAACCGAACTTGAAACCACACATAAAAGGGAATTGACAGAAGAAGTTTACCTCCATCTGACCGACGCGAGGAGACAGCTTAGTGACATACTCTTTCAGGAGTTACTCAAAGTGGTACGCAGGTCCCACCGCTATTTTTAGGAGTACTCAAATAAATGCGGTAGACTGTTGGCCCGGACTCTGCAGCAGAGACGGAGGCAAAACCACATTCACAAAATAAAAGCCCTCAACATCATCCACTCGGCTCGAAGGCAAGGAAGGGGTCTAGTCCTCCTTTCCACGGACACTGAAAAGGCCTTCGACTGAGTGGACTGGTCCTACCTAGCGGCTACTCTACAACATATGGGCCTCGGACCCAATATCCGAACCTGGATAGCTGCGCTCTACACGTCACCCACGGCACGAATACGAGTTAACGGCGCCCTCTCAGAACCATTTCCAATACGAAATGGTACACGACAGGGGTGCCCCCTGTCCCCCCTGCTGTTCGCCCTCTCTTTGGAACCGTTCCTGGAGGCGGTCAGGACGGATGGGGGAATCGCGGGGCACACAATAGGGAACACGGAGCACCGGGTGGCGGCAAATGCCGATGACCTGCTCTTCTTCTTGTAACGACCCCTGATCTCCATTCCAAACACCCTAGGCCTATTCCGACAATTCGAGAGGATCTTAAATCTAAAACTTAACACCGAAATGTCGGAGGCCATGAACATCTCGGTCCCCGCTGATCTTGGGGCGCATCTACGTTCCCACTTCAGATTCAGATGGTGCGGCACTAAATTGAAATACCTTGGCATTTGGCTGACCAAATAACTTACACACCTCTACCAGGCAAACTTTGCCCCAATCCTCGCCTCCATACAGGCAGATATGAAAAAATGGACAGACCTCTACATCTCGTGGTTCGGACGTATTAACGCTATAAAAATTAATATCCTCCCACGCATCCTGTATCTTTTCCAGACAATCCCGATCGCCATCCCACGGGCTTTTTTTTTCACGCCATTTCCACCGCAATTAGACACTTTGTATGGAAGAGAGGAGTGCCAAGAATCAGTAGATATCAACTAGAACTACCCAAACTGCAGGGGGAAGCGGGACTCCCCTCGATCATCGGCTACTACCGAGCAACCCATTTGCTGAGGGTCACTGACTGGCACTCCCACCCGACGGAGAAGCTGTGGGTGCGAGCAGAAATAGCACAGGCCGAGGGGAAAATACCCTCGGAACTATGGAGGACGGGAAATACACCTAACGCCCTCAGCACTGGCAACCCTCTGATAGACGCAACCCTAAAGGCTTGGTGCGCACTCCATTACCCTCAACAGCTGACAACTCACAACAGCCCGCTCACACCCCTCACCCATAACCCAGATATTGGAGGAGGACTGACACCGGCAGACCTAAAAAATTTCGGGCGGACAGACTGGTCCTATATACACCAATGGTGTAATAACGGCACCCTAAAAACCTTATCCAAACTAATCCCAGATAATGCCCCAACGATGCTCGACTGGTTCCAATACCACCAGGTCAAATCCTTCTACAACTCCACAACGGCCAAACAACAATTCCACCGAGACCCCACATACATTGAAACAATATGCATCAATAGGCGACATATGGAAAGAGGGATCTCGACGCTCTATGCACTGCTTCTGGAGGGAGAGAACAGGCCACCACCGAAATACATCGTCAGATGGGAGAGAGAGACGGGGGAGGTACTCGATGCCCAAGAATGGGATAAGATTTTCCTACTCATGCACAAAAGTTCTATCAGCTCGAAATTTCAGGAGATGAGCTACAAGCTCCTAACTAGCTGGTACAGAACCCCTGATGCACTACATCGCATGAACCCAGACAATGACGAGAAATGCTGGCGATGCGGAGCAGAGAGAGGCACTATGATCCACATATGGTGGACTTGCCCAGCCATCACCCCCTTCTGGGAGATGGTAAACACCAAAATACGGGAAATATCGGACCCGGAGCTCCCACTCCAGCCCCTCCCCATGCTACTACACCGCACCATCATGTCACTGAAAATCTTTAAAAAATCCCTCACAAGACATTTGCTGACAGCAGCTAAATCACTGATACCCACCCTGTGGAAAAGGTCGACCGCCCCCACATTCCAACAATGGGTAGATAGAGTGGGAGAAATACATGCCATGGAGACTATGACAGCAGCCCTCCAGGGCCGCTCGGAGAAATGTCATCTAACCTGGACCCCCTGGATCCTATACATCATGGCAGAAGGCCCAGCCTCATGAAAAACTACACTCAAATCAGGAACAGAACCCCCCCTTGCTCCCAATCCTTCCCATGCTTCTTCTCAGCTAGACTGTACCCCCTTCTACCTCTTATACCCCCCCATCCTCTTGACCACTTCCTGACTAGACCACCCCTCACCATGTACTAGACTAAGACACTCAATCCAAGAGTAAATGTAAGAGGGAGCTATACCAAGCACGGACCTGTAGAGGGTCAGTAGATAGAACCCCAAAAAAACAAAGCAAAGAGATAGATACACACAGGACGCCCCAAAAGCCTAAAAAATACATGACCCAAAGGCAAAGATAACCGCACAAAGGACCACACCACTTCAAGCACCAGGATCAGCCCAACAACACACAGGCAACACTCCTACCTGGCATACATACTCAAGGACATATTGAACACCCAAGCCCCATCTATAGCATCGAAAAACCCAAAACGGGGGGTATGATACTATGAGAGCCATAAGACATACACCTATACCGACTGGTGTAAATAGCAATAGACACTATGCATACCCTCCAGTCCTCAACTAACTCGTGATATGTAAACACGAAAATAAGCAATGCTATGTAACTGTGAAGGTTTACTACTGCTTCTGTACACCCCAAACGACTGTTCAACTTCCCTCCCTCTATTCCCTTCTGTAAACCCCTCCTTTACTTGACAAAAATAAAAAAAAATGAATAAATAAATAAAGATTGTCAAAAAAAAAGAAAATCTTAATTAAACAGAACTTGCAATAAAGAAAGCCTAAATAGGGCTCTCTTTACAGGAAGAGTTTATGGAAGGCTGTGCAAGTCACATGCAGGGAGGTGTGACTAGGGTTCAACTCCTAAATGGCAGAGGATTGAGCAGTGAGGCTGCAGGGGCATGTTCTATACACCAAAACTGCTTAATTAAGCTAAAGTTGTTCAGGTGACTATAGTGTTCCTTTAACCCTTTCTTTACTGTCCATCAATAGCAGCAAAGAATACAAACAGTAAGAAAAAATGGTAACCATAGTGATAGACCACTCCCATACCAAGTCCCAGTATAATAGTCAGCACCTCCCCACACAATTCCTCTTTCTTTGCTGCTACCAAACAGATAAGTACATGACTAATTTCTTCCATATTGTCATTGCCTTATTGTTATGTATACTATCTATTTGCATTAATTTTTTTGTTTCTTATACCTTTTATTTACTGTATTGCTGTAGTTTCATTTTTACTTATATTTCCATATATTTTATGTTTCTATACTTTTATCCAATTGTGGATTTTATATTGTGTGTTTTCCTTTGAGCCCAGGGTTCCAGACCTCTTTAGGGTATTATTATCTGTATCCCTATCACTTGAGCTTCCCCTGTTGCTCTTATCTTTTCTCCATTTGCCTTATTCTCTCTCTGGCTGTCTGTGACTCCATTGCTCCTGTCTTTTTGGCGCCCTTTGCGCCTGTTTTTCTCCATTCCGTTCCGCAGTTTTTTCATGACTGAATCATGACGTTCGGCTAAATTCTTCACGAAATCTTACAGTTCGTTAGTTTCACTGTCACACAGCCTTGTACGCCTGTTTGCCGCGTTCGGCTAATTTTTATACAAACGGCCAGCTAATTAGTCTGTTTTCCCCTCTATTACATTCGTCTATTTATTTTCACGAATTCGTCTCTTTTTTTTTTCAATTTGACAATTATTTTTTTTTAAGTATATATGGGGTACAGAAGGTAAGAGGGTTAGGGTTTGTAGCAACATCACCATCATACATTTCCCATCGATGTAATACCTTGTTATACATGCTCAATCATCAATATTTATTGCCTCCGAACGTTGTATGTGGCCGGCAGTACTGTCTAACTGGTGAGGTGTGCGTGGTTTGTCCTGCTTTACTGCCTCAATTGTCTGTGTGGCCCCTTACTCTGAGTCTCCTTAGTTCTTGGTGCTCCTTTGAGCTCAACCTGGTATGTGAGGTAAGGCTACTACAAGGGGGGAGGTGGTTGGATGGGGGGGGAGGGGGAAGGGGGGTTTGCTACTTTTCTCATCTAGCCCCAGAGGCTTTTCCCTGGTGAGCCTCGTTAGCCCTTAGGCTCACTTGGTTCTTTTATGTCGTCTGTTGCGTGGTATTAGTGCTTCGCCTTTCTGCCTGGCGGCTAGTGAGTATTCTAGCTGTCTCCCTTTGTTAATGTTGGGTGTCTACTGACACAACTATGTACAGTGTGGGTGTCCGCTCCTCTGGTCCTATCCCTTAGGGGTTCCGTGTGAACTTCCCGGTAGATCTATGGTCGCCTCTTTTGCTCCTGAATCCCTGCTGCTTGCTATTGTGTGGCTGATTTGTCACTGCCTCTCCTTGCTTCGTCATGTCTTGCAAGGAACTTTTCCCACTCATGTTTGGCTCCTGTTCTATACTCTTGTATTGTAAGTCCTGTGTGTATCCTTGTCTCGTAATCTATGTTCGTTGTGATTTGCTTAATCACTGCGTCTATGCATGGGGTATCTGTCTGTTTCCACGCTTTTGCGATATGTAAGTTTGCTGCGATTAGTATGTGAAACATTAGGAAGGCTTGAGTTTTTGGGAGTCTATCTAAGTTCATGAAAAGGAGTCCACATTCCGGCTCTAGTTTCCCCGTTCGATGTAGAGCAATTGCAATTATGTTGCCTATTTCCTCCCAATAATCTGTGATAAGGGGGCACTTCCACCATATGTGGTACATCGTTCCTTTCTCTCTCCCACATCTCCAGCAATTCATAGACGTATTGGGGTAGATAGTTGCTAGCCTGGTCGGTACCATGTACCATCTATACTGTATTTTACGTATTAATTCTAAGTGGGAAGCACATCTGGATCTGCCCTTGTGTGCTATGAACGCATTTTGCCAGAGTTCAGCTGTTAGTGTTTTGCCTATGTCTGTTTGCCACGTTGCTTGGAACTTCTCTCTATCCTCGTCTAAGGGGTCTGACAGTAACTTGTATATGTTTGAGATCAGTTTGTTTGGTACCTTCCTGGTTATGTAAATTCCCTCAATGTTCTTTGCCTTTTTAGGTGTGGTAACCTCTGTGTCATGTTCCAGGAGTGACTTGAGTTGGAGGTAAGAGAACAATGATTGCGGCGGTAGGCCGTATCGGTTCTGGAGGTCTGGGAATTGCATTAAGGTGTTATTATGATAGAGGTGTTTGACTAACGTACAGCCGCCTCTTTCCCATGGTTTGTAGTTGAATGTGGGGTTAGCTATGTGTATGCTCTGTATCGGGGTTGCTAATGACCATTTTTTTGTGTATCCCAACTGAGGTTTTGTGGCATCCCACGTCCTCAGTAGGAGTGATGTGGTATCGGGCATACCTGTGGCCTTGGGGCGTAAGTGGTGAGGCATCCAGAATAGGTGGTGCAGCCCTTTTGGACATGCCCACATCGTTTCTATGTCTACCCACTGCGGTCTATCTTCTACCTTGTGTGCCAGCATCACCGTTGCTATTAGGGTCGCCTTATAGTATGCACCCACATCTGGTAGTCCTAAACCCCCTGCTGTCACTGGTTTCCGTAGTGTTTTAGTTGATACTCGGATTCTGCGGTTTGCCCATATGAATCTGTTTAGTGTTTGTTGGAGTTTTTGGATATATGTGTTAGGCAGTGGTATCTGTAATGTGCGGAACAAGTATTGCAGTTTGGGCATCACCATCATTTTAATGGCTGCTATCCTGCCCACCCAAGACAGGTATTTGTCCTCCCACGTTTGTAAAGTGGCGATTATATCGCTCTGTAATTGCCCGTAGTTGTGTTCATGGAGTCCGGCTATTGTCCTAGTTATTCGTAGGCCCAGGAAGGTGATGTAGTCATCCCTCCAGTCGAGGGGGAATGTGGCTTTTAGGTGTGCTGTTATGTGTCCTGGTACCCCTACCCCCATTGCCTGCGTCTTTGCGACATTAAGCTTATAGTACGATTGGTCCCCATACAGTCGGATCTCCTTCAGTAGGACGAATTTGTCTCTTTTTGACGAACGTGTGTCTCTTTATTTGACAAATTATTTGAATTTTGTCGCGAATCCTGCGAGATTGCCGGCGGTCATTTTCTAACATCCTGTCTTACAGTCTCTTTCCTATTCCTTGTGTCCTCTTCCTATTTGCCGGTCTGGGCCCTGGTGAGCTTCCTAACTTTACCCTCTATAAAATATAGCTAGTCTGGGGTGATTAACTCCTGCTAGCCTGTTCTATCTCTGTTATTTTAGTGTTTAGCTTTCAATTCCCTGCAGCATATATTACTATTTTATATTTGGTGTCATTGGGATATCTCACAGCAATTTTATTATGCCCAAGTCCAAAGTGCCTGCCACCCCTCTTCTCCTTGGGGAAATGGATATACCCCATGTTTTGGAAAACCCCTCTGACAGCTCTGGTTCCCCTTCCTCTGCTGGTGACCCTATGTCTGTACCTGAGGATGCCCAATCCCTGGCACTACAGCGCTCCATTTCAGACACCATTATGGCCGCCATGTGCTCAATGTCCTCTGTCCTTTCCCAGACTATTTTGCAAGCCTTAATGGCACGCCCTTTGGCCGCAGAAGGCTCGGCCACGCCGACACGCTTAAAGCGTCCTCCTTTAAGCCCTACAGGGGATGTTTCAAGAAAGGCTACGGCCAAATCCAGGCACTTAAATCCCCATGCCTCCAGAAACATTACGACTGGAGTGACTATATCCACCCCTGATAGTGTGCCTATGTCACGCAAGAGAGCCTTTCCGCACCAGGCAGAACAGGCGCGACAGTGGAAATGTGCTAGAGCACAAAAGGAGAGGGACTCCGACTCAGAAATCGGGTCTTGTGAGGAGGCTGATGCTGAGTCCGTATGTGACTCCAATGATGAGATTGGCGGGCAGGACACTGACCCTTTTGCCCCTGTTGGTAATGAGGGTTGGTAATAAGTGGCTCTCACAGCGATTCCCCCGCTACCGCGGGTTCCGCCCTCATGGATCCGTCTGGGGAACCTATGTTTGATCCGGATGCTCTCCATCACCCGAGGTCAGCAGAATGGCTCCCAGTGGACCATGTGGCTAAATACCTTGAGAACTGGGTACGGCGCCCCCTTAGCAAGGTGGCACGCAACAAACGCAGGGCAGAATGTCATAGACCCCTTATTCCCAGTAAAGTCTGTGAGTCCCCAATTGTTGTTCCAAAAATGACCCAAATTTTTTCCAAGTTGGGATGGAATCCCCACAAGGGAATCGATTCCGCTTTAAAGTCATGCCAGGACAAACACCCGGACATTTTTGGTCCTTTGGCAAACCTGTTTGACCTGGCTGAACTAGCCAGAGCCGGAAACAGGCAGGTTGATAGCAGGCAGTGTGAACACCTCCCTGTCTATAGAGCGGTGTAAAGCCATTCTCTTTAAAATTGAGCCTAAACTCGCTAACCTCGCTCTCACGGAGGCGGGCAAAGACGCCCAGGGCCTGTTGTTTGGAGAATCCTTTATAAAGGATCTGGGGCGCTTTGTGGGTGCTTTTACAGCCCTAGACAAGGCTCAATCCTCTATGAATAGGGTATTTCAGGGACAGGTCTCTACCAGGGCCGGCAGATTCAGGGACGAGGCTCCTACAACCAGAGACCATCCTACCAGGACACGAGATATCAGTCCCCTTTCCAGGGCCGGTGCAAGGATTTTTGCCGCCCTAGGCAAAAGAAAGATTTGCCGACCCCCCCCCCCCCCCCCCCGCCGGGACCTCGCAATGCCCCACCCATATGATCTGCCATATGAACTAGTGCCAGTGCTGCACATAGTGTGTGTTTACATTAAAAAGCCTGCAGGGACAAACTATAGAAACCAGAACAACTTTATTAAGCTGCAGTGGTTCTGGGGACTAAAGTGTCCATTTATTGTGAGGTAAATTAGAGATTAGTGTCACTAATAATATACTAGATTGCCTACTTACAATCAGATGAGGATGATGATGGGCTGTGGCTGCAGTCTGGCTCCACTGGTCTGGTGTAGAACAGGATCTCTGGAGGCTGTTTGTAACTGTTGTCACAAAATTCAATGTTCTGGGAGAACGGGAAGCAGCTCAATTTTGTGGGGCCTCTTACATAGCTCAAGGTCTGGGCCCCAGGGCCTGACGGTGAGTATGCCCATAAAGCCCACCCATAAGTCCACCTACATGAGTCCGCTCACAGGGAGTAGAGTGTGTAGGGGATGTGTTATGTGTTACTGTAGAGGATCTAATGTGTGTGCTTATGGAATGTAGTGTATAGGGATACCAGTTTGTGTAGGTGATGCAGTGTGTTTGTGTGTAAGGGATAGAAAGCAGTGAGTGTTTGTGTATACGGGATGTATTGTGTGTTTGTCTGTAAGGGGTGCGTTGAGTGTGTGTAAGAGATGCATTGTGTTTCTGTGTGTGTGTAAGAGAAGCAGTGTGTGTTTGCATGTGTGTGTAAGGGATGCATTGTGTGTTTCTGTGTATATGTGCAAAGGATGCATTGTCTTTATGTGTAAGGGTTGCATTGTGTGTTTCTCTGTGTGTAAGGGAAGCATGTTGTGTTTCTGTGTGTATAGGGATGCATTGTGTGTGTGTGTGTGTGTGTGCGCGTGGTGTGAAAGAGCTCCCTGTCCTGCCCCCTGTCCTATAGAGCTCTCCCTTCCATTCCTTAGAGATCTCCCCTGCCCCTTAGTGGTCTCTCCTCTCCCCCCACCTCCCTTAGTGGTCTCCTTTTCTCCCCGACTTTCCATTAGTGGTCACTCCTCTCCCCCCACCCTCCCCTAGTGGTCTATCCTCCACCCCCCTCCTTTAGCGGTCTCTCCACCGCCCCCTCCCCCCCTCCCTCCCCTACGTTCTCATCTCCCACCCCCCGTGTTCTCCTCTTATTCCCCCCTCCCCGTGTTCTCCTCTTCTTCTCCCCTGTAATCTTCTCTTCTTCTCCCCCCTCCCTGTAACCTTCTCCACTCCCCCTCCCTCCCTGTAATCTTCTCCCCCCCTATAATCTTCTCCCCCCTCCCCTATAACCTTCTCCACTCCCCCCTCCCTCCCTGTAATGTTCTCCCCCCTCTTATAATCTCCC
>OW240912.1:259715636-259768967 GCA_933207985.1 Pelobates cultripes
GGACTGATAGGAAGTGCACACTGAGTGTGCACTTCCTGTCAGTCCGGCCGAGTCGCGGACCGGAAAGGAGCTCGGCCACGCTACAGAAGGGCAGGGGAGGTGAGGCACTGCGGCAGCCGCCTGAGCGCTCTCTATAGAGCGCTCAGGCGGCTGCAGAATTTAAAGGGCCGGCGATGGGGGCGCAGGGCGCCCCCTCCTATATGGCGCCCTAGGCGGCTGCCTAGTTCGCCTTATAGGAAGCGCCGGCCCTGCCCCTTTCTTCCCCTCTCGTGGAAGACCATGCTTCAGAGGCTTCAGAGGGAACCCCGGTTCCAGACGCCCTTACGGTAACCTTCCATCTACCTCATGGTTTTTCCAATACCTGTGTAGGGGGCAGACTCTGTAATTTTTTCCAAGCCTGGTCAAACATCACCTCAGATGCCTGGGTTCTGACCACAGTGAGGGAGTTTCACATAGAGTTTGTCGACACCCCGTGTCACATTCCTCCCCCTCACCTTATTGTACTTTCAGGGACAGACCGCGCCTTAATAGACGAGGAGCTGTCGGCGCTCCACAAGAAGGGGGCGATAGAACGGGCCACAATGCCCCCACAGGGGTTCTCAGCAACATCTTCCTTGTAGAAAAGAAAGGCGGGCAGATGCGCCCAGTTATCAACCTCCAGGCCCTGAATATTCTGGTGCGCTACCGCCACTTCAAGATGGAGAGCATTCATCTTCTGCGGGATTTACTCCTGCGGGAGACTGGATTGCAAAATTAGACCTCAAGGACGCATACTTGACAGTCCCAGTGACCGAAGCATCCAGGGACTTACTACGCTTTCTCTGGAAAGGCGACACTTGGTGCTTCACATGCCTCCCGTTCGGGCTCTCGTCAGCTCAGTGGTGCTTCACCAAATTGATGCGCCCTGCCATGGCTTGGTTGCGCAGTCGAGGAGTACGACTGATAGTCTACCTGGACGACATCCTCCTCATGGCACATGACCATTCGGTCCTCCTGAAACACCTACAGTGGATGATGGATCTACTCTCTCGCCTGGGTTTCCTCCTCAATTGGGAGAAATCCTGCCTGTCCCCTTCGTGATGCATGGAGTTCCTCGGGTTCAAGGTAGACTCAGAAGCGGAATCTCTCAGCCTCCCTCCGGCCAAGATACGAGCTATCCGCAAGGAACTACGCCGCGCCCTAGCATGCCCCCAGCTGTCGCTGCGTCATCTGGCACGGATCATTGGCCTACTGGCCTCCTCAATTCAGGCGGTGTTTCCAGCCCCTCTCCATTATCGTGCCCTCCAGCGTCTGAAGAGAGCACATCTTCGCAACGGGGCATCCTATGCTGTCTTGGTTTCCCTGGATGCGGAAACCGGAGACGAGCTCACCTGGTGGATCCACAACCTATCCGCTTGGAATGGCAAGGCCATCTTCGATTCCCAACCGGAATTCACGGTGGATTCAGACGCAAGTCTCCACGGTTGGGGTGCCCAGTGCTGCATCCGACTGCGCATGGACAACATCTCCGCAGTTCGCTATGTCAATCACATGGGCGGCACGCATTCAGCTATTCTGGCCCGCTTGGCAAAGGACTTCTGGGCCTATTGCTTGGCCAGGAATCTGATCGTCCAGGCGGAATACCTCCCTGGTCTCCACAACACCCATGCGGATTAGAGTTCACGCTATCTGTCGGACAACAGCAATTGGAAATTGGATGTAGAGGTGTTCTCCACTACCTCGTCTCTCTGGGGACCTTTTGCCATCGACCTCTTCGCTTCCCGGCTCAACGCCCAACTACTTCGATTCTACAGCTGGTGCCCAGATCCAGCCACGGAGGCAGTGGATGCCTTCCTGCAAGACTGGAACGACTAACCCATTTATGCCTTCCCTCCATTTGCCTTGATTCCTCGGATTCTACTCCAAGGCCAGATGGCAGACTTGGTCCTGCTGACTCCATTCTGGTGGACCCAGTCATGGTTCCCACAGCTCCTGGAACTGGCGATAGATGTACCCAGACTTCTGCGGGACCCGTTGGGCCAACGACACCCACTCCTGCTAGATGGCTCGTTGTTGCTGCTGCTCGCATGGAGGATTTCTGGGGCCCCTGGGAAATCCAAGGAGTTTCGGATGCAACTCAACGCCTCCTGGCTGACGCATTGGCTCCCGGAACTAGACGATCATATGGGACCTCTTGGAGAGCTTGGACTGGCTGGTGCCTGGCTCGGGACTTGGATCCCGTTTCGGCACCTGTGACGGCGATACTCCAATTCCTCACTTTGTTATTCGAGGCTGGTCAGGCATATCGCACGATTAATTCGTATCCAAGTTTTCCAACTACCCCGGCGTTATGTCCAGTGACCTGTTTGAGAGAATATGAGCTACGAACGAGTGCCCATCGTTCGGTCTCGTCACCTCAGCTCTTTCTCTCGATTCGTCAACCCTTCGCCCCCGTGTCCAGCACTACCTTGGCTCTTTGGGTGAAGTCACTGGCCGGCGTGGAATCATCCATATTTAGCACTCACTCCGCACGAGGGGCTTCAGCCACATCTATGGTGTCTTCGGGAGCTTGTCTGGAAGACCTGATGAGGATGGCGGACAGGTCCCGCGAATCCACCTTCAGAGAATTTTACTATCGGCCTCCGCCACATGTTTTCTCTTCTGTTATTGATCAGCTTTAAACTTGCAATATGGGCCTCCGTGTCTTGACATAAAATTACATGATTTTGCTATTTCATGGCGAAAAGTCATGATTTTATGAAAGACACGGAGGTGAGTATTGTCCCACCCTATTATTTTTCTATCATTGTATTCCCCCAGAGTTATATCTCTGGTTGGTAAGTATTGCACTGAGTTCAGCATGGTATTGCCTTTTTATGTGCATCCGTACTGTTAATGTTATGTTTGCCGGGTGGTGGTTTCTTTTATCTGATATTAGGGGCACCGTGTTATTTCAGTATATCAATACATTATGTCTGGGCATGAGCAGTTGGTTTTAGTACTGATTTAACGGTTGAGCTCCTGTTTTTATGTTTTCACAGGTTGTAGCAGTGCTGTTGGTGCTGTATAGAGATCCTTACTTCTTCCCAAGACTTCACCACGTTGGCTGGAGATGTTCTTCACCACGACTTCACCACATTGGATAGTGCTGTGATGGACTCCTTATCGTTGACGCTTTGTCACTTGTTGATGGTTTAGTCCCAGTTCACGGATGGTTCCTGATGAGTATCCGGCTGGATTTCGGGACGTTTTGTTCTGCTGTGTTCTGGACTGTTCATCGGTTCCTGTTTGCTGGTTTGGTGTCGCATCTCCAAAGAAAGAGGAATTGTGTGGTGAGGTGCGGACTATTATACTGGGACTTGGTATGGGCGTGGTCTATTACTATGGTTACCAAATTTTTTTTACGGTTTGTATTCTTTGCTGCTATTGGTGGACAGTAAAGAAAGGGTTAAACAATATGACTTTTCGTCATGAAATAGCAAAATTCTGTAATTTAGTTTAAGGCAAAGGAAAGAGGTTTTTTTTTTTTTTTTTTTAACCGTAAGAATAGGGATGTGGAATTCTCGGTCTGAAGAAGTGGTTTTATCAGAGTCTGTACAGATGTTTAAAAAGCAACTAGATGCATGCTTGCAAAAACATAATAGTCAATGATCTAATTTTTCAACTATAGGGAAATAGCTTCTTGATGCAAGGATAAATAAGATTTTTTTTATTTATTTTTTTCTAGTTAGTTGCAAAATTGGAGGTACTTTCAGTTAGGGTTTTATTGCCTTCTTTTGGATCAACAGCAAAAAAACAAATGTGAGGAAGGCATGTGTTTTTTGTTTTTTTTTTTAATTCTTTATTTTTAAATTTTCAAGGTGAGTACAAACATTTGGTGTGTGCGCCCACCATGACAGGGGAAAGGTAAAAAGGTAACAGTTTGTCACATAAAGTAGGGTATACATACAGAGGGGATGCATATGAAGATAACAGTTTATAGTGAAAGTTGATATCGTGGCGTGGTCCGTATACATTTCAATTGCCTGTGAACCACTTTCGTACGGGGTTGGATAAATGCGAGCTGCCCCAAATACCGGGCAGTGCAGGTTGGTTTGTCTGCATTCGGTTAGTGTGTATCGAATATATCCATTAATAAATGACTGCTTTGAGAGCCGGGCATCCATTGTAGGAGTTTGCATGAATTCTCTCTCTTTTTAAAGCCACCATTGATCAGACTTTTTACCAGGGGGGCTAAAATATTGCACCAAATCAATAAACCAGGTCTGCCACCTTCTGGGGCCTTTATATATTATCCAAATACCTCTAAATGATCACATTGCTGCATGGAGTGCAGTGGCCCAGGGTTGTTGTGAAGATTAATTATGCCTATCATGCTGTTCCCTGTGGATGCCACCAAGAACCCATGTCAAAGAGTACAAACCTCATGTCCAAAGTTCAAACCTCCAAAGACATTGTCCTGCTATGAGCAAAACAATGCCTTATTTCCACATCTGCCCCTAAAGAAGGCAGTTCAAAACTACATTTCTTACGATACATTAACCACAGATGATGTATAATAAGACAGGTGTTCCTCAATAGCTGTAGAACCAATCATTTGCAGTCTCTATGTATTGCTTATATTGAAAATATATTTAGCATATTGGCATGCTATTCTAGTCAGAAAGCGTGGACACAAATTAAAATATATATTCAAAATAGAAACAAATAATTGTTTAAGTTGCTGTCCTGTTACACCCTCACATATCTGGGGTTGGCTCATTGGTTACACCTGTACTTACACACTCTGGTATTAAGTTACTCCTAGTGTTCACTCAGTCAGATGCTACATGTGATCTACACGGAGAAACATTTTACACTACACATCCAAACCCCTATGCAACAAACACTCTTGATGACACCACCGCTAGTCTTACTCAGCCTGCTTTGACCTAAGATGACAGAAAGCTTAAAATCCTTCTTCCTATGCCTAGACCTCCTCAGATAACATACTACTATATGCTAACTCAACCTATGCATGCCTGTCTAGCATGTATGATCTACACATACAGAGCAAGTCTCCCTACGGAGAACCATTAATTCAGCTTGTTTCTACAATACACTAAATGTTAAAAATGTGCAAGTTCTATGCATGCCATACTGGTGTACCAATAATATCGCGCTTGTGAAAGCTCTTGTGGCTATACAAGCACTGGTGTAATACTACGCAAAAAAATAAAAATTATCTGGGGTTGGATGCCAAATCCACACTATACACCATCATGTATTTACTGCAGTTAAGACTCACATTTCTACAAGTATATAAACACTTATTTTTGAACTTAAAATAAGTATTTTTCTATTCAAACTTCCTTTAAAAAGTCCTCTATTATTCTGTTATTGACTTACTGTAATGGTCAGTAATTTCTCCGTCACTAATGGTTAAAATTGATTAAGCGATTTGGACATTGTATGCAAAACATGTGACTTTTTTTTAACCAGACAAAGCAAGTCAAACAGTTTAGTGGTTTTCTAAAAACTATTTTCGATGCATAAATAGAACCCCATAAAAATACATCATGGTCCCTATAATGCAAGGCCAACCAAAACAACTTTTTTCATGTTTGTGAAAAAGGACTGTCATGCACTATAAGCTTAGTGGTTTGTTTGTGTGTGCGCATTTTTCTTTTTTATTCCAGCAAAGATTTTTCTTAGATCATATATATTTTGAACTGCATTTCTACTTATATTCCAATACAAAACTTGGCACATGCTTAAACGTATAAGCCAGTCAATGGTGAGCCCCATTTTTGATGCTTTGGGCGTCATTTAGTTTGTGTAATTCCACACATTAAGGCTGTTACTCTCCTGCCTCACTAATACATAATTTATAAGTTATGGTTTGTAAAGCACACACATTTTCTGCTTCACAATAAACACATGCTTCATTTCCACTAGTGTACAATTTGTAAATCACACATGGTTTCTCCTAAAAGTGCATGTGGGAGACATACTAAAAAAATAAATTAAAAAAAATATTTAATTTTTTTTTTTTTAAAGTTCTAGAAGACACAGAAAACCACAAAAGGTTTGTTTCCCTTATTTATTATACAGCTTCTCAACAAACATGTTTAAGAAACCAACTATAAGTGAAACTTTACATAGAACCACACAAGGCTGAATACTTGTAAGTATACTTACACTTCCAAACATCTTACATCTGAAGTACATTTTGATATACTACAAGAAATAAATTGCTTAAAAGCATTATATACAAGCAAAAAAAAAAAATGTATGATCTGTATCTATAAAAACACAGACCTAATGTATTGAGTATCACAAATGGTTGACAAAAATTATGGCAATGGTCTAAAAATGTACGCCATCAATCAGAATATGGTATCGGAGCCTTTATGTGCTGTGACTAACTATATAGGAAATAGACATAATTAAAGCTTTTTTGTTTACACTACCATCATTGTTAATATAACAATGGATTTGAAATTGTTGTATATTTATATCTAGAAGTGTTGCTTTAGGTCAGAAGTGAAAAACCACTCAAGAGCAGGAAAATAACTGCAAATCGTAACGAACATTTTAATTTAAAATGTGTGTTCTGGTTGTATCTTAAAGCCTTCACCTCACTGAAACTCACCTTACAAAATGTTCTGGTAATTAAAAAGGATAAAGTACTTGTACATAATTTGATTTATGCAAGTCAACATGCATCGGTCTGTACAGAAAACCACATCCTCTGATGTTGGTAAATATTTTACACAAAATAAAGCCATTCTTTTTACGGTAGATATGCTTGCTAAATAACCAAAAGACATGTCTAGTTTGGTGAAAATGTTTTTTACAATGTTGTGAAGTATTATGGGCTAGCAATGTTTACTAGCAGTATATGAATTTAAAAAAAATAAAACAAAAAGAAAAACACACAACATGGAAAGCATATAATGTACAAGATATCAACAATCTAAACAGTTCGACTGACAAATGAAAGGTCGGTGCAAGTCCTATTTTGCAGGTTTTGCCTCTGCTGGATTTTCTCCTGTATCCAACGTCTTCAACAGTCTGAACAAGCCAGCAGCTTCTCGTATCCTGCTGAATTCTATGCAGAAAGCCTGGACCTCTATGAACAAATCCTGAACATTGATGATTTTGTTTCTAATCAGAGACTGCAGGAAGACGCACACCAACCTTACCAAGCGATTCTATAAAAACACGAAAATAGTAAGTATCGTTTGCCTTCTTGAGGCATGATCACTAAAACAGCTTTTATAAGAAAAAAAAGAGGGTGGGGGGGGGGGGAGAAGGACATTGTCCTATAATGCATACCTGCATGTACTTGTCTTTAATCTGCTCACATGTAGATATGCAATTGGAGATATAAAGATGAATGAATTCAGGAGGAAGATCCACAGCAGTAGTAAGCCTGGGGGAATAAAATGGTTTAGAGGGTGTTCAGATATTTAAGTTGATTGCTGAAATTATATGTATAACTTGGAATTTAGGTCTGTAAGTACAATTCCCAAACTGCTTAGGATGCCAAAGTAACACTGCCATTTAAAGATTAGCTGTCACTTAAGTAGTCTATGCAAAGCACTAATTTCATTTTGGATTTTGTTGGTGTAGTTGTGGATCTACAGATTGATTAGTGGACGCTGTACATCATGGGGTACAATCAGGAGGGGGTGAGCAGTTCTGATATTATGTGTTTGGAAGTGCATGAGAGAGATTGTGATATGCCTTTAATTATTTACGATTTATGAATTTTAAAGCAGATATCAGTTTGAGGGCTTATTACCCTACGAGATACTGAAATAAAAGTATTTGCCTTGCTCTTTGTAATAGGTCTTGAGGATCTGGAGTAGTCCTGGTGTATACAGCATTTCAGAAGAGTATATCCATATATTTATTTTTTCACTAGGTGTATTTGTGTGTTTCACTTTAGTATGAATGAATACATTTGTTTGATATTATATGCAATGTGACATTCTGTTTGAATAATTTTAGTTAGTTGGAGAACTACCCGATAATTATCCTAGAGGTTCGGGCTCTATATATAGAAATAAGCCCAAGTTAAAAGACTAAAACATGTTTTAAGTGAATTTGTCACAAGTGGTCAGGGTTATTCACAAAAAAGTGAGAATTATTGGAAATTCAAAGTGAATTTCAAATCGAAAACCAAAAATTACTGTTCATAGGGGAGATCTCTTGCTCACACACTACAGTAAACTGAATGAAAAACTTTAAAGGAACACTATAGCATTAGGAATACAAATATGTATTCCTAACGCTATAGAGCCCTAGTCACCATTTAGGTGACTAGGGCCCCGTTCCGCGGCGAATAAAGGGTTACTTAACCATTTATTTGCTTACCTTAATCCGGCGCCGGGCTCCCTCAGGCACTGGTGACATCTCCATCAATGCCAGCTCCCAAGTGGAGACGAATGCGCAGCCAGAGGCGCGGGCATTAAAACCCGCCCATAGGAAAGCTTTACTCCGTGAGGACGTCAAATAAGTGCTATTTACTCTGTGTAAATCGCGGAAGTGCCTCTATTGTCGGTCAGGGAGACAGCCACTAGAAGCTGGCTTAGCCTTGCAATGTAAACACAGCAGTTAAACTACTATGTTTTCAGCTGCAGGGTTAAGACAAGGGTGACCTGGCACCCAGACCACTTCATTGAGCTAAAGTGGTCTGTGTGCCTATAGTGATACTTTAATTGCCTTAAGAACTTTTTGTCCAGCCCTCTAACAGGCAATAAAAATAATAATACTGTTCACAACTGCAGCACCAGTTTGTGCCCTTATTTCATCCTATTGGCCTACAGCGTGCGTTATCCCCTTAAGGACAGAGCCAAATGTACACGTTGTGAACAAAACAAAATGTAAACAAAACCTGGCATTTGCGCTACATGTCTGTCCAACCGTAATACACCTCTTTCATAGTAAATGCACCCACCCTTATTATATATCATTTTATTCAGGGGAAACAGGGCTTTCATTTAATATCAAATATTTAGCTGTGAAACAATTTAATATGAAAAAAAATGGGAGAAAATAAGATTTTGTTTTTAGTTCTACATGACATTTTAACTGTCAATGTCATTATACTGTTAGCCTTTACTGCAATAAAATACACATATTTGTATTCAGCAAAGTCTCACGTGTAAAACAGTACCCCCTGTGTACAGGTTTTATGGCGTTTTGGGAAGTTACAGGGTCAAATATAGCACGTTACATTTGAAATTGAAATTCGCCAGATAGGTTATGTTGCCTTTGAGACTGTATAGTAGCCCAGGAATGAAATTTACACCCATAATGGCATACCATTTGCAATAGTAGACAACCCAAGGTATTGCAAATGGGGTATGTCCAGTCTATTTTAGTAGCCATTTGGTCACAAACACTGGCCAAAGTTAGCGTTAGTATTTGTTAGTGTGTGAAAAATGCAAAAAAACGCCAATTTTGGCCAGTGTTTGTGACTAGGTGGCTACTAAAAAAAAGACTGGACATACCCCGTTTGCAATACCTTGGGTTGTCTTCTTTTGCAAATGGTATGCCATCATAGGGATAATTTTCATTCTTGGGCTACCATAGGGTCTCAAAGGCAACCTAACCAATCTGGCGAATTTTAATGTGAAAAAAATGAAACACAAGCCTTATATTTGACGCTGTAACTATTGAACACACCATAAAACCTGTACATGAGGAGTACTGTTGTACTCGGGAGACTTCGCTGAACACAAATATTTGTGTTTCAAAACAGCAAAAAGTATCACAGCAATAATATCGTCCGTGTAAGTGCTGTTTGTGCATGAAAAATGCAAAAAATTTCACTTTTACTGGCGATATCATCGTTGTAATACATTTTACTGTTTTGAAACACTAATATTTGTGTTCAGCGAAGTCTCCCAAGTAGAACAGTATCCCCCATGTACAGGTTTTATGGTGTCTTGGAAAGTTATAGTTTTAATTATAGTGCTAGCAAATTAAATTCCCTATACCTTTGGCATGGGTTGTCAGGCAGGTCCCGCTAATTGTAATTAAGATACCTAATTATGTAAAAATATTACATAGATATATATGTGGAATTAATATATGTATAATTTTTTTTAAAATATTTATATATATATATTTTATTTCGCTCTACGTGTATTTTGATATAAATATATATTAATATCACAATACAGTTAGAACGAAATAACATCTATATATTTAATTATTTATTTTAAATTTTTTAACGTATTTAAAAAAAAATTATATTATATATAAATATATATCTATCAATAATTATATATATATTTTAATAGTAAAATAAACCTAGACAGTGTATGTGTGTGTATGTATATATAAATATATATATATATATATATATATATATATACACACACACACACACACACACACACACACACATATATATATGATCCAAGTATATAATTTTTTTTTTTTTTTTTTACACTTTATTAATTTAACTATATTTTATTTCCAGGCAGCCCCCGTGCTGGCAATGCAGCAGGCAGCTAACCCTGCCATGTGATTGTGAGGTCCTCCCTGGGAGTCCCCCCAACCGCGATCGTCGGCGACCGGGTAAGTAACAAAAAACCAGAAGGCGTACTACTACGCCCGGCGGTGTTTAGAGCCGCCTAAAATGGGACGTAATATTACGCCCTCCGGTCTTAAGGGGTTAACGTTCTGGTTATTTTTGCTGTGTTCCTATTTTTTTATGTTTTTTTTCTTAAATGTAGCTTGTAATGAAAGGTTACAATAAAATGTGGCTGTATCAATGTCTTGGTATTTCACATTTGCTAGTCAGAGTAGTACCTTTCTGCCATTTGTTAGTAACATTGTTAGCTAGTTTTTTTTTGTTTTTTTAATCTAGCAACTGAAGAAGCTAGAAGAAGAGAAACGTGTCTTGTCATCAACTTTTTTGGGACATCTTTTAAAACAATTTTTTTGTTTTATCAACTGGATGTTTATTAACTTGTTCTAAGCTCCACTGTTGTCACCACTGATTCCCAGGTACAATATCTTTTAACCTCAGAACCGGGAATCTAAAGGCTTTGTTTCCTGGCCTGTTTAAGGTGAGTGGATTAATATCATTTTATCAACTGTGTGCTTTTTATACAGTCTATACTATTGGTGTGTTCTCTCTGTCTGATTTGAGAGTTCGAGTCATTAAATGAAGGTGTGGTGCTGCACAAAAAGCACAAAGACAATCTACTGAGTCACTTCTTTAGGCTCTTGCAAATGTGAGTGGTTTTTAATATCACTTTAGAATATATAATATCACACTTTGGTTTTTTTCTTTTTATACATTATGCCATACCGAAATATTTCAAGGGTAAGGATCATTTTTATTTGTGTATTTTTTTTTTTTTTTTAAAACATTCCACATAAGGCTGATCACTTTTTCTGTACTGTGCAAAGTCATGCATATTCCTTTTGAGTAGTTAAAGAGACAGTATAGGCACCCAGATCACTTCATCTCATTGAAGTGGTCTGGGTGCAGTGTTCCAATCCCCTTCGCCATGCAATGTAAAACATTGCAGTTTCAAAGAAACTGCAATGTTTACATTGCAGGGTTAATACTGCCTCTACTTACCATCTACCTGACAGCCACTAGAGAGGCTTTCTCCAGTTTCACAGAGTTTAACCATGAAACAACACTAGATGCTTTGCATGAGGACGTCCAGTATCTTCAAATCCTCCATTGAAAAACATTGAATCGATGTTTCCCTATGCGGGAGGTATAATGTGCACGTGGCGCTAGCCTGATTGCCCATATAGATTCCTGGCCGGTCAGTTACTCTAGATATATGATTATTTACACCTAGATTTGCCACAAACGGTAATGCACTGATCATGTCCCAGTTATATATTATAAAGTGCTGCATATTAGATGGTTATAATGCTATAAAATTATGATCTTCGTTTGAAACATACAGCATGTATTAGAATTCCAAGGCTAACAAAGTACTGTAAAAACTTCATATTTGCACTTTTATTTGCCACGGTTGAACACTGATGATGTACCAGTCATATCTAATATGCTAAGTATTAGGTGTTTGCAAGACACACACACACACACAAAAAAAAAAAAAAAAAAAATTTAAAAAAATTATTGATGTATATTTCAAGTTTTCAAACGGAGTGGTAAAGTTGTATAAAGGCACTCATCCAATACAATTGCCACACAATGTATATGTGCAGGTACTGAATGTTGTAAAACTGGTATATGGATATAAAGGACATTTTCCAAAAAACTGCATATAAACTGGGCTGGCTCCGATAAAACCCTTAGTTCACATATGGCGATGCACCAGTACCTATGTCAACGGCTATATTCCACAGAGTCCCTTGACCTTCTCTAAACAGAGTTGAAACTAGTGATATCAAAAGAATATACTAACACGGAGGTACTGATCTGTCTTTCGTTATGGAAACGTGTACGAGGATGGAGCTTCACCAATTCCTGATAACATACGTTTTACCACTTAATTTGCTCCACATAGCAAAGTTGCACCCAGTCTGGCTAACTGGTCTATTTTCTGTGCTGTATTATATCGCTTACAGAGAACTGTTTATGGTTATTTGTCTGTCTTATTTGGAATAAAGATTGGTTTTATTGCACAACCCCTCTCTCCGCTCCTTCCCTCTATTTTTTATATAATTTTAGATACATTTGGTATCAAGTACAAATCTGTTGCAACTTGCAGCTATGTTTATTATTTTTATAATTTTTTCAGCTAAAACCTGTGTAGTTGTAATGTGAGAGTTTATATTTAAGGTCCCACATCAGTTGCACGAAAGTTTGTTGCAAGTATGTGGACACCCCTACTAATTATTGAGTTCAGCCTTTGCAGCCTCCACAAGGTTATGGATTATTAATTTTTTTTTAACTTGTCCATGGGTTTAAAGCGGCAGCCCAATTTACTTGTCCATCATGATAATCTACATGTCCCGGCACCAAATAATTTCCATAAAAATGAGTGGGGGCCCTGCCAAGAGCTAATCTGTAAACATTCTCTGCTATAGATTCAACATTGTTATTTTAGCCCCAGAGCCGGCATTTAAATTTATTTTTCTTTGTGGCAACAGTTTGGGGGAAGGTCATTTCCCGTTCCAGAGTATAACTCGGTCATGTGGCACAGAAGCCTCATAGGAAGGCTTTGATTTAGTTCTTTCCAAAGGAAAAGTTTGCATTTGTCACACATGCATATTAGGTCCATGGATAGGAACACTGTAGCGGACGAAATAGAAATCTGAATTACCAATGCTATAGTGTTCCTTTAATATGTATAACAATTCAAACGGCACTCATCAGTTTACCCCCTCTTTTTCTGCCTCAGTGCCTGGCTTCTTAGAAGAAGCATCAGACTGGGAGCCAGTGTTATGGTGAGGACATTGGTAAACAATTGTGTGACAGAATCACCCGTGACATAGCCTTCTGGAGAGGCTTGAAGGCCAGCCTCTAACCCACAGACTTTGGGCCTGCTCCCAAGAGCCCCTGAAAGGGTCTTGTGATGGGAGCATTTGATATACAGACAATGAGTGTTAGTTTGATAACTCTGCAGCGCCTCCTGCTGACTGAATAGAAATGTGAAAATGTACATAATGCTGGTATGCAAATTAGGGCAACTAAATAGGTAGTTAAATTTATGTATTGTTGCATTTTATTGGGTTTGAACGTTTTACTTGTGTTATATTTTTGCATTAATTAGAATTGCATGTTCTCTCTGATTTGTATTTTAAATGCTTTTCATCACATTTCAAATGATAACAAAGAATTAGTGTTTGTGTTCCATTGGGAACTTTGTTACAAGTATCCCTGATTAAACCAACCAGGATACAGAGTTTTGGACCTGTTGACTGGCTGCTTTGCTTTACTCCCCAATTCCCAGGACAAGTTAAAAAAAGATCCAGGCCTGAGAGCCACAAGTGCATTTGTAAAGGCAGTAGCTGAAGAGGCAAAGGCAGAGGGGATGATACCTGCCTGGAAGGAGACCGCTGTAGCCTGATCCAGGGTGGAAAAAGTCCTCAGCGACTCCAGTCAAGCTTTCGTGACTGGGGCTGAAGTGTTCCTGGGTCCCTGATAGCCGCTAGGAAGCTGACCTGGCAGAAGTACTCTGAGTATGGGAGCCCCGACACAAGTTCAACCCCTTTCCCTTAATCCCCCGAACCTTACTTTAGGTAACATTGTATCCAAAATGTTCAGAGAACGTAACACCTTCATTGAGACCAAGTTGTTTTGGTGTACAGAGTGCTCCTTTAAGCTTCATTTTGTATACCAACAGAAGAGGTACATAAAAAAAAACAAAAAAAACATTTGAATAATGGTTTCCTCAAATTCACACACACAAAAAGCTAAATGGAGATAACACTTACCGGTTTACAACTTCCATGGAATGCAATGACATGTCCATGTTAACCAACACTGAAAAATACTCTGTGATTTGACTTGACTGCATTAACTTTAAAAGCATTTCTATTGCCACCAGAGGGTTGTTCTCCACCAGATCTGGAAGCTTGGCAGGGGTAAGGCCTATGTGATAGACCAGTTTAGGATCTTTTTCTAATTCTCCAAGAAGCTGTAAGGAGTGTAAAGAAACAAGTTAGAATGTGTGGCTCCAAATTGCAAAATCCTGTAATACCCAAATAAGATTCAAATTACAATTTGAGTGCAATTTAGATACACATCCTGAAAAATGTCCAAGTGCGCAAATTCTACAGGGAGACTGGGAGGAGCTGCAGCCCCCTCAGTACTTAATTGGCAATAAATAAATTAAAGGAGAGGCAGATTCTGTTGATGAATCCCTACAGTAATGTACTGCCACACTAAACTCCAGGGGATTACATTACCTATTGTGGGATTAAATTAGCAAATAGAAGGGAGGGTTCGGAGATAAGAAAAATATTAATCAAATTGGTCTTTCAGTATGACCATCTCATATTTTCAAATGATGTTGTACATGGTCACGAATCTATCATAAGGAACACTTCTATCAGAGATACTACACAAACGTTTCTTACCTGTGTCTGTTGCGGAGAGGACAAGGGGCTTTTAAATGCCTTTGCCATGATGCGCTTTATCTCCACTCCAGTACTGTTCTTCACACACATTGATCTGTCCCATTTGATTGCATGATCTGGCTCTATTGGGTTTAACCATGCCAGTTCATCCTCACAGATGTGAAGTGGTGGAGGGGGACGAATAAACTCTGGCCGGAAATGACCTAAAAATAGGGAAAGCAAGTAAAGTGGATTTATTTTACACTTATTTAAAAGTAAACAATTGTATTTTTACACATTCAAGGAGAGGTCACATAGCCAGAATTCTGTTCAGACAATTGAAATGTCACTGAAAACAAAGTGCATCTTTGCATTTATACCCTGTGACTGTCAGACAACTGCACCTGCTACTTCTCTTCCTGGTTGTTTTGCTCACTGGAACTAAATCTAAAAGGGGACAATTCTTCAAAGCTGCCTGCCTTGCAAAGACTTCTCATTGAGCTGCACTGGGAGGTCTGATTGGACAGTAAAATTCCAATACAATCAATAGGATTATTTTATAAAGAATTTATCTTTACCTGGCAGTGCTAAAATAGCCAAGTTTCTATTAAACCAGAGTTAGGAGAGTTTTCCAAGAACAGCTAATCAATCCAATTTTTTTTAACCCATTATCTTCACAATAAATCAAGAGTAAGGGGAAGAGTAGTGGACTGCAGCCTGATCAGTCTTTTTTATAACCAGCAGAAATGCATGGCATCTCTCCAATACACTTGAATACAGGATGTAATCACTACACCATATGAACAGTGAACAGAATACTGCATTTTATTGCTAAGCAGGTATACAACTTACTTTCAATGGGAGGTTTTGGTCCACTGACCAATGTTTCTGTGATTTGTGATGCTACAGAACTGTCAAATCCTGAATTGGAGGAGTCTGGGTCAGGATCACTTAAGATGCTGGGGAAGCTGGCTTTACTCTGAGTTGGGAGCTCAGACTGCCGTTCTGGAAAGAGAACATCAATGCAATTTAACAGTCAATATTTAAACAAATTTTGTGTGACATACATATAAACATCTATAAAACCTTCAGAAGTATATAAACCAATATTGATTACCTTTTCAAACTACAAGATGGAAGTCACATAAGGGAATATGTGGAAAAAAAGGTCTACTATTTTTTTTTTTTTTTTACCTGCAAGAGCCAATTGAAGGCCACTAATATCCACTGGTTGGCCCAGGTTTGAAACATCCATCACAGCAATCTGCCTCGGTGTTTTTTTAAATAGTTCCCTTGGTGGAGCCAGCATTAGCTGGGAGAGAAAGAACTTTTCTGGGGGTGTGATAGGAGGCAGAAACCCTGTTAAAAAAAAAAAAAAAATTGCAGCAATTAAGTTTTCTAAATTAAAGAAATACAGTCAAAAATATAATTTAACAACATTTACAAAAAGTAAGCAAATCTAGAAAAAAAAAAAAAAGGTACAAAAGAAACCATACTACTATTCCATGGTATTCATTCAATGGATGTGCCCATATTTACAAGAACCAACAAAAGGAGGAATCCATACTCTTATCTGGTCCTTGTGCATCCAGACCTGGCGCTGGCTAATAGATATGTGCAATTTGTTTCATTACGAATGTCAATTTGGACAAATTTTAGACATTCGGATACTTCCGAATGTCCGAATAGTTGAATTGCCAAAGTTCCGAAGTACTAATATACCTACCCAGTGGAAGAATGAAGAATGTTACACAGTATACAAGTTTAAATAAAAAAGTATACAAACATAGCCAGGACTGTAAGCATACAACAACAATCAAGTAATACACATTCATATAAAATGTAAGTTACTTAGCCAGTCAATGAAATGACAAATGAATAAGTAGATAACTCCCTAATTCCCACGGTATTAGGGAGCTATACTAAAAGTCTGAAAGACCTAAAATGGTCTTTCAGCCATATTTACTAATACTAAGTAGAGATTACTTAGTATTAGTAAATAATACCCCTACACGCTATACTGCGAGTAGGGGCATTTCTATTAAACAGTGAGCAGTCAGCTGCTCACCGTAAAAAAAAAAAAATTAAAAAAAAAAAAAAAAGACAGAGTGCTCTGTGTCATTTTACACAGCGTGGGAAAGTTCTTTGGAATTTTCCCACGCGGTTTTATTTGACTCATAACAACACTCTGATTGGTTAATTGAAAGTAACCAGAGAGTTAGGAGTCAAATTACACAGCGTGGGAAGAACCAATCAGAGTGCTGTGACCGGTAAATGTAAAGACTTACCTGTCAGAGCACTCTGATTGGATGGCTTTAACCAGCCAGAGTGCTCTCAGCCTAATTGCAGGACGGGGCAAGTCTTTATATTTTTTTTGCGCTCTGGTTTTTATTTTTTTCCCCCAAAGTGTGACGGTTATTATGGATTTTTATTTGGCCATTTTGGGGTCTGAAAAAAAAAAGATTTTAGAAAAAAAAGACGACTTAAGAAAAAAAAAGAAGCAATCAAATGGTAATTTGTTTTTGTTTTTACAGGTACCAAGTTTACATTTTTAAACTTGGGGGGGGGTTTAAATTTTTATTTTGGGATGGGAGCCAGAGGGGGGAGGACAATAGTTCCCCCGCCTTATTGGTATTTAGGGCCCCCACCCACCACTTAGGGGTAGGGGAATGACAATAGGTCACCCCCCTTATTCTAACTTAGGGCCCCCACCCACCGCTCAGTGGCGGGGGCCAGGGTGGAGGACAATTGGTCCCCCCTTTAGGTTAAAAGCCTGAATCTCACGCGTCACGGGTGAGGGGCTTGTCAGCCTTTTGGTAGATAACTCCCTAATACCATGGGAATTAGGGAGTTATCTATCAAGCGGCTGCAAGAGAAGTTCCGAAATGCCAAAGTCCTGAATTTCGGAATGCCAAACCGAAAATTTTCCCCATGCACATCACTACTGGCTATCCCTACTCCAATGGTAAAACAATAAACGTAGTCCAGGCACTCAGGATCACTTACATACATTACATATGTTGCTAATTAGATTGAGAGCAAGCGTATAGGTTAGTTTTGCAATTGATAATCTTCACCTGAATTCCTCTCTGCCTCCCCTCTCTTTAAGACTTCTCATTGGCTGGCTTTGGAGGACTGGACAGTTAATTAAACTTAGTGTATTTAAGAGCACTGATCGAGGTGCGAGCAAACTATTAAAGGGGTAATAGGAGCCCCAAGTAGTTTCTGGCTCACATTGATACCACACAAGTTTTGTGGGCGCAAGCATGATGTGGACCAATCACAACTTACTTTTAGGGAATTCAAACCTCCCAAGCCTGTATTCTGTGCCCTATTGTGGTTTCTGTCCCATTACCCTTTAGTGCATTCCTTGAGCTATTGAGGACACTAAATAAACAACTTTCACAAAATGAAGTTATTTTGGTGTATAGATCATTCCCTTGAAGCCTGTCATTTAGGAGTTAAAATTACTTTTGTTTCCATTTATGCAGCCTTGTTACACCTTCCCTTGGCTGTGGATCACACAGACTCCATTGAAAAAATAAAATATATATACACTTTTAATCACAGCTTACAGCGTTTACTTTAGTAGAACAATTTTAGAAGTTCTCCTACTCTGTTAATGGAACTTTAACACTTTCAGGACGGAGACAATTGTACAAGTTATGATCAAAACAAAATTTGCGCTGTCTGTTCAACCATAATTCACCTCTTTCGTATTAAAATACACTCACACTTTTTTCCCCTACATGGTATTTTAACTGTGAATGTCATAAACCAATTTTTACTGCAATAAAGCACACATATTTGTGTTCAGTGAACAGTACCCCCTCCCCATGTAAAGGTTTTATGGGGTTTTAGAAAGTTACAGTCAAATATAGGGCTGCAAGCAATAGTATAGTAAGCGCTCAACTAGTGTGGGTTAATTTTTGGTGAAGCAGGCAGTTATTAAAGTGCTGTGGGCTTAATGAGAACATACCTGTAACCCATCCAGGTCCATAAAATCACAGATAAACCCAAAGCACACCAATAAGTACTGCACATAAAAATATTTTTTTATATGAAATAGAAAAATGCAATAAAGACAAAGTGCAAACATGCAAGAAAAAACATGTAAACCTACTAATGTGTATCATCAGATATACTGACCCAGAGATAGAGACCACAAAGCTCTAAGAGGAGGTGGGGGGCTCCAAGATCACTGGTAGTTGCTCATATCTAAATACCCAATAAAATACCCATTAGTGATTGTGGATTAAAATCAGTTGTGCGGTAAAGCAGAGGAGAGTGTTTGGGCTCAATCCCATTCATATTCTGCGTTCTGGCCGCCGAATTCCGTATTCGAGGTCTGATGTCATCACGCTTACCAATATAACGTAACCACAGTAACAACCAAAAAAAGTCAATCAACTCGGCTCCAATAAAACCAAGTTATTGGAGGCACTAAAACGTCGGGAATGTCTTCTTATTCAGTGCGCTGACTGAGTGCTCCCTCGTAAGAACATTCACTCCAATATTAAAAAGTTATGTATTCATACTAGAACCTAATTCGTCAGGGGAAGTATTAAAGGGACACTATAGTCACCAGAACAACTACAGCTTATTGATTTTGTTCTGGTGAGTAGAATCATTACCTTCAGGCATTTTGCTTTAAACACTTTTCAGACAAAATGCAGTGTTTACATTACAGCCTAGTGATAACTTCACTGGCCACTCCTCAGATGGATGTTAGAGATCCTTCCTAGGTCATGACTGCCTAAAATGCATCCAAACATTCAGTTTCTCCTCCCTCTGCATGCAGACACTGAACTTTCCTCAGAGATTCATTGATTCAATTCATGAGGAGATGCTGATTGGCCAGGGATGTGTTTGAATTGTGCTGGCTCTGCCCCTGATCTGCCTGTCAGTCTCAACCAATCCTATGGGGAAGCAATGTAATTGGGTCATGCCACCACTTCTGATGATGTTAGCAGACTGCTTGTTTTTTTAAAGGCAGACAGTGGCAGAGACAGCAGCTTCAGGCTTGAATACAGTAAGATTTTTCGATATTTATGGAGGCATGAGGGGCTAGACGGTGGTTTTAACGCTATAGGGTCAGGAATACATCTTTGTGTTCCTGACCCTATAGTGATCCTTTAATCACATATTGAAGCAACACTACTGGGTTAGGAACACAAACATGTATTCTTGACCCTATAGCGTTAAAATCCCTTATCGAGTCCCATGTACCCCTAAATATACCAATATCTTATTTTTGTTGAAGTCTGCAGCTGCTGGCTCTGCCCCTGATCTGCTTTCTTTGCTGACATCATCAGAAGTGATTCTCTAATCCAATTCCAATGCTTTCCCACAAGATTGGCTGAGACTGTCAAGGAGGCAGCCTTGACCAATCAGCATTGAATCAATGCATCTCTATTAGAAATGTTTAGTGTCTCCATGTAGAGGGAGGAGGCATTGAAAAGCAGTGCTGCACACTGTGCAGCAATGCCACAGGAAGCACCTCTAATAGCCGTCTGAGGAGTTTCTAGTGGAGGTTTTCCTGGACTGTAATGTAAACACTTGTTTTTGCCCCCATTTTTCATGAGCTGAACTCATCTAAAGATCTAAGACTTTCTATGTACACAAAAGGCCTATTTCACGCAAATATTGTTCACAGATCTGTCTAAATCTGTGTTCGTGAGCACTTCTACTTTGCTGAGATAATCCATCCACCTCACAGGTGTGGCATATCAAGATGCTGATTAGACAGCATGATTATTGCACAGGTGTACCATAGGCTGGCCACAATTAAAGGCCACTCTAAAATGTGCAGTTTTATCACAGCACAATGTCACAAGTTTTGAGGGAGCGTGCTGTTGGCATGCTGACTGCAGGAATGTCCACCAGAGCTGATGCCCAGGGTCTCGAACCGACTGCAGTTCGTCTTAACTGACTTGAGTGGGCAAATGCTCACATTCAATGGATTCTGGCACTTTGGAGGGGTGTTCTCTTCACGGATGAATCCAGTTTTTCCCACTGTATAGGGCAGATAGCAGACAGCGTGTATGGCCTCATGTGGGTGAACAGTTTGCTGATGTCAACATTGTGAATCGAGTGGCGGTGGGGGTTATGGTATGGGTAGGCGTATGTTATGGACAACGAACACAGGTGCATTTTATTGATGGCATTTTGAATGCACAAAGATACCATGATGAGATCCTGAGGCCCATTGTTTTGCTATTTATCCAGGACCATCGCCTCATGTTGCAGCATGATAATGCATGGCCCCAATGTTGCAAGGATCTGTACACAGTTCCTGGAAGCTGAAAACATCCCAGTTCTTGCATGGCCAGTATACTCACCGGATTTGTTAACCATTGAGCAAATTTGGGATGCTCTGGATCAGCGTATACGACAGCATGTTCCAGGTCCAGGATGGACTATCACTAACACAGATTTGTGAACAATATTAATGAAATAGGCAATTTGTGTACATAGATAAAAGGCTTGGATCTTTGAGTTCATATATACACACACACACATAAATAAAACATACCGTGTTTCCCCGAAAATAAGACCTACCCCGAAAATAAGCCCTAACTGGATTATCGGGGTGGGCTGCAATATAAGCCCTACCCCGAAAATAAGACCTAGGCAGGGCCGGCGGCTGCCGGCCCTTTAAATGCCTCAGCCGCATGAGCGCTCTATAGAGAGCGCTCAGACGGCTGCCGCACTGCCTCACCTCCCCTGTAGCGTGGCCGAGCTCCTTTCCGGTCCGCGACCCGCCCGGACTGACAGGAAGTGCACACTGGGTGTGCACTTCCTGTCAGTCCGGCCGGGTCGCGGACCGGATAGGAGCTCGGCCACGCTACAGGGGAGGTGAGGAGAAGATTGGAGAGGGGGGAGGGGAGGATTACAGGAAAGGAGGAAGGGGATATTACAGGGGAGAGTATTACGGGGAGGGGGAGGGGGGAGAGTATTACAGGGAGGGAGGTGAGGGTCTCTGGGGGGTTACACAGCGCGGACACCGGCTGACAGACTGGCTCTAAGCCCTACCCTGAAAATAAGCCCTAGTGTGTTTTTTGTGACTAAAATTAATATAAGACCCGGTCTTATTTTCGGGGAAACACGGTACTGCTAAAAAAAAATAAAAAATAAAGGGAACACAAAAACAACATCCTAGATCTGAATAAATTAAATATTCTTCTGAAATACTTTGTTCTTTACATAGTTGAATGTGCTGACAACAAAATAACACAAAAATTAAAATGGAAATCAAATTTTTCAACCCATGGAGGTCTGGATTTGGAGTCACACTCAAAATTAAAGTGGAAAAACACACTACAGGATGATCCAACTTTGATGTAATGTCCTTAAAACAAGTCAAAATGAGGCCTAGTAGTGTGTGTGGCCTCCACGTGCCTATATGACCTCCCTACAACGCCTGTGCATGATGAGGTGGCGGATGGTCTCCTGAGGGATCTCCTCCCAGACCTGGACTAAAGCATCTGCCAACTCCTGGACAGTCTGTGGTGCAACGTGACGTTGGTGGATGGAGCGAGACATGATGTCCCAGATGTGCTCAATTGAATTCAGGTCTGGGGAACGGGCGGGCCAGTCCATAGCAGCATTGCCTTCGTCTTGCAGGAACTGCTGACACACTCCAGCCACATGAGATCTAGCATTGTCTTGCATTAGGAGGAACCCAGGGCCAACCGCACCAGCATATGGTCTCACAAGGGGTCTGAGGATCTCATCTCGGTACCTAATGGCAGTCAGGCTACATCTGGTGAGCACATGGAGGGCTGTGTGCCCCCCCCCAAAGAAATGCCACCCCACACCATTACTGACCCACTGCCAAACCGGTCATGCTGGAGGATGTTGCAGGCAGCAGAACTTTCTCCACAGCGTCTCCAGACTCTGTCACGTCTGTCACATTTGCTCAGTGTGAACCTGCTTTCATCTGTGAAGAGCACAGGGCGCCAGTGGTGAATTTGCCATTCTTGGTGTTCTCTAGCAAAAGCCAAACTTCCTGCACGGTGTTGGGCTGTAAGCACAACCCCCACCTGTGGACGTCGGGCCCTCATACCACCCTCATGGAGTCTGTTTCTGACAGCAGACACATGCACATGTGTGGCCTGCTGGAGGTCATTCTGCAGGGCTCTGGCAGTGCTCCTCCTGTTCCTCCTTGCACAAAGGCGGAGGTAGCGGTCCTGCTGCTGATGTGCTGGCCTGTCACCTGGTAGCACGTCCATGCTCTGGACACTACGCTGACAGACACAGCAAACCTTCTTGCCACAGCTCGCATTGATGTGCCATCCTGGATGAACTGCACTACCTGAGCCACTTGTGTTGGGTGGTAGACTCAGTCTCATGCTACCACTAGAGTGAAAGCACCGCCAGCATTCAAAAGTGACCAAAACATCAGCCAGGAAGCATAGGAACTGAGAAGTGATCTGTGGTCACCACCTGCAGAACCACTCCTTTATTGGGGGTGTCTTGCTAATTGCCTATAATTTCCACCTGTTGTCTATCCCATTTGCACAACAGCATGTGAAATTGATTGTCACTCAGTGTTGCTTCCTAAGTGGACAGTTTGATTTTACAGAAGTGTGATTGATTTGGTGTTACATTGAGTTGTTTAACCCCTTCAGGACGGGTGACGGACGAGGTCCGTCACACAGGGGAGACCCTTAACGACGGGTGACGGACCTCGTCCGTCACGCGGTAAAATTAACCCCGGATCGCCGCTATCGCAGCGATCGCGGGGTTAATGGTGCTCCCGGTATGCCTCTGCATTGGAGGCATACCGGGAGCACCCGGTCAGGCTGCCCAGCACATGTGCTCGCTCTGACCGCAAGTCTGAGCGAGCACATGTGCTCTGTATACTCACCTACCGGCTCCCTGCACTTCCGGGTTCTGTGTGAAGTGCAGTGAGCCGGATCAGTGATGATCCTGCCCCCTGCTGTTAAAAAAAATAAAGTATATTTAAAGTGTCCCCCCCCTTACCCATTTTAATAAAAAATTAACCCATTCCCTGCCAATTGATCACTGACTACAGTGATCAATTGGCAGGGATTACATTTTACTATGATGTGATTTATTTTTTTAACCCCTGAGGGTTAATTCTTTTTTTTTTAACCCTCAGGTGTTAAATTAATTAAATTAATTAATTAAATTATTTTTAAATTATATATTTAGATAGCTGGGGTGGGTGGAAGTTAGTGGGGAATTGAGGGATTTGGCGTTAGGCTAACTAGGGGTTAACGTTAAAAAAAAGTTTTAAAAGAAACTTTAAAAAGTTAAAAATTAAACTTAAAAAATGTTTTAATAACATTTAAGTAAAAAAAAACAAAAAAAAACCACACTTTACCTAGTCCAAATAAAAATTAACCCCTTCCCTGCCAGTCGATCACTGCCTACAGCTATCAAATAGAGATCACAGTATTATACTGTGATCTAATTTTTTTTAACCCCTGAGGATTAACTTTTATTCATTTTTTTAACCCTCAGGGGTTCAATTTATTTAATTTAAATATTTTATAACTATATATTTTGCTAGCTGGGGTGGGTGGGAGTTATGGGAAAATGGGGAATTTACTGTTAGTGCTGCGTACTGCTAGTTAGGGGTTAACGGTAAAAAAAAAGCTTAGAAAAATGTTAAATCTGTAAAAAAGTTTTAAGAAAGTTTAGGAAAGTTTAAAAAAAATTTATAAGCAAAACAAAAGTTTAAAAACTAGTTTTTAAAAGTAAAAAAGTTATAAAAAGTAAAAAAATACATTTTAAAAACGCTCATTACCACTACACCTGGAACAAACTAGAGAAAAAATTATCCCACGCCAAGGTTCAAAATATGCCTTTTGAATTACCCCAGGGTGTATTCTTTAATAAATAGTATGTGTTTGTGGGGAAGTTTCAATAACCAACCGTCTAAACTACTCCAAGTTGGAACATGGACACAGCGTAAAACTTCAAAGTTAGAAAAAAACTGAATGGCTGCGTCTCAAATGCGCCCCTTCAACATCCACATATACCTGGCAAAGGTACATACGGGGGTATTGCTGTACTCAGCCGACATAGCTGAGCAACATATGAAGTATTATACAGTCATAGTACACATAAGGTTTGCAAAATATGCTGCGCAAACTCACTTTGTATGTCAAAAAGGCAGAAAAAATGCTTATTACCACTACACTTGGTACAAGCTAGCGGAAAAATGATCCCACGCTAAGGTTCAAAATATGCCTTTTGAAATACCCTGGGATGTCTTCTTTAAGAAATGGTATGGCTTTATGGGGAATTTGGATTATATAGCCTGGTAAAATACTCTAAAATGGGACATAGGCACAGCATAAAATTCAAAGTTTGAAAAATACTGGAATGGCTGTGTCCCAAATGTGCCCCTCCGATGTCCACACATACCTGGCAAAGGTACATACGGGGGTATTGCTGTACTCAGCCGACATAGCTGAGCAACATATGAAGTATTATACAGTCGTAGCACACATAAGGTTTGCAAAATATACTGTGCAAACTCACTTTGTATGTCAAAAAGGCAGAAAAAACGCTTATTACCACTACATCTGGTACAAGCTAGCGGAAAAATGATCCCACGCTAAGGTTCAAACTATACCTTTTGAAACACCCTGGGGTGTCTACTTTAAGAAATGGTAGGCCTTTGTGGGGTAGTTTGAATTTAAAACCTGCGAAGATGCTTGGAAATTGCACATAGGCCCAGCGTCAAAATTCAAAGTTTGGTAAAAGCGGATATGGCTTGGTCTCCTATATGGCACTGTAGCTTCACAAAATAGTGACAAAGACATTCATTGGGGGTGTATTTTTACTCAAAAGACTTAGCTGAGCATAATTTGGGAGGTTTGAACTTGGTGGCACATATGAAATATACAAAACGCCCAGCAAAAATGCAATCCGTATGTAAAAAATGCACAAAATTATTTTTTACCACATACTTTGGCATATATTGGTGAAAAAATGGGGGTATGTTAAGGCACAATATGCACCTTATGAGATACCCTGGAGTGTCTACTTTTACAAATGGTAGGCCTTTGTGGGGGTTTTTTGAACAGTCAAACTGTTATAATACCCCAAATGGAAGCTAAGGCTCATTAAATCCATCTCTCAAAATTCTACTGTGAATACTGTAAAGGACAGGTCTCCTATATGGGACTGTAGCTTCACGAAATAGTGACAAAGACATTCATATGGGGTGTCATTTTACTCAGAAGACTTAGCTGAGCATAATTTGGGGGGTTTGAACTTAGTGGCACATATGAAATATACAAAACGCCCAGCAAAAATGCAATCCGTATGTAAAAAATGCACAAAATTATTTTTTACCACATACTTTGGCATATATTGGTGAAAAAATGGGGGCATGTTAAGGCACAATATGCACCTTATAAGATACCCTGGAGTGTCTACTTTTACAAATGGTAGGCCTTTGTGGGGGTTTTTGAACAGTCAAACTGTTATAATACCCCAAATGGAAGCTAAGGCTCATTAAATTCATCTCTCAAAATTCTACTGTGAATACTGAAAAGGACAGGTATCCTGTATGGCACTGTAACTTCACGAAATAGTGCAAAAGACATACAATGGGGGTGTCATTTTACTCAGCAGATGTAACTGAACACAAAATAAAACTTTGTACAGGAATAGCACACACCAACTTTACAAAATATACACGAGAATTTCTCTGTTATAAGTTTGTGTGCCAAAAACCAAAAAGAACACAATTTTACTCCAATATTTAGCAGAGGTTGGCGGTGAAATGGCTACGTAGAAAGTGTCAAAACAACCTTAGGTAAATAGCCCGTGATGTCTACTTTATATAAATATATACTTTTGTGTGGCAATTTTGTTTTCTTTTATGGCTATTAAGCTTACAAGACAAACATACCAAATTCTAAAATCGCTCCACATTAAAAAGTTTATTTTACTCCTTGTGCTTTGTGACCTGTAACTACCAAAAAAAACTTAAAATCCCAGACACATTATATATTCTGTAAATCAGAACAAATAAATAAATTTATTTTTAATTACTTTCCTTAACCTGCACTAATTATGCACACATTATTATTGCAAAAACTGTAAAAAAAAACAATATTTTTCATTTTTTTTGCATTTTTCTGTATTTTTTTTATAATAAGTAAGCATTTATATATATATATATGTGTTATATCAAATTAAAGCCCTTTCTGTCCTTTAAAAAACAGTATATAATATGTGTCGGTGCAATAAATGAGAGAGATGCAAATTGCAGTTGAACGCAAACAGCAAGAAAATGCAAAAATTGCTTGTGTCATTAAGCGTAAGTCAAGCTTCTGAAGCTGTGTCCTTAAGGGGTTAAGTGTTCCTTTTATTTTTTTTGAGCAGTGTATATACACATAGATGTAAAAATATATATGCATGAATAGAAGACATATGTTAACTGATCTATAGGGTCTGTAGGGAATCTAAATCTCACAGAGCCCATAGATTGGAAGACAAAAAGTAAAATAGAAAATATAGTAATGTCACTAGATCACTGGGGCCAGAGGTGGCAACAAGTCACCCAATGACCCATAGATGTAAGGACAAAAAGAAAATAGATCAGAAATAAGTAATCAAAGTATGGCAATAATTTTGAATGCACAAAGAGTCCTTTCCATATGTTCTAAGTAGACTGCTTAAAAAGCAGACCGCTTTTCAGAGGTTATAACTCAGTCCCCAACCTTCCTTGTCCATCCGCTTTTCCCACAATACTAGAGAACTGTAGCGAAAACAATTAAAAATAAGAACAAAACAAGTAGACAAATAGAAACATAGAATGTGACGGCAGATAAAAACCATTTGGCCCATCTAGTCTGCCCAATTTTCTAAATACTTTCATTAGTCCCTGGCCTTATCTTATAGTTAGGATAGCCTTATGCCTATCCCACGCATGCCTAAACGCCTTTACTGTGTCAACCTCTACCACTTCATCTGGAAGGCTATTCCATGCATCCACTACCCGGTCAGTAAAGTAATACTTCCTGATATAATTTTTAAACCTTTGTCCCTCTAATTTAAGACTGTCCTCTTGTTGTGGTAGTTTTTCTTCTTTTAAATATAGTCTCCTCCTTTACTGTGTTGATTCCCTTTATGTATTTAAATGTTTCTATTATATCCCCCCTGTCTCGTCTTTCCTCCAAGCTATACATGTTAAGATCCTTTAACCTTTCCTGGTAAGTTTTATCCTGCAATCCATGAACCAGTTTAGTAGCCATTCTCTGAACTCTCTCTAAGGTATCAATATCCTTCTGAAGATACGGTCTCCAGTACTGCGTACAATACTCCAAGTGAGGTCTCACCAGTGTTCTGTACAATGGCATGAGCACTTCCCTCTTCCTACTGCTAATACCTCTCCCTATACAACCAAGCATACTGCTAGCATTTCCTGCTGCTCAATATATTGACAATTCAACTAAAAACAAGTAAAGTCCCTCACAGATATTTCTGGCCTGAACTGTTCCAAAATCTTGCAACAGCGGAATACCCGGACTCACATGGCTACATAGGGCCAAAGGCGGACTATACCCCCATGCCATCGCAGACTTGATGTCTAGTTACCCATCAATAAAACAGAATGCAATTATGTTTAGACAGTGTAGTAATGTAACACTACACTGTAGGCAAGACATAGCAAAGTTACTTGTTTTTTTTATTGCATCATAGCCTACACAATAATAGCACAACCTGTAGGCTAAGACACACGACCCAGCTACTGTTACATTGCAAACCATAAGGCCACACTTCAATTACACTAGCAAAGCTATCCTAGCACCGTTAAGCGTTGACCACCTTACTTTATTATCCTAACGATTTCACTGTTTAGTCTAACATTCGCTCCATAGCATCTTAATCCAGCTTATTAAAAACATGATTCTATTAAGCGACTCACAAATCTGAATCAACTACACTAGTTTGCTGGTATAGTCACCATTACACTAGACACAGCATCTTAAATTTTATTCCAGGAGCAGAAAGTTAAGCTAAGTTATTTTATGAATATTCTTAAGTAATGACAATCAATACCGTATACCGCATAACTCAACCTTATAAAAATGTGCAAGATTAACCCTGTACCTCTATGTTTAAATTTTTTATAATGCGCTGGAGGATTGCCTTTGGGGTACATCACAAGCGATTGTACTAAGCTTATGCACTACAAAAATAAAGAATTAAAAAAAAAAAAAAAAAACAAGTAAAGTCTTTATATCCGGGTGGCATGAATGAAGATAAAGTTACATCTCGTACATCTCTCTTCGTTTAAGGAATTTTAATCACTACCCCTGGGCGGATTTTTAACATGTTAAATTCCCTGGAATTTTAACTATGACTCCCGGTGACCCATCTTATTGAAAAGTCTTGCCACAGATAAAGTAGTACGTTGGTTTCTAATAGCACTTTTGTGCTCACCAAAGCGTGTGTCAAAAAAGTCTAGTGGTTTGTCCCACATACTCCTTGCCACAAGGGTATTTAATCAAATAGACCACAGTCTGATTGGAAATTCATATAGGAATGTAATTCAATTTTGTAGCCCTAACAAATGTGAAAGAGTGGTTTCTAATGACATTGTTGCAATTGACGCAACTACCACACAGATACATTCCATTTGTTTTGTTTTTTATTTGTTTTTTCTTTCTAACCACCGTCACCTTCTGAGTTGCTAAATATGTTACTCTATCCCTTGCATTCCATAATAGGTCCTGGGAATAGCCCCTTGCTCTGAAGTCCCCCATGCATTTCATCCATGCGTTTGACAAAAGTCTCATTATCCGAAATGATTCTTTTAAGGCAGAGCATGAGAACATCCAACGTCAGGCGACCAAAAGTTGCTTAACAAGAAGGAAGTGCCTGTAGTGGCTGTCTGACAGCCATTGGAGGCAGTCTTTAGGGTACAGGAACATTGTACCCAGACCACTTCAATTAGCTGGAGTGGTCTGGGTGCCTATAGTGTACCTTTACTTTTTACAGAGTTTTCTTTTAATGAAAAAATTTTGGCCTGCAGTCATAAAAGTTAAAACAGTGCAGTTAACTTTTTCAGCTTCTACACCTAAGAGTAGCGGTCAGATAAACAGTCACTAGAGGCTTCCAAAATATATAGATTTCATAATTATGACTGTAGTCACCCAGACACTCTGCACGAGGGCATCCAGTGTCAGTAAAATCCTCTTAGGAAAGCATTGAGGCAACGCTTTCCTATGGGTAGGGCCTAACGAGCTCACCGCCCATGCGCATTAGCCCCTCATGGGATGACATCCGAGGAGGTGAAGCACCAACGCAGAACCGAAGGACATCAGCGGATGAGTAATTTTTTTTTTTGAAAACCTTTATGAGTCTGGGGGTCCAGAGAGCACTATAGTGTTAGGATTACAAATTTGTATTCCTGACACTATATATTCCCTTTAATCTATGTGACTTGTGTCAACATGCAAAGTATGAGGATGTTAGGCTGCGTGTCCCGTGCATTGATCGGTGGATTGCGGAGAATTTTGAAGTATCTGATTGGGCACCAGGTAATTTAGGATTGATGACCTCACCTGAAAAAAAAAGTTGTTTTTCTTTATTACAAATAAGTTTCAAAACATAGATTAAGTTGTCCCCTCCCCCCCTCCCTTAAACCTACTAAGGTAATGTAAACAGAGCAGGCTGTCCTGTCCCAGCTAGGTAGCTATGTAGGTATGTCAGCCTGGTCTCCCCCCTGGGCCCCAGCCTCACCTGACAACAGCCTCTCGGCCTCCTCCCCGGCAGGCGGGTTCAGCAGATGGGCAAAGATGGCGGCGAAGGGGTTGGCAGCCAGGGGCTCGGTGCGGTACATCTCCCAGAGCAAGTAGAGCGCGGTGAGCCGCTGCGGGGAGCTGGGCAGGAGGTCGGGCTGCTGGAGGAGCATGACCAGCACCGAGCCCACCCGGAAGTGGTCGGCCTTGGAGAAGTAGTGGTGGAAGGCCGTGGACAGGCCCTCGAAGGTGTTCCCGCAGGCCTCCTCGGTCATGATGCCCAGCAGGTTGGCGAGCTCCTTCCCGCACAGGCTCATCGTGCACCGGAGCCGTTACCGTGACGAGAAGCGCGCGCTCCCGAGCCTCGCGCTCCCGCTTCTCATTCACATAGAAGCCGGGCTCACACAGAGCAGCGCTCACTCAAACCCGCTGCTGTTTATCTTTTCTTTTTTTTTTTCTTGCGCTGTCTCAATAAAGTTTTTTTTTTTTTTTTTTTTATATTTCGAAAGTAAAAAAAAATCAGCGTGTTTCCTGTAGGAGATGACGTCTATATTCGTCAGTTGCTTATTGGACGAACACTTCCAGTATGCTCCGCCTGCTGCACGGCTCGCAGAGGATTCCGGGAGTTGTAGTTCAGTGGGAAAATGTCTGCTTTATTTACAGCTAATCTGTTATTGGTGGGAGGGGTTACCCCATAGCATTTGCAAGAAGGCTAACAGAAGGCCTAGCATTGGAAACAGACCTCAGACAGCCAAATAAAGGGGGCTATGTAGATTTAAAAAAAAAAAGTGGGTATTGTGTGATATGTAATTTTCTTAAATATAAAACCATTACAACACACTTTATATGTTGGTGCTTTTTTCCTCATTTTCTGCAATATATCAATATAATTGGTCTTTTTTTTCTTTTTTTAATTAATTTCCCTATTTTATTTATTACATTTTTTTTTTTGCCTCTTTTTTTCCCTGATCATTTTACCACTAATTCACAAAATAAGACAAGAGTGACTTTACTACGAAAAAAAAAGTTGTATTAGCAGAGTCAACTTTGGTTAAGAAGTGCCAGGTGCCTAGTGTGTTCCTTTAAATGTGAAAACGCCATAAACGATTTCACCCCTGAAAATGTGTATTGGACCTAATTTGCATTGCTGACAATATGGCCTCATTTAACTTTGTGGTAAACTTAGTATCAAGTTATGCCTTTGTGCTTTATCTCTGTGCACTAAAGCAAGTCTCATGGATTTCCTCTGCAGAATTAACTGAATAAGCTATATTTTGAATAATGGGTCTGGTTTTCTCTTTGACAGAAAGTTGGCTTGTAAAAGTAACACAGCATGATGTGAAAAAACAAATGAAGGGAATAGACACACTAAGAGTATCTGGGTGCATGTTCATAAGGCCTCCTTCTGAAACATTGCTGGATCCACTCTTGGTGGAATAAAATTCCTATCTACATAAGTCTGGTGTTGCGGCCTTTCTTATTTTCATTTTCAGTTTTTTATATTTATTAACAGGCATTTTATTTATATAGGTATTTTTATTTTAAATTGGGTAATAAATAAAAAAAAATAACAAGGCATCATCACAAGTGAAAGATGGACAGATTTGAATATATGGAGACTTTAGGATGGTGTTAAATGAACAACTTGAAGTAGATGAGTATCCTTTAGCAAGGACGGAAGAGATTTTTGCTAAGTTAACTGCGGGACAGCATTTTACAATACTTGATTTAAAGAATGCTTACCTTCAACTAGAAGTACATCCAGAATCTTTCAAATTACCCACAATCAATACTCACTGTGGTTTATTTCAATATAATCATATAGTCTTTGGTATTACTCCTGCACCAGCAATCTGGCAACACACAATGGAGGAATTATTAAATGGACTAGCCTATGTTCAATGCCTTTTAGACCACTGTTCCCCAACCCAGTCCTCATGGACCACCAACAGTCTAGGATTTATGTATTTCCCTGTTTTATTCCAATGGACATACTGACAAAATCTGGACTGTTGGTGGTCCATGAGGACTGGATTGGGGAATACTGTTTTAGACGACATGAGGAAGAACACCAACACGATGCAGAGAGAATACTGCAGTGACTAATGACTTATGGGTTGAAGGTCAACTTGAAGTGTGCATTCATGGGCAACAAACTATAATTTTGTGGCCATGTAATAGATTGTCAAGACCTACATACTGCTGATGACAAAGTCAAGAACTTGCAAGAAGCTCTCCTTACTTTTTTTGTTTCTTTTATTGCTACTAAAACTTCCGTGCTACTGCAGACTTCATTAGATCCTGTTTTCATCTCCAAGCCTTCAGTGGGATTGATGATTTGCAAGCATGTGCTGTGTGCAACAGTGTCTGGAACTGGCTTTCAGATCCACATTGTGCATCACAGGCAGAGAAGCAGGGAGAAGAGAAGCAAGACAGGCAATCAGACAAATGCATAGTCAGACAGACAGGTACAAAGACACTGTACACTTTCCCTCTACCCCTCCCACTTATTACAGCAAAAATGTGTTAATATTTCACATTCTATGTTAGATCTGACACAAACAGCAATTGATCTAACCTGATCAAACAAAGAGAAGCAAGACAGACAATCAGACAAATGCACAGTCAGACAGACAGGTACACAGACACTTTATCTGACGCAAACAGCAATTGACCTAACCTGATCTAACAAATATCTAACTGCATAAATATTTGGCATAAAAATTGATTATGGTGGGCACTGGGCTAACCCGACTGCAGTCTCCTCCATCCCCATTACAATCTTCCCAATGCAGAGCATGCAAAGCATAAAATAAAATTGATCCTGGGGGCGGGGCCTAACCGTCATGGAGGAAAGGCACGTTTCACTCAAGCTCATCCACAACCCTGGCATATGTTGCCCCAAACGGTCTGATCCAAGCGACAACTCACCAGCCAGACACTGCTGGAGCTGGAGCAGGGGTCGGAGACCCGTTAGGAGCCGAACCGCCAGCTTACGACGGGATGCGGCCTTGGGTGCAACGGGCGGGAGGGGCGGCCGACCCCCCGATATGGGGCTACCCAGTGACTGCTCCTGAGAAGCCCCGTTATCCCCCTTCCCCCCAGGACTGTTGGGGGTGATCACGGTCCAACCTGGGAGAACTACTTCCGCCGGGAGAGAAAGGGAGGTAATACCAAACAAGCCAACTACTATTTCAGTAGCCGACGAACCAAACATGGCAAACACTGCGTGCCTCACCCTCCATCAGTCCGAGCTACAGACCAAGCTGGAGGTCATCTTCAATGCCTTTTGGCTCAAACTAGAAAGCCGGGCACTCCAACAAGCCTCAATGCAAACAAGCAGACACTCACCTGAACGGCTCCCCTCTCACGCTGGGCACTGAACCAGGGATCGCACTGTGAGGATGGTCACCAAGGGAAACTGGAACAAGCCACACATTCTGACCAAGCACAAGAAACTGCAAAGAAAGTAGCCGGCGGGACCCAACGTGGAACCCTGCCAAAGGCCCACAGCATTCCTGGGACTTCCCACCAAAGGGACTAAATTGTCTTACACAACCACAATGGCGCCCAGAAGCCTGAACCCACTCCGGCGCCAAAGAATCCGCCCAGCAAGGTTCAGCAGCCAATCTAACACAAGACCCCAGCCGGGAAAATCGCCCAAATCACCTGGACGCAACTCAATACCTCGGAAGACCCACACTATCCATGCACACTAGCAGCCCAATTACAGGGCTAGCCACCGCTTAGCGTCCTGCAGTAGTCCAGTGGGTAATAGTACAACGCTACACACGAGCTTACACTGCCTGGGGGTTCCCAAACGAGATGGCTGATGGCAGCGGAAAAAGTGACTTACCGCCCCGGGGCAACGGTTGTCAAGGGCCCGGCAGTCCTGGGGGGCCTGGACTGCTCAGGTCGTCCGGGCCCCACATTCAGTGGTGTACATACCGGGTCGCAGGAGGCCCTGCGACCCCGGTATGTACCCACTGGGCCAGCCTCTTCTCCTGGGGGGCTCAGCAGCCGGTCACCTCAGGGCCCCCCCGAGGCTGACCTGCTGACCCCGGCGGGCGCACGAGGGAGCACTCTACAAAGTGTGCTTCCTCTTCAGCTCCCTCGCGTGCCGAGTACTGATGCCGGCGCCGGAAGATGACGTCATCTTCCGGCTCCTGCATCAGTACAGTGCGCGAGGGAGCCGCCGGGTGTCATGGGGGGGAGGAATGAAATTACTCCCCTAAGGGTAAGGAATGAAATTTGAGGGGGAGGGGGGGTCAGGAATGAAATTTGAGGGGGAGGAATGAAATTTGAGGGGAAGGGGAGATGAATGAAATTTGAGGCAGGGAGGGGGGGAGAGAAGGAAATTGAGGGAGGGAGAAAGGAAATTTGAGGGAGGGGGGGAGAGGAATGAAATTTGAGGGGGGAGAGGAAGGGAATTTGAGGGAGGGAGGGGGGAGAGGAAGGAAATTTGAGGGAGGGAGAGAGGAAGGAAATTTGAGGGACGGGGAGAGGAAGGAAATTGGAGGGGAGAGGAAGGAAATTGAGAGGGAGGGGGAGAAGGAAATTGGGAAGAAGGAAATTGAGAGGGAGGGGGAGAAGAAGGAAATTGGAGGGGGAGAAGAAGGAAATTGGAGGGGAGGGGGGGAGAAGGAAATTGGAGAGAGGGAGGGAGGGGGAGAAGAAGGAAATTGGAGGGGGGGGAGAAGGAAATTGATGGGGGGGGAGGGAGAGAGATTGACATCCATCACACACAATGCACCCCTTGCACACAGAAAAACACACAATCATAGGCGTGCGCACGGGGTGTGCCAGGTGTGCCTGGGCACACCCTAATCCCCGCGGCATGCCTATGTATATTGAGACCGGCAGGGGAGATCTCAGGATCTCCCCTGTCGGCTCATGCAGAGCCGGCGCTATCCAAGCGCCGGCTCTGCTCTCAGCCTCCCTCCCCACCGGCTCACATGCAGGGAGGGAGGCAGGAGAGGACCGGCAGAGCTAGAGTTCACTCTCCACTGGTCCACCAGGGAAAGCACGGAAAGCAGGACGATCCCCCCTCCCTACAAAAGGTAAGAAGGGAGGTGGGATAGCAAGTAATGTACCCCCACCTCCACCCCCACAATACAGCACACACACATACAGCACACATACAGCACACACACATACAGCACACATACATACAGCACACACACATACAGCACACACACATACAGCACCCACACACATATACAGCACCCACACAGCACCCACACACATACAGCACTCACACACATACAGTACCCACGGATATACAGCACCCACAGACATACACAGCACCCACACACATATAGCACCCACAGACATACACAGCACCCACAGACACACACAGCACCCACACACATACAGCACCCACAGACATACACAGCACCCACAGACATACACAACCCCACACACATACAGCACCCACACACACCAGCACACACATACACAGCACCCACACACATACAGCACCCACAGACACAGCACCCACAGACATACACAGCACCCACACACATACAGCACCCACACACATACAGCACCCACAGACATACACAGCACCACACACATACAGCACCCACACACATATACAGCACCCACACACATACAGCACCATACACAGACATACAGCACCCACATAAATACAGCACCCACAAACATACACAGCACCCAAACACATACAGCACACACACACACACACAGCACCCACAGACATACATTCAGCACCCACATACATTCAGCACCCACAGACATACAGCACCCACACACATACAGCACCCACAGACACAGCACCCACAGACATACACCGCACCAACACACATACAGCACCCACACACACATACAGCACCCTCACAAACACACACAGTACCCTCACACACAGCACACAAACAGCACCCTCACACACACACAGCACACTAACAGTACTCTCACAAACACAAACAGGACCCTAACAAACACACACACAGCACACTACCAGTACCCTCACACACAAACAGCACCCTCACATACAGTACATTAACAGCACCCTCACAAGCACACACACACACAAACAGCACCCTTACACACAGTACATTAACAGCATCCTCACAAGCACGCACAAACAAACACCCTCACCCACATAGCACACTACCAGCACCGTCACACACACATCACACTAACAGCACCCTCACACAGCACACACACAGCAGTGTGTGTATGTGTGTATATATGTGTATGTGTGTGTGTGTGTATATATATATATATATATATATATATATGCGGCGTGTGCTTGTGCTTTCGGGTGCACACCCTAATGCAATAGGCTGCGCACGCCTATGCACACAATGCATTACACACAGACACACATACACAAGCAATGCATCCCTTACACACAGCAACACACAATGCACCCCTTACACACACTCAATGCATCCCTTACAGACACACACACTGCATCCCATACATACACAAACTCATCTTGCAGCCCTTACACATACAAACACAGATTCACACAATGCATTCCTTACACACATCAGGACATCCCCCACACACACACCCCACTCCCTGTGAACAAACTCATTGGTGAAACATGTGAAACATGAAGGTGGACCCTGGGACCCAGACCTTGAGCTGTGTAAAGGGCCCTCAAAAAAATGGAGCTGCTTCCCGTTCTCCCAGAACAGTGATTTTTGTGACCACCGTTACAAACCGCCTCCAGAGAGCCTGTTCTACAACAGACCAGTGGAGCCAGACGGCAGCTAGAGCCCATCATCATCCTCATCTGGTTGTAAGTAGGCAATCTAGTATATTATTCGTGGCACTAATCTCTAATTTACCTCACATTAAAGGGACACTATAGTCCCCAGAACCACTGCAGCTTAATGTAGTGGTTCTGGTGTCTAGCCTGTCCCTGCAGGCCTTTTAATGTAAACACGGCGGCACTGCAGCACTGGAGCACTGGTGTTAGTTAACATGGCAGATCATATGGGTGGGGCATTGTGATGTCACATGGGGGGGCAGCAAACTTTACTTTTGCCTAGGGCGGCAAAAATCCTTGCACCGGCCCTGCAGACACTGCATCCCTGTGGGTGGATTCGGGGGGGGAGAGGCAGCACTTTGGGCTGACTCGGTTGCAGGCACCGGGGGGCCCAGACCTTGAACTGTGTCAGGGGCCCCAAAATTTCTGATGGCAGCCCTGCCTCTAGCAGCCATCTGAGCGGTGACAGGTGGCGGTATCCCTAGGCTGATATGTAAACACTGCCTTTTCTCTGGAAAAACAGTGTTTACTTTAAAAAGCCTGAAGGGACTGATTCTACGCACCACAACAAATACAATAAGCTATAGTTATTCTGGTGACTACAGTGTCCCTTTAATGCATTAGGGTAGTTTCTAGAAAATTGGGCATAGAGTAAAGTGTATCCTCTTCATCAATCTCTGCACGTGTGCAGGAGCAGAATGAAGCCAAGATGCATGTTCTTGGTAGTCATCAATCTAGCCCATGCTGTGTTCTTGGAGGGCAGTAACTCATGATATGGAACATTTGGAAAGTCTGATACTATAATGCTTGTGTTTATAGTTCAGTTAATACAGTTAAAAGTGTAGCTAAATGTAGACAATCATGAAAACTTTAGTTTTAAGTAGATGCACTCAAACATTTTATTGGAATTGAAAAGATAGATTCTTAATTAAAATGTCCTTTTTCATTTTCTTGTTTTATTATTGTAAGAAATGTTGGGATTTTCCAAAGTATCTTTAAGACTTAGTTTGTTTCTTATAAGGAAATATGTCACTCTTAAATAGTATTGCATTCATTAAAATTGTTAAACATCAAAGCGTGTATGTATTGCATTCAGATATACATAATTCCCATTCCCTTCATTTAACCTGTATAATGCTTTTTGGAGTTTTTTTTTAATTTTTATATTTGTAGATATTGGTGTATATTTATTGTTTTAAGAAGACTTATAGGAGTCTTTTTGTATCTACATTTAAAGAAAGAAAGTGGCAATTTTTAATACTTTTTACTCTTTTAGTTTTGCTTTCATGGGTGTTGCTATTATTAGGGCACTTTTGTGTGTATTGCTCTTTATAAAATCTGGTATGGCAAAAGAACCATGTAATATGCAGTTAAACTATAACTAACTATAAATAGTCAAACCCTAGTTTTAAGCAGATACACCTAAACATTTGGTTGGATTTCAAAATATATGCAGACACTGAACTTTCGTCATAGAGATGCATTGATGCAATTAATCTCTATAAGGAGATGCTGATTGGCCAGGGCTGTGTTTGACTTGTGCTGGCTCTGCCCCTGATCTGCCTCCTTGACAGTCTCAACCAATCCTATAGGGAAGCAATGCCGCCCTAGGTAAAATAAAAATGTGCCTCCCCTCCCCCCAATGTGACATCACAATGCCTCACCCATATGATCTGCCATATGAACTAACGCCAGTGCTGCACACAGCGTGTGTTTACATTAAAAAGCCTGCAGGGACAGGCTATAGACACCAGAACCACTACATTAAGCTGCAGTGGTTCTGGGGACTATAGTGTCCCTTTAATGTGAGGTAAATTAGAGATTAGTGTCACTAATAATATACTAGATTGCCTACTTACAACCAAATGAGGATGAGGATGAGCTCTGGCTGCAGCCTGACTCCACTGGTCTGCTGTAGAACAGGCTCTCTGGCGGCTGTTTGTAACTGTGGTCACAAAAGTAAAAGGGTTTTGGGGGAATGTGAAGCAGCTCCATTTTTTGGGCCCCTTGCACAGCTCAAGGTCTGGGCCCCAGGGCCTGACAATGAGTATGCCCATAAGGCCCACCCATAAGTCCACCTACATGTTCCACCCATGAGTTTGCTCACAAGGAGTGGAGTGTGTAGGCAGGGTCGCCATCAGGGGGTGACAACCATAACGTGTAGCGGTGGAACCGCCGCCTGTGCACTTGCACTGGAGCCCGCACGCTGATGGGGCCCATCAGGTGGCCCACGCACTTAGGGCCACCCGATGGGCCCCATATCTTCAGGGGCCCATTCAGCGCTATGGCCGTTGTATAGCGCGACCGGGCCCCTTTAAAAAAAAAAATGCCGCCACAGCGCAAGTGCTGCTGGGAGGAAGTGGTCACTTCCTCCCAGCTCACTCCGTGCGGGAGGAGCGCGCGCCCAGCAATGAAGAGGGAGAGCCAGCTGACTCCCAGTCCCATCAGCCTCAGCCACCCTCCTGCAAAGACTAGGTAAGAAACAGGAGGGTGGCTGGAAAATGAGCTGTGTGTGTGTATGAATGTCAGTGTATGTATGTCTGTCTGCATGAATGTGTGTATGCCAGTGTGAATGTATGTCTGTATGTCATTATGAATGTGTGTATGTATGGATGTCAGTGTCTGTATGAATGTATGTATGCCAGTATGAATGTATGTCTGTATGTATGTATGTCTTTATGTATGTCTGTATGCATGTCTTTATGTCTGTATGTCTGTATGTGTGTATGAATGTCAGTGTATGTATGTCTGCATGTCATTATGAATGTGTGTATGTCTGTCTGTATAAATGTATGTATGCCAGTATGAATGTTTGTCTGTATGTCATTATGAATGTGTGTATGTATGGATGTCAGTGTCTGTATGAATGTAGGTATGTCAGTATGAATGTATGTCTGTATGTATGTATGTCTGTATGCCTGTCTGTATGCCTGTATGCATGTCATTATGTGTGTATGAATGTCAGTGTATGTATGTCTACATGTCATTATGAATGTGTGTATGTTTGTCTGTCTGTATGAATGTGTGTATGCCAGTGTGAATGTATGTCTGTATGTCATTATGAATGTGTGTATGTATGGATGTAAGTGTCTGTATGAAGTCCAGATAGGAGATACCACAAAAGGTAGTTGATAATGACAGGGCTAAGATCCTGTGGGACTTCGAGATCCAGACAGACAAGCAAGTGCTGGCAAACCAACCCGACATCGTGGTGGTAGACAAGGAACGGAAGACTGCAGTCGTGGTGGATGTGGCAATACCCAGTAACTATAACATCTGGAATAAGGAACATGAGAAGGTGGACAAATACCAAGGACTGAAAGAAGAACTAGAAAGGATGTGTAAAGTGAAGGCAGTAGTAGTCCCAGTTATGATAGGAGCACTCCAGGTGGGACATCTGAGATCACTTTCCAGAAGAGTGCAGTTCTAGGAATAGCTAAGAACTGTGCAGAACCCTCAAACTCACAGGCCTCTGGTAGAGGACCCAAGAATGAGGAAAAAACATACCACCCAGGATGGGTGAGAAAATCTATTTTTTAAATATTGTATAAATATATGATCTAAGTACTTTTATTTAATTAAAAAATTATTTTACAACTTTTATTTACTTTTAAAACTTTTGTACAGGCTCTAGGGGGACAGCCTGAGAGCTCAGGCAGGCCCCCTGCAGACACTGCACAATCCGGCTATTTCGGCCATGTGATCACGAGGACCCCACGATCACATGGCCCGGGGGGGGGCTGGATCAGTTGCAGGGGGACTGCCTGGGATGCCAGGCAAGTCCCCACATTGCAATTGCTGGTGGGGGAACACCAGCAATCAGGTAAGTACATAGTTTGCTGCAGACATACCAGGTACGTCCGAGGTCGTTAACGACTGTTTGTTGTTCCTCAGTCGGGAAGGGGTTAAAGGGACACTAAAGTCATCAGAAAAACTACAGCTTATTGCATTTGTTCTGGTGAGTAGAATCATTCCCTTCAGGATTTTTGCTGTAAACACTGTCTTTTCAGAGAAAATGCAGTGTTTACATTATAGCCTAGTGATAACTCCACTGGCCACTCCTTAGATGAAGTTGTTATGGTGCCAGGAGGCCCCTGTAGCCCCTGGAGGCACTCTTACTTAAAGGTTAAGAGGTTAAACTCCCCAGGTGGCATCCTGCTTCTACCTCTGGGCAGAGGAGCCTCTGATTGGCTGAGAGAGGTTAACTGACGCTCTCAGACATTCAGTGACTCCCCATTCACTAAACTGGCTTGGGAAAGGTATGTTTCTTTCCAAGCCAGTTTAGTGAATGAGAAGTCACTGATTGGCTGATAGCATCAGCTGACCACAGTGCCCATGCCTGACGGCGCAACATGCATCCTGTAAGTGAAAATTCAGAAGCCAGATGCCACCTGTCAACCTCTATCTTTAAATAAATTTGTTTGCCTTTCTCAATGCACCTGTCATTCTCCACTGTCTGCAGCCGAGTTGCCATAGCTCCCATGTATTCTTGGACAAGTGCAATATTAGCAGCAAAGAGAACTTTAAATTATTTGAGGAGGTTCTGGATATTAGCTTTACTTGCTGGTAAGTGTTCTGGAGCTGTAATGGGAGTTGCCTGCTTATTTGTTTGCCAGATAAACAGTGGTGTACGTACCAAAAGAGGTCGCAGGGGTTGCAGCTGCGATGGGGCCGTCACTCAAGGGGGCCCTGCCCTGGGGTGAATAAGGCACATGGAGGGACTGCTGGGAAAGGAGGAATTAGATACATGGTTTTGCCCCAGGGCAATTTTCCCATCGAGGCCCAGCGGCTTCTAGTTACACCTCTGCAGATAGGAGCTATGGAGCCATCTTGATTGCTCTCTTCAGAGGTTTAGTCTGAGACATCCGGCGCAGGTGCCATCTTGACAGGCCACAGCTGCGGAGTACTCAAAGCAGAGGGCCAATATCTTTAGAAGAGCTAGCTGTTTCACTCTGGCGAGGTTTGGTTTTTCTTCCCACAGTGTCCAGAAGGCTTTAGCAGGAGTATATCCTTTTTTTGTGGTGAAATTTACTAAAATATAGCTTGTATCTCTCAGGACCTCTAAGGATGTGTGTCTTCTTTGCTCTGTTGCTAGCTCCGCCCCCTAATTAGGAGATTAGAACCAAATTAGGGAGCTATCCACTAAACAGCTGAAAAGGCAACATTTGAAAAAAAAAAACACTTAATCATTCTGATCTTTCAGGCAGTTGTTTAGTATATAGCTCCCTAACTTGGTACCCTTATGTGGGATTACTATTTTTAAAGGTACCAAATTAGGAAATTTCTGTTCACAGCAGCCTTTTTTAACTTTGCTGATTCAGTTGCTTAATAGATATGTCCCTAATTTGGTACCTTTGACGATGGCAATCCCATGTAATGATACCAAATTAGGGCACTATCTACGAAACAGGTGAAAGGTCAAAATTCAAACAAACAAACAAACAAACATAAAACCTTATCATAATATTGCTGCTGTTGTTGCTTAATAGTTAAGTCCCTAATTTGCTATCTGTATGAAGACAGCCTGAGTAATGTAGTTTGAATTTGTTCCGAATCAGTTTGTTTTCAGTTTGTAAGGAATTTGGAAAGCCGAATGCTTCCGTATTGCCAGTTGGTGTGAATTAAAATTCAGAACCAAACAAAATACACGTCTACTGTATAACTTGACAACTGCTAATCTATTCTGAGTTAAACATTTATTTAAAAAATATTGTGGGAATAATGGCTGGAACAAGCAGGAAACTTACTACAGTATGACTGCGTTGCAGGCCAGACAGTAAAACATGCAGAACTGGACAAGCTGGATGTGAGTGTATGAGCTTGCATGCTGTTTTCTGTGGCCATATTTGTAGAATTTATAGGAATAACTAAAAAAGAATTGCATTTTATCCATATGTGTGTTAGCCATATATCTAGCTCAATCTATAAAAGGCATGTTATTATGTTGCAGTGTAAGCATGCAGAAGCCAAACACAGAAATATTGGACACAGGTCTTCAGGAAGTAACAGGCCTTTATTCACATTACCGATCGGGTCTCAGATGAACTCCTGTTCCAACATTCTGAGAGACCAACACATAGTGTACATTCCTTATATAGCACCATAACTCCTCCCATTAATAGCTACACCCACATATACCTTTAACCAATCAATGAGCAGAATATAGACTTGTACATCTAGTCAAACCACATGGCTCATCCAAGACAAAGGAAATAAGTGCAATTTCAGTTCCTGCATTCCTGCACATGCTCAGTACACTGATGACAGTATCCTAGCTACATGTAGCTAACCAACTGACACAACATACACATATGCCACATGGAGATTTTGGCCTACTAAATTTTAACCATGCTGGAATCCCATCACATTCCCCCCTTTTGATGCCTCTGATATAACATTATTCCAGATGCATCACCAATCACAGTTTTACCTACATCTCTCAAGTAGCCATTGAACCAGAGTAGACCTTGTAAGCATCTTAAAAACTCCTTCAACATTCTTCATCCTGAATATATTCTCTTCGGGCTAGGGGATCATATCTTCCAGACAGCCATTACATGAGCCGCTGTCTTTCTCTCTATAGTACTCTCTATAATACTACTTAGGGACCTTACCACTAGTGGAATTAGACAGGGCAGGAGGAGGCACAAAAAAAATAATAAATTCTACTCCTCCTACTAATGTCTTAATTCCTCCAAGCTGCTCATACCAACTTCCAAACCAACTACTTAGGTTATACCCATTCCAGACCTGAGTAGGTACATGCACAAATTTAACCATGTGGCTTGTAAGTTCAGCCACTGCCTGCCCTTCATCATCTATGTGCAGACAACAGTTACTTAGATTAAACTTTCCGCATACACCTCCTTCTACTGCTAGTAAGTAATCAAGGGCTAGCCTATTCTGGTATATGGCTGATCACATCTTGGTATTTGCTTAGCTAGAAGATTAAGCACTTGAGCTGTCTCATTAGTAATAATCTCAACTACCGCCCGTAGTCTAATAATGCGGTTGAGCATATATAATCGGAGTTCTATATCCATAAGTGCCATCTTCTGCCCAAGTAGTAGGTCCATAATAATTAATAATACGTTGAGGGGGCCACTCATTATCTTTCCAGCTACCTGTATTCAAGGATGCTCTCTCCCTTTTATGATTTACATCGTAAACCTTAACTCCCAAGGTCTCTCCTGTTTCGATTGGCAACAAGAAGAAGGATGGCTTTGGCATACCTAATACACATACCCCTTCCCAATCTTGTGGTAACTCCGAATAAGTTTTCTTACAACAAATCCAGTATAAATTTGCTGGGGCTTTCCAACTAGATGTAGCCGATAAGTCAAACCATACCTCCCTTAAATGAGTGTAATTGGCAAACGGATTAGTAGGTTCCGAGACATTTGAAGCTGACCACCAAGTAGTATTTTTAGTATTAACATTATAGGCTTTTTGTCCCAAGCACGTTAGCTCACCTACAGACGTGTTATACATTGTCCCTTTCCTGGCTATACAAACATGACCTATAATGGAGGTTTTTAACCACCATTCCAATTTACTTCTAGTACTTACTTGATGATCAGACTGGAAAGGTATCTGTTGTTCATATGTCTCAGAGCCAGGGTACCATATTTCCTTTGCCTCCCATGGCCACTGGTCTCCCATATTAGTACCTCCACACACATAGCAATTAGTTACATTAAGACTACCTGCAATACCCTCAGCCAAATCAATAAATAGGTTGTTAACATTATGGGGAATTTTATCCTCAATACTCATCTCCTCATAGAAGGAATGAGAAACCTGATGAGTTTGAGTTGCCACTGTCTCAGTTTCAAGACCTACATATATTATTGTTCCTGAATCTACTCCTGTGCCATATATTTGAAACCCAAACAGACCTCCAAACCTGTCAATAAAGTACTGCAGATTGGAAATGGTCATGTGAACGGGGTTACACACATAGTTTTACAGTATGGTGTGGTAGGCAACCTTTGGATAATCATATCTTGATCCACTGTTTTTCCCAGGTTGCCCAACCTACACATGACAAATAGGGGCAGAAGTTAGTCTCTATTTGGGCAATCAGGATCAGTAGATTTTACTGGGACATAAGTATTTATCATTAAACCCATAAGTTCGTTCCCATTTAAGATTACCACATACATTCCAAAGTCTTCCACTACCCGAAATCGCCTTACATGCATCAAATAGTAGAATACCCGTGGAATGTATGGTGCTTATCACAGTCCTATTTATTAATGTCCCCTGGGAGTTACTATTCCGAATTACCAACCAAATTGTACGGGGTTGGAAATGGGGATCAAAACATTTAGACTCTCCTGATATTGGCTTGCACACACTATAATCAATATCCAAATATCTACATTTAGATACAGATCCCTTACATTCATACTGTGAGTGCCAGATGAGAGTTTGGGATATTTGGTTACCTGTTTTAGTAGTCTTAATGCAACTATCGCAATTCGGTATGTCTGTACTCCTACCTTCCTGAAAAATCATAAAAATACTAAGACACAATAAAACACATTATTCCTGAAATCCTCATTTTTCTTCGACCGTGCGATGGCCTCTCAGCTTCCCGATTGTGAGGGCTGCAAGGATGTTGTTCTTCTGATCCTCACTTTCCTTCACAGAGATCCCTTCAAGATACTCTGGCTATGACACGTAGGCAGGTGGTCAGGCTTTATTATGGCCGTCAAAACACCTACTTGATGATCTTTGTAGACTTTTAACTAGAATGTCTCGATATCCCCTCGTCACTCCGACTGAGTTGCACGCTTCAACCGGGTCCTGCAAGGATTCTCAGGATCTGGAGTAGCTTGCCAAGAGTCTGCTGCTGGTTTAACCTTAGAATGATGAATCCAAGGAGTCACTTCCGCCACCTTTACAGCTGTTGGGGTAGATAAAAGAACAACATACAAAGGCTAACAGGATACACCCCGAGCTTTAACTCAATATGTATTGGTGGGATATTACGAGCAAGTCCTGGAGGATTATTTTCTTCCCATACTCCTGGAATGTCAAATAAGGATTCATCACTCTTAGGGTTAACACTTGTCACTATGGAATAGAAGCGTCATTCTTCTTCCCTTGGCACCGATATCGCCATTATGCCTGGTAATCCCTTAAACTTCAGAGATGTTAATCCATTAGGTAAAAGGTTATCTGAGCTTAAAGCTTCGATAATAGATCTCGTCCTAAAAGTTGAATCGGACACTCTGGCATATATAGGAACTAATGCTTCACCACATGGCCTCCCAGAATACAAGTGCGACTCTTAAGAACCAGTCTAGCTGCACTTCTCCCAGTAGCTCCTATCACAGTTATAGTCTTCCCCGAAGGCGGAGCCACCATCTTAGTCACCACAGAATGTTCAGCACCTGTGTCGATCATGAAAGAACTTCTCTTTCCCCCTATTGCTACATCGACCATAGGCTCCGCTCGACCAAGTGGGATGGAGCCCAGTCGGTATCAATAGTCTTCCATGATAGTGTCAGCCAGACCCACAAAATCTCTATCCTCTCTTTCTCTAGGTCTCTGCGTGGGTGGATAGTATCTGTCTCCTTGAACACTTCCTCTACTATTCCCACCATTCCCTCTAAAACTTCCTCTTCCTCTATAACTACCACTATAACCTCCTCGTACCCTTCTCTCTCCTGTCTATCACCTTCATACTGCTCTCTCTGTGGACACTCACTCTTCCAATGTCCCTCCTTTCTACAATACGCACATTAATTCCTACTTAAAGTCCCTTGCTCAGCCTATTCTCGTCTCCTCTATTCACTTCCCTGTCTTTCTACACTTAAGATAGCTACCGCTAGCATATCTGCCTTTTTCCTCATTTTACGTTCTTCCTCCATCTCCCTATTCATATATACTGTATTTGCAATCTCCATTAGCTGTATTATGGACATCCCTGCAAATCCCTCTAATTTCTGTAATTTCCTTTTACTATCACCTTGGGCCTGGCTGACAAATGCTGAGTCTATCATTCGGAAGTTTTCAGGGGCCTCTGGATTAAAGGGAGTATACAACCTATTTGACTCAAGCAGTGTCTAATATGGGACTTCGGCAAGGCTGCCCAATAATAGGTTACAGTCTAGGATTAGTAAAATAGGTGAAAGGGGGTGAGCTAATTTTATTAGTCAGCATTTGGTGGATGAAAAAATGTTTTTTTTTTTTTAAAGTGTTAAACCAAAAACCTACCAGTAGGTGTCACCAGAGGGTAATTGTATCAAAATAATCTTTATGGGTCTAATAAGAAAACTCAACTTTTAATATATTTATACATAAAATAAAACCTTATAGCAATAAATATATTAAAATAGGGTAAGCAATCCTACATCTATCTGTTATAAACAATGTATTATCAATGTAACTCCCGAAGATGGCCAGTAGGTGGCTTAGAGTGCCTCCCTAAAGTCAAATGAAACAAATAGACTTTAATTAATTATGTCCTATTTTATTATTACTTATTTTAATCAATGTCCACCCTGATATCTAGGCTTGATTAAATCTTTAGTTCTAAGGTAAATTAAACATTTCAGTTTGTAGTTTAGTAAAAGGGGACATTTTGGACAAAGCTGGGAGGGGCCCATCCAGTAACTAAAAAAAGACCATATACCATCTGATACCATTGATCATTGATTAGGGGGAGGGGTAGTACAGAAATACAAGAGTTTGAAACACAGGAACAGATAGGTATGTGGGTAGGCGGGGACAGTAGAGCAGGGAGAGTGCAAATACTGACTATATACCAGTTTTGGGAGTAAGAAATGGGCGTGGCTACTCTGGCTCTGGAGGATGTTTGGGGGGTTGGTAATCAGATGCCAGGGGGGAGGGGATATCCAAAGCAGTTGTAATTAAGTCCTTAGTTCTGACCACCATATGGCTACATTGTTTCCCATATGACACAGTTTAATTCACCAAGGCAGTTTTTCAACAAATCAGTTTCCAACAGTCAATTTATAGAAACTGATCATAGAATTCCAGCCTACTAGTTACAGCCACATGTACACCCTGCACTAAATTTAAGTGAAGACTGCTACATGGAGGCCATGCGGCCACCAGGACAAGCTACTCCCTACTTTTGTTTTTTTTTTTTTTTTTTTAAACATACAAGACAAAGCCTTGTGAATCAGAAGATTATTTCAACAGAGCATCTGATTCAAAAAGCTGTACAAATATACACACAGTTTCAACAGTCACACCAATCTCCTTATCACCAGCAACACATTGCGCAGTCACTAGGCCCAAACACACACACAGGATCCTCACATGCTCAACAATATCACGACGTCGCACACACGAAATTAAATCAAAAACCCACCAAAGACTATACACTTATCAATGTAACTATTATTCAAACCATACAACTATCCACGCTATTAATCCATATAAACTAACCGATCACATAACATTTCAACAGATTTCATCTCTACAATTATCTGTACTATAAATCAACTCTTGACTAACCAACTATATCACATTCTAGTAACCTCATCTTTACAGTCAGTGGTTATGGTACAGTTAGTAAGTGGTTATAATACAGTTTTAAAGTCACAGATCAGTTAGTAACAGTTATGGTATTATACATATAACATAAAACAGCAATTGTTAGTAATTTTTACACAATGTCAGTGGTTATGGTACATGTCAGTAGTTATGGTACCGTGCGCTATTTTACAGTTATACACACAATTTACACTCCCACTAGACAGCAGAGCTCTAACTTTCTAGTAGGACATACAAGTTAACCAATTCACCAACTACAATATATTTAACAACATTTACAATAATCCCAACTATTCTAACTGGCCAGCACCTCGAGAGCTTTCGATCTATTTATACACCAGAGATTCGATAAGTTCTTCGCTGCCCAGACACCACGTATAGCGAACTAGAGGGCAGAATTTACACAGTACCCAGCTAGTCTATTAAACTATCAATAAGCTAGTGGCTGGATTTACAACAGAGCACACTTAGTTAAGATAGGGTGAAATCTAGCAAACTATAATATACAACAGAGTATGCTAGTCTCCCGGTCCCCCCGACCTAGCGAACAAAATTTACACCCTAGATACGCTAGTCAAGACAGGACACCGGTGTCCGACATGAGCTATTTACACCAGAACTCAGTCTGACCCAAACCACCTATATTAGACGGGCTGACTACAGAGCGTCTAATTTCCAGATAAGTGTTGCGCTTTTCACTTCTTCCATCCATAAGGACAGGGCAGATTCCAATAACCGGTTCCAAATATAAAACCCCTTGTGGGTCTACCGCTCTAACGGTATCAATCTCACCTGTTAATTTCTGGACCTGGGTTCACTCATAGACGGAACAATCCGGGACTCACTGCGCAGAAGCCGATGATCTCCTGGACAAAAGGCCAGTGGCGCCGAGACGAAAGGAGGTCCACGCAGTAGAAGTCCAGGATTGTAGCGTAGAAGGTTTGGTAAAAGTTTACCGTCTCAAATCTCTGTGCCAGCTTCCGTGCGATGAGGTTCCCGGCCAATTGCACCAGAAATGTTGCAGTGTAAGCATGCAGAAGCCAAACACAGAAATATTGGACACAGGTCTTCAGGAAGTAACAGGCCTTTATTCACATTACCGATCGGGTCTCAGATGAACTCCTGTTCCAAAGGATCTGAGAGACATATACTTGTGGCTTGGGACTTTTGTTAACTGCACATCTCCTCCCATACAGTATAACCCCTCCTATATTCCTCAGACCAATCAATGAGCAGAATATAGACTTGTACATCTAGTCAAACCACATGGCTCATCCAAGACAAAGGAAATAAGTGCAATTTCAGTTCCTGCATTCCTGCACATGCTCAGTACACTGATGACAGTATCCTAGCTACATGTAGCTAACCAACTGACACAACATACACATATGCCACATGGAGATTTTGGCCTACTAAATTTTGACCATGCTGGAATCCCATCACACTGTGTTTACTTCTATCTTACTCACTGTACTATTTACACTTTCCCCTCCTATTTCTCTTTCTCTTTGTTGAGAGAAGTGATTGGTCACACACTTCTCGCCACGCTCCAATCCGCGGCTACCACGGGTAGGCGGAATCAGTGACTAGTCTACGTTTTGGGAAGACGTACTTAAAGAGCTTGCTCTTAAAGTAGCAGTCGAGCACGGTAGACGTTCTGTTCCTTTCTCTCTCTATATCTGGGACGCCTTATATAGGGAGGATGGGACAGAAGTTAGATAAACCCAGTAAGGGTTGGTTAGCATGTGATCTAGTGGAAGACAGAGAAGGAGAAGAGATGGTTAAGAAAGTGAGGAAGATTGCTAAAGTATGTGGAATTACCGTACCTCTGTGCGGCAGATTGTAGCCAGAGAGCTGGCGTAAGTTACTGACAGAGAAGAAAGAGAAGCTGTCGGACTAAGATTTGGTTTGTACAGCAGAAGCCTGATACCGAGTAGCAAGAGCTATTCAGCAAAAGGGATAGGTTGAGGAAGATATTGATCACAAAGGTTTAAGTTTGTTTGTGTATTATAATAATTGTGTTACTGGATGCTGATGGATCCCTATTCCCCCCCCTCCATCAGTCCTACAGATCTCGTCACCCTCATCCTCTCTCTGCAGCTCCCTGCACCTCCAGTCCGTTTTTCCCGTCAAAGATTTCTGGTTTCCAAACGTATAAGTCTCTGTCCTTCTGTCTTGTTACTTTCCAGCACTCACATGGTTAATCTTCATGCCTGCAGCTTCTCTCCCTTTTTTGCACTGTCTCACATCCCCCCCCCCTTTCCTCCCCACTTGCCTCCGAATGGGGGAGGTACATGCCTTCTGCATTTCGGAGCTACTGATAAGAGTTAGGAATGGGATTTTTGCTAGAAAATATTCTAATTCAGAGGTTATGGTGTTATAGTTGTGTAATAATATTATTATTGTTGCCGTTTGCCGTTTGTATATGTATATATATGTGTGTGTGTGTATATATATATATATATATATGTATATATATATATATATATATGTGTGTGTATGTATAGATTGAGTTTTGTGATAAAGTGGTGAGGATTGTGGGGGAGACACAAGAATGTAGCTCAGTGTTGATTTACGGAGGTAAGTGAATCTGATACAAGAATAGTGGAATATTTGGACGTGTTAAGTGTAAAGGCAAGCGTGATTTTTTGCAAAACTATGCAATGTGGATAGAGGGAATATGCGGAGTTAAGCTAGTATGTGAAGAGGAAAGTGATTAATGGCTAGAGGATGATAAGGGAAATTGGTTGAATTCCGTGAGTTTATTTTGCATCATTTTATTATTTTAAAGTACATGTTTCTAGAAACAGCTGTATGGGCTGTTAAATGCATAATGTTCTCAACTGTCTTATTCAACCTGCCAGGTCTGTTCATAGTTTAGTATTTCATTTTGCAGAACAGAATGTTGCTTCTCTGACTTATTTTAATAGTTATAATATAGTGTATGGTTGAAAGTACGTCAACCACCACCCTAAAGATGGCGCCTGCCAGTCCCATGACCTATCCACAGTCACGGTTGCTTCTAAAGTAACGTCACTTCCGCCCTTACCATGCCCACACCTCCTGTCTTCCTTTCCCACACATATCATGGACGTCACCCCTCTCACTTCCTCCCTTGCTGTCATTTCCTTCCCCGCCCCTCTCATGGCTGCCTCCATCATGAGGCCTACCCCTATTATGCTCGTCCCATTTAGAGACATGTTGTTTTCCTTACACTCTACATATTATGAACAGAAACATTATAATTACTAAAACAATCATGCCATTTGTTTCCCTGTATCAGCAATTTGTCCGTGATATAAAAAAAAAGAAGGTTGCTAAAATGTAATTTGCAACTGTGGTGTGACCTACATATGAAATCTGTTGGACACGAATATAAGAGCATAACAGCTGATTATCCAGATTAATCTTGCAACAAGGGAAATAGCCAAATAATGCAAGTTATTTTAAACATTGTATCTTTACTTAATCGAATCTTGCTAGTTACAGATCGTATGTTTACAGTAACATCCTTTACTTTAAATGATGGTTTAGTATTAGAAGGGTTTGTGACATGTTTTATTAACCCAGCCACTACTGGTTATTCATTTTAGTTACAGGGTGGTATAATTGTTATAGTCTAATTAATATAAATGATAGTACCGCAATAGTTAATGTTTTATCCAAAGACATATAGGAACTTTACTTCACTTACCATTAACCATTATTTATAATGATAGACATGTTCAGACTGCAAAAAGCTATGGCTAATGACATAGAAAGGGGTTTGAGTCAGTAACACAGCCCATACAGAGGAGAGCAAACCCGCTGATGCTTAATGCCCCTGCCATGGCAGTGTCTTCAGGGGAACAGGGGGGGCCTCTAGCTACTGTAATTTTACCCATTGAGGGCCAGCCCACCACTTTCCTAGTTGACACAGGTGCAGCCTGAAGTGTTCTGAGAGAACAAGACCTGCCCGATACCTCATTTCTTTCCAATATTGGTGTCTCCTGTGTTGGGGTGGACGGCCTTCCAAGGCAAAGTCCCCTGTCCACCCCACTGCGGGTTGGTAACTGCCACAACTTGCTTGCTCGCTTTGTGGTATCTTCCACATGCCCCATTAACCTGTTAGGAGCTGATGTTCTTTCACGCCTGCAGGCATCCATCACCTTTACTCCAGATGGACAAGTGGAACTATCCACCCCTTTATCTGTCTCAGACACCTCAGCTTTGTGCTCCTTACCCCTGATGCTACATCTAGAAGAGCCTCATGGGGATGCAAAAGACCTAAGGACTAATTTCCCTGATTCACTAAAGACTGATGTTCCTAAGAAGCTGTGGTCCACAGGCCCAGAG